>PYHX02000467.1:89337236-89937236 GCA_004302925.2 Cochliomyia hominivorax | reverse complement strand
TATTGCCAAAATGTAGGTGGAATCCAAAAGCAAAGAAATTTTTAATTATCATACACTTAAAAAATTGTTACATTTAGAATAATAAATTTTTATTTAGATTTTTCTAGAGGCTTTCGGCATGTGAAGAATTATTTATTCCATAACTGCTACTTAAACTACTGGACCAAAAAGTATTTTCCTTCTACCGCGCTTCAAATCTAAATAATAAATTAATTTTAAAACAAAGAATTCACTTAGACTATAAGAGATAACAGTTACTTTGTAACTGAATTTAAAATGAATATATCTACAAATACACTCCTTTCAAAAATTTTACTTTATTATTAAAAACTAAACCTTTTGTTTCATAATGTTTTTAATCCCAATATTTTCCTTTTATTATATATTTTTTCTGACTTATAAAGTTAATAAATATGTAAAATGCCAACATTAAACAGATGGAAAATTTACCATTTACAAAAAAAAATAAATAACGAAAAAAAATGAATATGGAAATATATGTTAAAAGCTCAATACATATTGAGAGGCCTTTGTTGCCAACGGACAAAAAAATATTGAAATCATTTTATGAATTGGTATCATCCTCAATAATTTCGAAAACAGACAAAATCAAGTCAAAACAAGTAAAAAAGCCATATTCGGCTTTGCCGAATCTTCAATACCCTCGATCACAATTGCATGTGAAGTTTACACGTTAGGTTTCGTACATACATACTCACACATAGACACATAAGTGTATGCTATATAAAAAAGTTCTGAAATATAACACAGGAACCCCAAACGAATCATAAAATTTGTTATACTTTTGGCTATAACTTCTTTTCTACTGAACCAATTTTAATAATTTTTGGATCGGTAATATATATTTAGGCCAAATATCATTCTAACTTGTAGATTTATAGTTGGCATTGGCTTGAACTTAGAGGTTGTCTCAGATATATTGGTTTATATCATTTAATATACTAAACCGATTTTGCCGGTTTTAAACAGGAGACTTCTCAGGGCTATAACAGGGCTATTTATCTCTGTAAATTATTGAGGATGTAAGCGTGTCTATAACAGACAGACTGACGTTCGGACAGATATTGATTTGATCGGCTCAGATATTGATTTGATGCAGGATCATATATGCATTATGGGATCTGAGATGATTCCTTTTTTGCATTACACACGGAATGACAAAGTTAATATACCCTCTTCACCACTTATGGTGGTGAAGGGTATAAAAAGGGAAAATGGAAACAAAGAGTGGTAAAAACACATTTACCATTAGTAGCGTTAAAAGCAAATTAACATAAATTTTATTTTTGTAGCACTTAAACTTGAGCAGCAACAGTAATAATAACAACAACAACAAATATACCAAATGGTTATGACCCAAAGCAAATATATAAAGAAAACTGCAGAATACAAACAAGAAAAATAAACGCGGCAGAATATAATGAAATGAATGTGAAATAAGAATCAAATAGAAAAAACAGCAAAAAATAAAATGGCGAGTAATCCAATATAGTCATATTATTAGGCTAATAAATCACGTTTAGTTTTTTATTAGGGTCAATTGTTTTAAAAGCACAAATAGACAAAACAACCAAAATTTAATTTAAATTTAAATCAAATGAAATAATGAAAATTAAATAATTTTTCTATTTTATGCCACTTTAATATTTCAGTAGATTTTTTTCATATTTACTTTGATTCTTGTGTTTTTTTTTTTTTTCATTTAGTTTTCATTTCCTGTTTTATACCCACTCATCATCTTAGAGTACTTAACTCCGTTTTTTTTCTTTTTTGTACTTTATAAAGTGGCTTTATTTACAGTTAGAATAGTCTCACATCATCATTCTCGTCATCGTCCTCATCATCTTATTTTTCCTTTTTATTTTGATGCTTTTTTTCACCTGATGAACTTACTCAGAAAAGTTTCCAACAAAAAGAAATCTTCAAATAAAAAAGGTAGAAAAGAAATACACACAAAACTTCATAATACTAAAAATTCTTTTACTCTGTGTCTGTAATTTTTTTAAAATCTTTTAGTTTTATTTTTGTGTGAGTTTTTATTTTTATTTTACAGTATAAAGGGTTAGTGGTATTGAAAGTTTATAGAAAGATCTGACAATCGAAAATATTATTCTACAGATCAAATGACACTTCTGGTAAAATGTGAGAATATATATTAAGTTTTCAGTTATATTCATCTTTGCATATTCATTGAAACTATGTTTAAAAGTTAAAATAAAGACCGATTTCTGAGCAAATTTTAAACCGTGACCCAATGAAATCACTGACGATGATGGAGATTTTTAAATATTTTACACGATGGCGGTTGATCAACGGTTCAAGCACGAACTTATTTCCAAAACAAGACAATTTGTATGGTCCCAAAAGATAAAGACATATTTAAAACCATTGTGCGCTGTAAAGATCCCTTGTAAACATCTTATTCGATTTTAGTAACACACAACAAAAAACACCTTTTTGATCCAAACAAATACAAAGCATTACTTTACTGTAACAATCTTTTATGCGTTACTGCTTTCGTTAAGGTATTCCTACTGAAGAATAAAGGTTATCAGTCAAACATGTTTTTTTGGTACAAACTGTATCTACACTTTGAAGTCCATCTAATACTGAATTTAAATAATAGATTTTTACCTTCAAGAATACCCTATTTGTTCTTATTCTGTCCAGAATGTCAGATCGATATTTGGAACTGAAGTTATTTTTGAGAAGTTTTTTATATTTATTTTTGAGAAATTGATTTATAAAAACCCTTAGATTTATGTAGAGTATTTTAAAATTCGTCCTAAGCTAACATTTAACATACATTTCTTATTTTTTGTTATAGTATTTGTATTTTCAATTGACTTCATTCAGGATTTTGCACTTAAAACACAAATACTAGAAAAATAATAAGAAAGAAAAGTAAAGGATACAAAATTCCAAAGATACATATAACTACACTCATACTATGATTTTTTGTTTTTCTCTAACCCTAACAATGGATAAAAATATATATGTATCTATATAAATATATCCTTATTTATATACTGAATCTATTATATATTTTTAACAAACACAGTTGCAGAAAAATTTGTTAGCCGGATTTTCTTAGTTTGTTAATACAGTAGCAACCTAGAGAGTTAGAAGCTTTTTTCCCTTTTGCAATAGAAATGGAAAAGGAAACCTAACGAATGACTCTACAGAAAATTTAGCACTTCAATTTTTGTTTCAACTTTTTTTTTCCTTATATTTGTTTCTTTTTATTTTTGTATTTCCTTGTCTCCTTTAGAAGTAGACAATTTTCTATGAATTTTAAAAATGCAACTTCACTTCGCATTGAAACAAAGATGTGCCGTAATTGAAAGTAACTCTTAAATATTTCAATTGTTACTTTTGTTAAGGCCAAGTTGTATTTTATTTTATTACTAGCTTTTAACCGGTGCGCTTTGCTGCAAAAAAATTCTTCTCAGTACTTGATTTTGAAAGAAATTTGTTAGCTGTAATAATTCCACAGATAATAGACAGTTTATAATTGCATTGCAAGGGGGCTACTCCTTCTTTTGATCCAAACCGTCTTACATTTTGTCCAGTAAAACTGTCTCTCACTCTCACTTCGATAGTACTTTAGGTATTTGAAATGAAATCTCAATACCCTCACTTCAATAGTACTTGATATATCCGAAAATAAATATCTGTCCCTTGAAAAAGTAGCTGGGACCAAGTTCGTGAACCCTCGCTATTATAGATCTTTGGATATTCGATAATCAATATTTGTTTTGCACAGGGTGCACTCCCCTGGTTCTATAGGAATTTTTTATATTCTATGTTACTTTCGGTATTATTGTGCGAACATTTCATCAAAATATAAACATAAACGCACCCTATTTTATATATAAAGACATTACTTTTTTGATTTAATTCCTTAAAACAAAAAATACGCAAGGATAAAAATAAAGAAGAAAAGCGGGGAAAAACAATTTTAATTTCCTTTCAATTATAAGTGGAAAATGTTAAATCTCTATACGTGTGCTTCTCTGGATTACAAGACTTACTTATAGATGTATCCACAAGTACATAGAAACAAATTTAAATGAATAGAAGAAAGACCCTTAAGGATATCAAAATTACACCTGAGGTATTATATAAATTGTATTCAAAGTAGTTTGCTAAAGATTTAAAAAAGATCTAATATTAGTAAAATTACAAAAATTTTATATATAAAATATTTTAAATGAAAATTTTATATTTCCTACATTTGTATTTGCATTATATTATATTATTATTAAAGCACCATTTAATCAGTTAAACTTAATTTATTAGAGCATGTCCATTTTAATAACTTATATGATATACATTTTTATTACACAAACATCAGCAATAAAAATAATGTAATTTTTTCTACAACATTTTTTTTCAAAATATTGAAAAATACTATTATATTTATATAAATATAATAAATAAATATATATATATATGTATGTTGTTTTTTATGTGACTAAATTAAAAATCACAAACAAGCAAAATAAAAGGAAACCATAAAATATTTTTTAGCAAAAGAAAAAAACAACAACACACAGTGTGACGAAATCGATTTTTTTGAAAATATTTCTTAATAAAATTTTAAATAATTAAAGCTGAGGTGTTTTTGAGCACAAAACCCCAATTTTAGGGGCGTTCTTCAGTGACCCATTAATGTTGACCACCCCCGGTATATTGATTTTTTAAAAATTCGCAAAAAATCCATTTATGAATTGAGACAAATAAATTTTGTTAAAAATGAATGGAAATGAATGATAATGTCAGAGCATATTACCAAATTTTAAAGAAAATGAAAATATAGCGTCATCATTGAAAAATTTTACTTTTGCACTTAGATGATTGACTTAAGGGCCATCCGGCAGAAAATATTTTTTGTGTGTTTATGTTGCATATGCGATTTGAGAACTTAACAATAAAAACGTAAAATATTTGTTCCAAAATTACCAAGTCTGTATAAGAATTGTGGGAATGTCTCTGTCCCAAAGGCGTCTAAATTTAGTTTGCAGGCATTCCCATTAAGATTTCTTTATAAAACATTTAAGAATTATAAATCACAGAACAAAAAAATGGTTTTGTAAGTGAATAAATGTTGCCACTTTTATGTAACAAATCCCAAAAAAAAAATATATATTTTTTTAAAGCTCCAACTTCAGATTAACATAACCTATAAACGGATACATATATGTATACAGTTATTACATCAATATTTTTTTATAATTTTATGGGGAAATTAAAAAAAATAGAGTGTCCGCTATCCTAAAAAACTTAGATTGAACAGGACTAAGAATTGGGTTAAAATATTATTTTGACTTGAATATCTCCGATAACCCAAACATGTTAGCGTACCTTTATAGGCAGTTACAAAGACTTTCTATGTACAAAATTTAATTTCTCAATTCATAAATGGATTTTAATGAATTTTTAAAAAATCAACTTGCCCGAGGTAAACAACTTTAGAGAGTCACTAACTACGCCCATATAGTTCCTTGTTCCTCCAAAGAATCTCAACTCTTACTATGTGGATCTCATGAAGAAAAATTACATAATTATTTCCAAAAAAATCGATTTGGACACACTGTACAACATAAATAAATATATAATAAAATAGCAGAAAAAATATTTTAATTTCACAATAAACATCTAATAATATAGACAATTTGCAAGGATAATAGAATTTACAATTTATATGAAACAATTGGTTATGGTTCATTTAGAAATATTAATCGGGTCCCTTAAGTTGTGATATACTTCTTACAAAAATTCTTTTACTTTTATATAAATTTGTTAGGGCATGTTTAACCATTTTGGACCACAATCATAATATTTTCTACTCACACATCTAGCCAAAAATGTCGTCTTTAAGATTCAATAAAAACCGGAATTTTCTGAAAATTCCGGACCCGGTTAAAAAATAACCCCTTGTTTAAATGTAAAAGAAACAACAAAAACAATTTATAAAATGTTAAATATATCAGAAATTATATAATTTAAAAACCTGTAAAACTTCTCTCCTGTAAGTACTCATAGACTCACAAAGTGCTTTTAAATAGATTAATATACCATGTATAGCTTATTGCGCATTTCGTTTCTATCATTTACTAATGACAAAAAAATGAATTATTTAATCGCTGTTCGAAACCAAGGCAACTTTAGCATTGTTCTATTTGCTGCAAAAAGTTAACTACAACAACAAAACTGTAAAAAATATGTCCAGTTAAAATTTTAAAGAAATCAGAAATAACGTTGGAGCCTTACATCAGAGTTATGCTATCTGTATTTGAAGTTTTCATATAGATAAAACTTTTGTAAAATATACCTCCAAATTAAGACACACCTATCAAAACAAATTCTATAAAATTTAAAATTTTATATTAAATTTAAAAAGTTTATATTTTATAGACATATATATTTATCACTCAAAGTATATATTGTATGAAAAGAGTATTTTTAAAATTGTTTCTAATTTAAGATGGAGAATATAAGAGTTCCGTCAAAAAGATAAAAAAGTCAAGGACACATATGCGACTGAGTTATATAATTATTTTATCAAGCATACACACCGAGTACTCACTTAGTCAACAAAATTAAAATTTATTTTAAAAAATTTGTAGTACCCCCTTATTATACAAAAGATATATGACAGGTTCGAATTTCCATTCTTTATATATCTAACATCCAGGACGAATTGTTATTTTCAAAATTTATAATGGTTAAAGAAAAGTTTTTAATTTCATATATATAATTATTTTTAACCAATCTTTTCACATTTTCACAAAATTTTATTTATTACCGTAAAATTATTTTTTAAATGAGTCAGGTTTCCAATTATGCATTTATATAAAGAAATTTGACCATAATATTTCTGAATTAAAAATAATTGTTCAATATTGAATGATATTAAATTTGTAGAATTGTATTAATCCACTTAGACATTAAGAAAATCTCTTTAAAAATTAACATGAAAATTGTATACGTCTAATGTTTACAACGAATACTAAAATTCATATATAATTTGAACATTTGAAATAATCAATATAATATAATATTATACAGCAGTATCAGCACAATCATGTACTCGTAACATATAGAACATAAAAATCATTGATTATAAACAATATTATTGAAGAAAAATACAATACACATGTACACACACATGTACCAATTCACATACATTCATAGAAATTCTGTATTTTGTAATGGTATTGACCAAATATTCATGGACAAACAGCTTTATGAATGAATAAATTAAAAAAATATATATAATTATATAACATAAATCTCTAATTTTGTACTCGCTAAAGCTAAGTTAATGTAAACTCTAATTTGAGATTTTATTTAAATATTTCATTCTATATATTATAATCAATATCAATTCTTATGTCTTAAATCTATTGACCACACCCTTTACACGATGGTTTTACAAAGACAGAAATAATTTTCATTATAACAAAATATATTCTTTGATGGGCTTACAAACATAATCATCGTTTTATGATTTTATGTGTGTCATTTAGTAGAGCTCAAGTAAACCCATGTTTAAGATAAAACTGAAGTATTAAAAGTTATTAATAAACAACCTACGGGTGCAGTGATTAAACATTCGCATTAATTTTATGAAGATGATATGAACATTTTGTATAGATTACATATGTTTTCAGATTACAAGCAAAACATTAATATCGACTTTTATTTTAATCCAGCATAAGTTAAAGGTAGCACGTCGATGGAGTATGTCATATATTTGTTAAAATATACAACATATATATATATATATATATATATATATATATATATATATATATATATATATATATATATATATATATATATATATATATATATAATATATATATATATATATCTATATATATATATATATATATATATATATATATATATATATATATATATATATATATATATATATATATATATATATATATATATATATATATATATATATATATATATATATATATATATATATATATATATATATATATATATATATATATATATATAACATTAATATGGACTTTTATTTTAATCCAGCATAAGTTAAAGGTAGCACGTCGATGGAGTATGTCATATATTTGTTAAAATATACAACATATATATATATATATATATATATATATATATATATATATATATATATATATATATATATATATATATATATATATATATATATATATATATATATATATATATATATATATATATATATATAGAAGTACTCTGAAATATAAAAAAAACCTAACCAAATTTTCCCCATTAGTACTTATTACCAAATATTTAGAAGAGTTTAAACAAACATATTTCTTTTAATTAATTTAAATTATGATCTGATATCTTCTGTTTCTAATGTGATCAAAGGTTCACTTTGAATTGAATTGGATTTGTTAAAATAGATGTTTTCCCCGCATCTCATTCTTATTTTTAAGCAATTAATTAGCTCGAGATTATGTTTGAAACATTGGTGATAACTAATCTTTGAACAACTTTGATGAATGCTTTTGGCCAAATCAAAGTGGTGCACTTAAATATTACCGCAGTTACATATATAATTAAAATTAAAGTATGTAGTTTAAAATGTAAATAATTGTTACTATTTTGTCAATATCGCTTTTTCGTCGCACCGATTGATTTTTGGCATCCTATTGAGGTTTTTTAAAAATATGTCACATTTTATACACCACCTTAATATAGTCCATTTTTTCCAATAAATAACCGGTTAAGTAAAAATAAAGTGTTAATGCGGAATTTGAGAACCATTAAACTTATTTCAAGCTATTAGATTATTATTAAAATTATTATAATTTAAAAAATTATAATTTTGATCACTAGTTATTCAATTTATAATATTAATATTTTTCGGAAAATACTCCATTAACGTTATTATAGTATTTTCTGTCGCTTTGTTCAAATAGCTAGTTCATCTTGGTTCAAAAACTGCCAAACGTTGAGACACCATTTTTGTGCTCTTGAGTTTATTTTTTATTTTTTATTTTTAAACAATATCTCTCTACTGACCTTAGCTGCGGGCAGTTGGAAGATTTGCCACTCTTGGTACAAATATCACATTGTTTTTGCCTTGAGTGGCAAAAGAACAACATAGTGAGAGGTCAATAATAAGCGGACAAATTTTGAAGTCTTATAAATGAAAGCAGCCTTTTTGGTACACATTCCTTGATGCAAGTTTCGGTATTTATAGAGCCCGTTGTAACAAATGATGGGCTTCTTTGAACGCAACTGCATGTTTCTTGCCATACCAAGATTTTTTGGAATTTTTTACTGCTTTTGGGTCCTTAACATTTCTTCAACATTCTCTGGAACATCAGAACACATGTTTCACCATCCATTAAGAAAAAAGAATATTTTTAAGAAAATTAGACTTAAATGTCCATGCTCTATTTTGGCCCACAATTTTTTACGGCGTTAATAACATTGGAAACAATGTGACAACTGACCTTTGAATGATTGGCCAACTTTTTGTAGGACCAAGTTGGGTTTTGTTGAAAATATTTAAAAATTTTAATACACATTTACTCATTTGTTCAGATTAACAATATATTTATTTGTTGGTATTAAACATAATAACTAACATATTTTACAAAGGAAATTTGATCAAAAAATTCAAATGGTATTTGGATTTAAAGATTTAAGAATTTTGTGATTTTCATTACAATTTATTTCAATTTTTAAAAAAATTCTTTAGAAATTTGATTTCTTCTTTAAAAAATGTTTTTAAACAAATTACTTTACAAATTGATTTAGAAATTAGATTTTTCAAAATATTTTATCATTTAGAGATTAAATGTGTAACAACATTATTTTCTTAAGTAAAATACATTTTTTTGTAGTCAATACAATGTTGATTATGCCAATGGATATTTTTGGTGATTTTCTTAAAAACAAAAAAACTCTAATATTACATTTTTACATTTCAATAAATCCCATGATAATCAATTCTTTTTATTCTTACATTTATTCTTCTTCTTTTTATATGATGATAATGATTTTTTTTCAATATTTAGTACTTTAAAAGGAATCAATTGTTATCTTTGTAAGACGAATATAAAAAAGAAGTATTTTCCCTAAGGATTAAAATATAATGTTTTATATTAGAGATTATTACAATTTAGTGTTATATTGAAAAAAGACCAAATAAAATAAAAGAAATAAGAAAAAAATCAATAAACTGACAATACAAAAATATCCGGTTCCGGTCAACTCAATCAGTGTTTTTCTCTTTGATTTTATACCTCTTATACCCACAGAAAATAAAAAAGAAGAATAATAAAAAGAATAAAACAAAGTAAAGAGTTGGTAAGTAGAATAAAAAACAACCAGAACGTAAAACAACTTTAATCAGCAAATAAGAAATTAACAAAGGAAGCAAAGAATAAAAAAAGCATTAGGAACCAACACACAAATAAAGGAATGGGTGAACTAAAGTATAATCCACAGTAGAGCAAAAATGGAATCGAATCTATGAACTCAATTGAAATAATATTAATGTCCTAGATACCCAAATTAAATATATAATTATATATAAATCTCAAACTAGCGCTTTAAAAACAACGCATTTAATTTTCTAAAATGTTCCATTATCTCCCACTGTGCAATTTAAAGTTCTTACAAAAAGTAAATATTTTTTATTTTTATTTGCGAAAAAAGAAATGACAGACTTTAAGACGTGGTGGTGGCAGCTACAATTGAAACCTTGAGGGACCAAACAATTTATAAAAATTGTGATTGTTTTTTAGCAATTTCCGAGAATTCTTCACTAAAAAATAGAAGAACAAACAAACAAAAATTGTAGAAGAATTTTTTAAAGGAACAAAAATACGAAAATGGTCAGTTGATGATTCAATCGTACGAAAGAGTGTGGGTTAATGGAAGATTGATTTTTTATAAATAATAAAATAAATATACTCCATTATAGTGTTTACTTATTAAGGTGACCTTAATGTGTACAAAAGCAGTTATTTGACCTTTTTTTAAACAAAAAAATTAAGTGCTAATTTTTAACCTGTACCTGTCATTAAATTTAATATGAATACTAAAAATAAGAAAATGGTATGTAATAAATAGTTTTAGATAAAATAGAATCTTGAATACCTTTTTAAAACAGTGTACAAAAAGAATTTTATACTGTCTGAATAACAATTACCACTTTTTGATGAAATTAATCATTCAATTTGATTAAACTTTTTTATTTATATTACTCATACGTACTTCAGCACCACAAGTGAGGATAGAGAGGAAATATTACATATACACGAAACTATAGACTCATTATAAAAATCTAAATTTGCAATTTTTCCATATGATAAGATATGATTCTCTTTTATATGAATTTTAAAGCTTAGAGATCTGAAATGTTAAAAATGTTTGTTTGAAAAACACCTTCTCCTTGCGATAAAGAGTATCATATCGCCATAAAAAGAAACTATACAAAATAGCAAATAGTTTATCTCCTAGGAAATTGAAATGAAAATGATAGCTTAGTAAAGTGAATGTCGGATAATTAATTCGGGACAATTGCCAAAAACTATTAACTCAGGCCAGGTTAAGGTCAGGTGATTGTACAGGCTACTGCGTAGCATCAACGCCTTCTTGTTTTTGGTCATTGTCGTAATGAAATGTCCATTGGTGTGGCTTTATATCAAGAGCATGTAGCAACATCTTCCCCTGCAATATATTTTTATACATTTATTTATCCATAATAAAATTTATTTTATGTAAAGGTCCGAAGCTTTCCCCAGAAAAGCAACCTCACATCATAATATTGCCTCATCCATGCTAAACAAAACAGTACAGGATTTAGTCTGCTACTGACAGGTCTTCTCATTTCTACTGACTCTTCTCATTTCATCAAAATTTTGATTAATCGGCAAACAAAACAGTATTTCATTGTCCAACTGTATGGTCCAAGTATTCTCGATGGAATTTTAAACGAGCTTTTAGGTTCTTCTGTGATATAAATAGTTTTAACAGCTCCATATCTTTTGAGACCATATGAAACTGATTTTCTTTGGACAGTCTGTATACTTATCATCAGATTTAAAGAATCAGTCATTCTAGAATCTGATATAACTGTAGATATTTCTTAATTTTTTTTTCATAATCCGTGTATAATCCATAGCGGTTGTGCATTTTTGACGACCGTTTTGGTAAATAGTTTCCACAGTTTTTTCATATACCTATTAATTGTGAAGTTTACCGTAGATTTTGACATTCAAAATTTTTGGCAAATATCGTTTTCGCTCATTACTTCTTGGTAAAGTTTTATACCGTCATTTTTAACATTTTTAAATATTATTTTAGTTTGCTATATAATCGCAAATAAATTAATACCACAATTTACTTGCATATTTTTTTTAACTTTCATAATATTAATCACTCCAGTTGTTATTGACATTAATTAAGAGCTAAGTAAAGAATTTTATTCAATAATTTTTTGTTAAAAATTGTAACGGTTTTTTATTTCTTTTGTCGCTTACTTATTGCATGACATTTATTATTCAATTAATTTTTTCTCTTCTTATATACAAGTACAGTTATTACGTGGTGCCATTTCTACCAGGAATAAAGATTTAATATTATAAATTTTTTATTGAAAAAACAATCAATATTAGTTTCTCTATAGAAAAAATATATATCCTTTTCGATCCAATATACCTGTCCTGGTACTGTGAATTATTTTTTCTTATATTATCGATATTGAAAAATACTCTTTTTAATCCTCTCAAAATTTAATAAAATATAAATTGTTATATTAAATTTTAATATTTATATTAACTACAAAGAAAAATAAATTTTGAATAAATTAACTTTCATTAACAAAATTCTAATTAAATTGACACAATTAACCTATCACGTATTAACAGTAATAGTCTATTTTTATGAAAAAAAATCAACGAGAAAAACAAAAACATTTCCATGAAAATCATTAAAATAATAAACAGATTTATTTATTCATTAATATGTACATACATATATATGTATGTAAGTACATATACATTTATTTACATATTTTGCACGTGTTTGTATACATGTAACGCATTTGTTCATTTTTTATTTCACAATTTAGCCTTTCATTTTGTATGTGTGTGTGTTAAATTGTATTTTTTGTTTTTCAAATAACATGCTGGTATTTCTGCTCAATTTATCTTTTTATGTGTTCACTCCTTTTTTTGGTACAAATATTTTGTTTAACATACAACAACACAATGTTAAGCCACCTGAAAATTCATTCAGGTTTACAATACTGAATAATAATAAAAAATAGACTGAAATAAAAGAAGTATAAAAATTCCTAACGTGATGCATTTGTTCATTCATTCACAGCAATTTTATTTTGTATTTTTATACCCTCCATTACCAAAAGTGGTGAAGAGAGTATATAAACTGTTTCATTCCATGTATTACGCTAAGAAAGAATCACCTCAGATCCAACAATGTATATATTTTTGCATCAGATCAAAATCTGAGTCGATCTAGCTATATCCATTTGTCTGCCCGTCGGTCTGTTATTGGTACGCTTATATCTAAAATAATTGATAGAGCTCAATAAAATTAGGTCTGAGTATTTGTTATAGTCCTGAGAAATATTGTATTTAAATCTGAGGTTAACTCTGAGTTCAAGCGAAGAACTTTTCTAAATCGACAAAATAAAATAAAATTTGTCTACAATTTTAAGTTATGCTTATTTGATTAGCATTCCAAAAACTATCAAAATCGGTTCAGTAAAAAACTTATATCCAAAAATATAACTAATTTTTTACTCATTAACTGATAATGTGTTGTATTTAAGAAAACTTGTATATATTGTATACGTCTGCGAGTGTATGCGTATGTACGAAAAAATAACGTATTTACTTCATACACATTTGTGGTAGAGGGTGTTTAAGATTCGTCTTAGCCGAATATTGCATTTTCTGTTGTATTTTTTCTGTATTGCTATATTTAGGATTTTCATGTTTTTCTATTTGCAACAAAAGAATTTGAAGGTAATGGTAGAAAAATTATGTATTGGAAATCATAACAGAAAATTTAGAAAAATTTAACTTTTTATATTTTTATACCAAAAAATGTTAATAATAATTACTTAAAAAATTTTAACTTTAATTATTAATAATACTATATTAATGGAGCTCAACTTAAAGTCGTTATTGACAAATAGCGGTATGATGTCGCCTGAAATAAAAAATTATGTAGAAAAATATCTATTGCTATATAATTTTTTGATGTTTAATAAGACACGTACTGTTTTATATTGTTCATGTTTGAAAAAGGTTATAAAGAGTTTAAGACTAAATTGAAAATAACTAAGAAAATGTAATTGGATAAAAATATTTGAAAATTTAGAAATTGGCTTTAAGTTCATTCTATACAATATTAAAAAAAGTAAAAATGTTAGAGTCGGTCAACACAAGTATGTTATTTCCTGCACTATATTGTAGGCTATGATACATCATAAATAATAAAAGATTTTCTGAAGGGCTTCACCCTTGAGCCAATATAACAACAAATGTCAGATTTCAACGAGCTTCTAAGAATCGAAGTTCTTTGATCACCACAACCACACGCAGACAAAAAATATGTTTGTGGAAACCATAAACGAGAAGCAACATACTGTTGTTATTAGATATTGTTACCGTAACTACAAAATTTGTTTATTCGCAATTTTATTTTGCATTAATAACAATAGTTATTATTATTGTCACGAATAATATATACCAAATAAATTCAACAATTTACATATCATGGTGACAACAATAACTGTTTGCCGCGAATATATTGATGTTTGCGACGAACATATTGCGAAATGACGTTTCTCTACGTGCAGCCGGAAGGAGGAACATTGTTAAATGGTGATATTACCATTACAAAAAGCTGCACAATCACAGATATTAATCTAAAACCGTTTTTATCATACGGATTTTACTACTTTTAAATGTTAGTATGCATCCGTAAATTTTAATTATATATGTGGGGTACCACTTTATTTTGATTTCTAAAAAAATCCGTAAAATCAAACATAACATGTTTAAAATTCCAGTTTTGCGATTTGAGAAATTAAGTTAACAGTTAAATTGTGATGAAAAAATAGGTAGAATTCGGGAAAATCTGGTTCACCCAAGGTATAAGTATTTTTTTTTTTTTTTTTTTTTGTACACTACACAGTATGGCAAAATCATTTATTTATAACTTTGTAACTTTCAATGGGAAGAATAGATTTGCATTAAATTTAACATCATAATGATAGTAGATGAGCGTTCCGTAGCTTGAACCCCTTAAGAGTGCCATATACGGGGTTATAGGGATTCAAGTGTGGCATCGATCTTGTTCGAATTATTTTTAATTAGTTCAAAACTAAATTATTTATAAAACAGAGAAAGATTGATCCCGTTTAAAAATAATATATTTCTGGTTTGAAAATTAAAAAAGTGTTATTATGGGCCGAAAAAGTGTCTACTCATATTTTCATTAAATAAGATATTAAAAAAAACGAAACTTAGACCTGCTTTTGAATTAAAACTCTTTTAAACTATAAGAAATAACCTACCCATACTGCAAAGTTGTGTGATGCGGCCCAGTTAGGTACACAAAATTTAAACTCAAAACACAAACTCACCCACAAAGAAAAATCATCTAAAATTTTTCAATTATAAAATTAATCAAAAATCATGATTTTAATTATTTTTTTAATTAATCGTGTAATCAATAATATTATTTTCTAATATTCCAAAAAATATATTTTTTATTAAAATTAAAAAATTTGCTTTATTGAATACTCAAAAATGGTGAAAGGAACAATTTCAATAAATTATATAATTGTTTTGAATAATTGTTCCTAAATTTCAAACAAAATTTTTAATTCGAACATTTTTTATTTTTATCTGTGTCGTATGTAACTTTATTAAAATCGGAGGCATTTACAAATTCCAGAAATATTTCCATTTCATTTTCTCATATGAAACGCTGTGAGTAACAAATTTTAAAAACATCCGCTCACGTTTCGCAATCTCTCATTTAAAAATTTACCTTCTGAAAGAGAATTTTATTATAGTTATACATTTAAATAATGTTTAAATAACATTGATTTGGGATAAATTATGTATGAAAGTAAGGTTTTCTTACAACTGATATAAGCTTTTAAAGAGATTTGATAGGCTACGCCTAAGATTATTGAAGAGATTCTAAAGATTATTAAACATTTGTTTAAAAGGAACAAATTCTATATTTTATAAATAAATTCTAACTGCCGTATTCAAAATAAAAATTTATGGGAGACTTAATGAACAAATTAGTTAATAAGTACGTAAAATCTAATAATCAAAAATTTAAAAATCGTATTCAAAATCACGAAATAAATACATTTGTTAATTTAGATTTTAGGCTGGCAATACCCTCACTTTTTCTCTCTTTTAGAACTTTAAACTACCGAATGAAATTTCATTCGAGTAGTTTAAATTTTAAAATACTTTTTTTAAAATTCATAAAAATATCAATTATTTTTGAAACTTTATATTCATTGATAAATAAAAATACTAAAATAGATGAAATCAAAAATTAAAAAGAATTATATATATTAAATAAATTTTATATACTAAATTAGTATTCGAATAACGAGTTTTATTTATTTGTTTTGATATTATGTACGCCACTAAAATTTTGTGTTATATTCTTAATTTTTTTTTATGAATTTCTTATTTTTTCTATAATTTATTGTTTAGGGTGAGAAATACGATTATGTGATAATTGAAAATGATAATGCAAATATAAAAGTATATAAAACATTCCAAATTAAAGAGGAGCGACTTTGAAATAGTGTCTAAACATACAAAAAAAGTTAGAAAATTTTGTGAATTTCCCTTAATATCGGTTTATTAAAGATTCATACCCACTTTAAATATTTAAAAATTGGTTGATGAATTTAATTATAAAAATTTAGTTTTGAATATAAATTTAAAGAATTTTGGTTTAAAAAGCTTTGTTAAGATTTTTTAAATACGGACGTAATTGAATAATATATAAATGTAAAATTGAATTATAAAAATATTTTACCTTCAAATAAACACTTTTTCTATAACCGCCTGCAAGAATTCTAACATTCTTAGAAATTTTCGAAATCAACATCTTACAAAATAAAATAAAGTTTTGAATTATTTTCCAATGTATACAAAATGCAACAACTACAACAATTATACAAAGCAATATTGACAATAACTTTTGGAAAATGTTGAACAAACTATTCATACACACATAAATTTAAACGATAATAATACATAAGAGAACTGTGAATATACAAATACATATGAAAGTATATGTATGTTTGCAAGTATTGCACATAAATTATGAGTTTATGTTCATAACATTGTCTTTGTTTTACAATTTCGATTTCTAACTGGCAGAATTCTAGTTATGCACAAATGTAGGAAAATACAGTACAAATTAATTGAGTATGGAACAGGAAAGTTATGAAAATATTTTAAATGAAATTTTATTTTCAGCTTTTCACTTTCAGTTCTGAAAAATAATTAATAAAATGGGTACCAAAATATAAATAAAAGTCTCTGCTTATTTATATTTCTTTGAATCACTCAGGAAAATAAATTTTTTAAATTTGTTGTTTGTAAATTGTAAATAATATATTTGAATAACATTTTTAAAATATATTTACTAATTCATAATTGAAAAATTAAACTTCTGAAAGGAAATTTTTTGTCAGTGTGTATCCAGAAAAATTAAGAAAATATATTATTCTTATATTTCTTGGGATGTAAGCTTTTATTTATGAAAAATAAATTTTGCGGGAAAATTATTTTTTTTGGAAAACATTTTATATTCTAGTGAAATCTTTTTTGATCATTATAAATCTGATTAGATGTAGAATTCATCTACAAAATCAATTAAATAATTAATTGTAGGGCGCCTGAAAATCGACGGATCACTACAACGCTATTGTGAATAAAACCAATGTTATGCAAAAAGCTGGATGAGCTCGAAAATAACAAATATAGAACAGATGTTATACATCTGTCATTGTAATTCAGTATTCAATTGATGCCAAAATATACTAATAACTTTTATACCCTAAGAATCACTTCCTAGGTCGATTCAACGATGCAAAGAGTGTGATCATAGTACAAGTTGCACCTTTTATATATATATATCAAAGTATATATATCAAAGTTGTTATATATATATATCAAAGTACAAAATCATCCATTAATTTATATAGCTCTAAATGTCCGGAAAGGAGTGTTTAGTTCACAATAGTTCTAAATATTAAACGATTCGAAAAGAAATCCATAATTTCTCAAAGCTTCCATACAAGACTTCCGAAAATTTTACATATAGTTTAATATTTTAATAATATTTAATTGTATTAATATATACAGTCAATGTTTTAAATTTTATAACGATCAATCGTTTCTATAATTGCATCTTAAACATCCCACCTCCCAAATGCATTTTCATTTATAACTAACATTATGGTATAGGGTATTTCATAGTCAGGCTTGTGTATTGAAATTACAGCTTAAATCTATTGAACAGAAAATAAGAGAAGGGCTGGTTAACCGAAAAAAACTAAGAATGAAAAATTTAACGTTTAACCTAAAATACAAGATAAACTTGCATTATCATTGGGAGTCACACAAATACATCTAAAAGCTTTGGGTCTATTAAAAAGCAAAAGAATTTGGTTCCATAGAAATGTAAGCTTAGAGTCATAGAAATGATCTTTATATCGTATTTTTACTGCAAATACAAATTTATATTCTGCAAAACCCGTCAAAACCTATTCATTTCTCATAGTTTTTAAGTACTTGCATTTGAATTTTCAACTTCAAATAATCTTAATTCATGTTTTTAGTATATATTTAAAAGATACTAAATTTGTATTTTTAATTCATTATTGAATAAAAAACTTTTTTTCCATATTCCATTGATTCTCACGGCACTATATGCCTTTATAAGAAAACGCACACTCATACATACATATATTTATAGTTATTTCTCTGATTGTTTGTTTTGGAGTTTGTTTATATACAAATATATGTATCTACAAAAACAATTGTGTTTATATCGGTTGCCTATCACATACATACAAACGCTAAATACATACACATATATTCATAAAATCACAAGTAAAATGTAGAAATATTCTTGTGTTCAAGTTTATTTACTATCTTCTCAAATTTATAATGTTTACTTTGATGTTAGTAATGCATATGTATGCGTACAATACTCATCATCCAGTCATACATACATAAATATAAAATGTATACACATACTTTATATTACTATAAAGTGTACATATATGTGTGTGAATGTGTGCATATATAGGTAGAGAAATGCTTGTTTGCATAAGTTTATATTATGGATGAATAAATGGCTTTTGTAAAAAGTAAGGAGCACATCTATTGTGTAATTGAAAACTTTAAATATCCATTATGTATACAATAAACACATACATAGATGTGTTCAGTCACATACTTACAAGATTCAGTCACCCACTATTCATTCACACATATATACAGAGAAGTTAAGTTTGCATATTTAAGAGTTAAAACAAATAAAGAACAGGCAGGACATTAGAATGACATTGGTGTTAGATGTTTTGTTTTAGTTCACATTTAAAAACTACAAGAAAGAAGTGTCTTTTAAATGAAACTAAACATATTAATATAATAACATATTTTAAATTAAGTTTTAGCAAAGGAAAACCTTAAAAATTTGTTTTTAATAAACATTCAAACTTTATCGTTACACAGTATGTTTAAATCGACTTTTTTAAATAATTTTGTAATTTTTGAACCACCTCAGAGCTGAGGTGTTTTTAAAATTAGAAAATCATCCTATATGGTCAAGAGCATAGTCAGTGATCCTCTAAAGTGGGCCACCTCCGGTGGTCAAATGTGTATATACTGAGCACATATGTCGTAATATTGTATGAAAAATAGTCAAATTTTACTAGAGATCGCCTAATTTACCTTTAATTTTTATTCAAGGTTTAAACATTTAACACATATATTTTCTATCTGAGAAACATAAGAACTTTCATATTTAAATTTTTAAAAGAAAAAGCAATGGAAATTTATTTGAAATACTTTTTGTGTGTTTATCTTATAATAAAGATATTTAAAAAATGTATTTTAAAAGTGATCCCTGCTTTGCGATGTGAGAACTTAATAAAAAAAGTATTTTTTCTAAATTGAACCAAGTTTGGATGGGGCTTGCGGGCATGTCTCTGCCCCAATGGCATCCGAATTTCTTTATAAAACAATACAAAAATTATAAAGCACGGAACAAAAAATGGTTTAATAAGTAAATAAATGCCACTTTTTTGTTAAAAATCAAAAAAAAATTAAATTTTTTATAAAGTTACAATTTCAGATTAATATAAGATTTTACGGATACATATATTTATATAATTGTTGCACAAATATTTTTTTTTTTTTTAATTTTACAGGGAATCCGACAAATATTTAGAAAAAATAGAATCTACAGTAAGTCCCCAATTTTAAAAAATATACTAAAAATAAACAAAGCTAAAAATGGACTTAAAATTTATTTCGACTTAAAATATAAGATATAACCCAAACATGTACATTTATAGACATTTACAAGGAATATTTATACACAAAATATCTTTTCACTCAATTCATAAATGTATTTTGAGCGAATTTTTAAATAATCAACATACTCGAGGTGGTCAACTTTAGAGGGTCACTGACTACGCCCCTGACCATACAGGGCTTGTTCCTCCAAATCAACTATAAACCTCAAATCTAATAATGTTAAATTTCATAAGTATATCTCTAACGAATCAAAAGTAACAGATACACTGTGCGTTATGAGATTAAGAAAAAATATATACCTTCTAATTTTTTACATAAAATATTAGAAAAATCTTTCAAATAAAAAAAATATATTTAGTTATAACACAACTATTGTATATTTAAATCATTAATATTATCAAGAGACATATAAATAATTGGAATAAAAAGAAACTATAAAAACGATTTGTAATTTCCTATTTTTTAACTGAGTGACAAGAGTGTACAAGTTATAAACCACTCTCACATCATCTATGCCACTACTAAGGACATGTGTAATAGTGTGTGTATGTGTGAGTCACACAAAAAAGAAACATTTGCAAAACTAAATTTACGACATGACGTTTGCAATAAATTACCAAAAAAAATATACACAGAGGAACTTAAATACGAATAAATATATCATGAAAGTGTGTATATGTCTGAATATATAAAAAATATATACAGATTTTTGTTTTTTTTTTTTTTAATTTAACATGACTTTTTACATTTGCGGATAAATTATAAAAAAGGCAAAATCGAAGTCATGGAAACTTTATTGAATAGCAATTCCATTTTTTAGGAAAAAAAAACTTAAAATATTTCCAGCTAAAATTACGCATTTGTGGATATTCCGATATTCCAAATCTAATTTATTTGATTAGATTTGGAATCGATTAGATAATATTTCTCTAAAACGTATTTCTTATTTAAACCGTATACCATCGCGCGAGCTCGGGATATAACGTGTAGTGCAGACGTTGTTACGTGCTGAAAAAATTATCCTAAACTCATTCTGAATCAATTTTTGAGTCAATGTGCGATTGTCCGTCTGTCTATCGATATAAACGTTGAAAACGTTTTACAGTGTGTCCACCTCCATGACTTCGTGAGTTTCTTTTGGAAATAATTCTGTAACTTTTGAACTGTTAAAGATATCTTTACGAAAATTTAATTTATTTAAAGCTAAGAGCTTTTTGTTTATTTGAAGGAGAACAGATACTACGAGTATGCTGATTATTAAAAATTTCTACAAGAATTCATTTATGAATTGAGACAAAAAAACTTGTACATCGATATAAATAAAAAATTCTAAAACCTTTTCTTAAAAAACTATTGACGCAATATTAATATATGAATTGGTAAAAAAGTTATATTAATCTGAAGTTGGAACTTTGGATTTTTTCCAAAAAGTTGTTAACATTTTTTCCTTTATAAAACAATTTTCGTTCTGAACTTTATAATATTTATTGTTTTATAAAGATATCTTTACAGGAATACGTGTAAACTAAATTCCCTGTAATACTTGTAAACTAACACCAATCCAAACTTGGACAATTAAAAATATACGTACTGAAAATATTTTCAACAAAACCCAACTAGGTCCAATTAAAATTTTCTTAAGCATTTAAAGATCTGTTTTCGAACATTTTGAATGTGACCGAAGGAACTGCTGACAGAAAACCAAATTGATGGCTACCAACTCAGTCCGGTAAGCTCAGTGCTCGGACTATTTGGTATGAAAAGTTTAAACTAATACAGGTTTAAAAAAAAGGTTCAAAAATTTCCTGACTGGATTGGCACAGAAATTGAAGTCAAGTTTTCTAAACGTTTATAATGGCAGATTTTTCGCAACTTCCTGGTAAAAAAATTGGGAACCAAAAGCAGTCAAAATATCCTAAAAATTTCTTGGTTCTATGCAGTTGCAGTAAAAGAATCCAATCATTTGTTGGAACGGGCTCTATAAATTTCGAAATTTACGTCAAGGAATGTTTACAAAAAAGTCTGCTTCCATTCATTAGACTTCATAATGTGTCCACTTATTTTTCGCCTGACTTGGCATCTTGTCACTATGGTAAACAAGCGCTTGTGTGGTACAAGAACCAATATGTGGTATTTATACCAAGATATTCTGATTCATGGTCAACATCAATTTGGAAATACTGTGCGTTTCAGTTTGAAATATTTCAGATCACAATTTTAACGACGTCTCAGTGAAATTAATATCTTTACCAAGAACTAATTTCATTAAGCCTCGTTTTACTTATTTAATCTATTCTATTGCACCTTTCATCACATTTTAACATTTTACTCATAAATCTCCAAAACACTTAATAAAGATATGATTAAAATAACAAACGATTTATTTCACTAAAACGATCTCTTTTTATTAACATCACAAGTCCTTAGTAACCATAATCAAATTGGCAGCATTAAATGCAAAAACCAAAAACAAAAAAGAACTAAGTGAACTCAACTCAGTTAAATATTATTAACCTCCTGCTGTCAAGACAACTTTAACAAATTATGATCCACTAAAAGTTGCAAGCAATAAGGAAACAGAGAACAAAAAAATTATATTAAAAGCAACAAATCCTTAAAATAGAAACAAAGACACACAACCACCACAGTCTCAAAATCCGCAACAACCGATTTATCTATAGCACTCAGAACAAAAAGGAAGAAGACGAAGAATAAAAAACACATTTGTAGAAGTTGAATTTTTTTCCACCATTTCGTATTTGTAATATTACATTTTCTTTTTAAGTTTAATACTTTTTTCTTTATTGCATTTCTTTTATTTTATTATTTTTATTATTTTTTGGTTAAGACTAGATGTCATTGTATATTTGTGTTAAAATTGTCTACTTGCCACTTTTTTGCTGTTTTAATACACTTTTTTTTATTTCTGCTTTTCTTAACGTTAAATTCAGTTTAAAGCAAGGAAAAAATGAATATTTCTCGAAAATATGAATATAATGCTACTTTATTGCGAAGACAGAATTGCTGGTAGCAATGAGTGTTGTTATCAATATCAACATCATCAACATCGTCAGCAGCAGCAGAAGTAAAAGCAATAGTTGTTATAGTAGTAGTAGTTGCATCATCATTGTTGGTCACTGGTCAGCATAATAGAGAAAATTTTGTTGGGACAAAAATAATAAAGAAGAACATTTATAAAGTCATGCTGTTGTTGTCATTCTTTGCAAGAGTTGAGATACGAACAATGGTTGTCATATGAAGAACAAACTTTTTATATGGGAAGTATACTCAATGAAAATATTTGACATTTATGGGAAAAGAAAAAAAGAAGGAAGTGATGATATTTTATTCCGCTACACACAGTGGTCCCAAAATGGTTTTTTGAAGATATTTGTGTCACTTACGAGTAATTGAATATATTTAATGAAATTACATGGCAATTTTTGAGATGTTTTGTAATTGATGTGAAGAAGCACAAGTTATAAGGGGGCAAAACCTTCAAATACAGTCTTTATAATTTTTACCTAAAATATTTAGATCAGAGAAAAAATTTATTCTTTTTCAGAATTTACCTTAATTATAGTTAAAAATATCTGTATGGAATCATATACCTATGTGGTATCTAATAAAAAGTTAGATTATTTCATTATTTTCATAAAATCTGTTAAATAAATCTTTCATTATTAAATTTGATTATTATATGGTCAAAATTGTCTCTAATATAAAACTCACTTTTTAATTTTGAATTTCCAAAATTTCAACCCATACAAATTTGTTTCAGAAACTACGAGACTATGGCAATTTAAAATGGTAATACGTCACAAACATATGTAAAAATTAAAAAAAAAAATTAATGAAATTCTTATAGGAATAAAAATTTACAAAGTGTAAATAAAAATGGTAATAATAGTCAAAAAATATTAAGTAACAAAATTAAATTTTCGGTGGCTAAACGAGGCTGAAAATGACTAAATTTAGCCACTAAATGGCTAAATTTGCAACATTGCCCCGTAAGATCCCAGTTCCCAAAGTTATTATTCTATACTTTTTTGTTATAGTTTTGTTAATTTTCAATTATCATTTAATACTCCAAAAATCGATTATGCGCTACTGAACACTAATGGAAACAAAGCATAAAGCATCATACACATGACTAAGTAACTGATTTCACAGCAACATCAAAGATCAAGACAACTTATAACGTGTACTTAATATTGACGTTATATTAAAAATCACCAAAACTCATACGCTTTATTTACATATAAATAACTTCAATTTGAGTTTGAACGTATATTTAATATATATAATGTAATGAAAAAATTAATATCACTCATACGCCTCATGGAAATGTTAGATAACTTCCCTTGTAAAATAACAGAAATAAAAAAAATGAAAAACTACAATAAATCTCAAAACCCTATTCTTCCTCTTTATACTTTACATCCTGTATTGTAGTCACATTAGCGAATATGAATATATTGGATGAAACTGTCATTTATGGATTTCTTGATGTCAGGTAAAGTACAAAAAAATAAAAATAAATGAAAACGCAATGAACATAAATGGGAAATGAAGTGAAAATCTACTTTTACCTTATAACTAACATTGATCATAACCAACTGTCTGTTCATAGATAATAGAATATGTATCATAAAAGATTATAACGATTTAGAATTATTGCTTAAGAAATAGTAACCACATCTAATATACACACATATTCACATACATATTATCTATTTCAAAATGGGAGAGAGAAAGTGAATAAAGGGATATAGTTATCAATAAAAAACCTCAATAATTTTATAAAATTTTTCAAAAAGGATTTATTGCCTTTTATATGATTAATTTTGAATTGAATGTTATATGAACAAAATTTAATAGGAAATTATTATAGAATAAATGAGAAATAAATGAAGACAAGATAATCAAGAAAAATAAATAAACGTTTGAAATAAAATTATGTTCATTCTAAAGCAACTAAACAAACGGTGACTGGTAATAGTGAGAAAAAGGAAAAATAGAACAAACCATTTCCTAAATGCCACCCACAAGTGGTTGTTATTATTTTATTTGTTGTAAGTGTAGCAATAGTAGTTGATTTTTTCTGTTATAACACAATTGCGGAAATGAACAAGAAACTTTTCAATTGAGTTTTCCGTTATGCCTTCTTCGTTTTACTTTGTAAATTGTCTGTTTATAGACAACACACACCATCCAAAACTAAAAGCAAACAAGTTGGAAAAATAGTATTCTTTAGATAGTTGAGAGTAAATAAATAGCAGTAATTAATGATTAGAATTTAAGCAAATGTTGGTTGAAAATTATATGTATTTAAAAAGTTAAAGAACTGATTTTAAATATGAAAAACTCTCACAAGATTTCTTGAAGCATTTTTGTATTAAAAACTAGAGTTTCACTATATTTGAATTAATCCCCAAGATTTGAACAATTTCTTAACGTCAATCTAACTTGTCTTATAATATTTATAAAAAACATTCATTTATAATAAAACACTAGTTAAAGTATATTAACAAGCAAAATAGAGAAGAAATATAAATGTATAAAATAAATATGAAACAAATGTTGATACATACATAAATATATTCATAACTTTAATTTATACAATTCAATAAAACTAACCGAAATGAACTCAACAAATTTTAATACGTTTATTTTTCTTGTAAAATAGACTGCAGCCAAAAGTAAAGTGGAGATTTTTTATTAGTTCAACTTTTATCAAAACAAATAATTTTAATGAACGAAATTTTAAGAAAATCAATTTATCATTCAATAGATGCCACAAAATGTATTAAAAACAAATTAATATTTCTGTGTTTTTCAAATCACGGGAGATATTTAACTCAAATTATTCTAATTATAACTGAATATTAGTAGTCGATCGGACCATATGACCCTCCAAAGTTGGTAATTTCATCTTTTTATTAATTCTGTAACTTTTGAACTGTTAGATATATCTTTTAATGAATTTCATATAGTTAAAGGTGAGGTATTCTGCAGCTAATTTGGAGGAGTTCATGTGCTGTGTTGAAAGATCCAAAGTTGACCACCTCGATTTTTACATATAAACTTCCATTTTTGTTTTTTTAGTATTTGATTTTATGGGTTCTTTTTTAGTCCAGATATATTTTTAAAATATTTTCTGTTCAAGAATCATTTATTATATCGAAATATAATTTAGAAAAAAATCGATTTAATTTAAAAAATTTGGTAACGTTTGTTCACATTAAAATTTGCTCGGTTGTATATATATTTTTCTTAGTTCTAAAAGAATTCTTAATGTTAATACATATTAAACAAATCCGAGGATATTAAAGAAAACACTCCCGGAAAATTCTTTAGTTTTTTTGAGAGGAAAAATACTCTTAATATACAACTAAATGTGTCATCTATTTGCTCTAAAAATTTGCAATGTCCAACCTTATAAGAGCAGAGTGAAGTTAAATTGAATTGGAAATTTAGATAATTTATTTGAAATAGTAAAAATATTTCTATATTTCTACATTAAGGATAACTTTGACCATATTAAATTCAAATTGCATAATATTTTTATTTTTATAGATTTTATTTAAGGTCAAATATTAAAATTTTTTCACAAAGTTTCGAAAAAATTTAGAATTAAAAAAAAAATATATTAAAGACATTTAGTTTTAATATTGTATTAGCTATGTATTAATAAATAAACACAATATTTTGCCAGGCATAAGTCAAAAACTATTTAAAAATTAATGATTTTTTTTTTTTTTTTTTTGACACGAATAAAGCGTAATATATATGATTTATATATAACAAATATTTTAAAAGTATTAGTTGTTTCATGCATTTTTAAAAACAAAAATCTAGGTTATTAACTTGTACACCCACATTAGGAATATTACAGAAAACACATGTTTTACACTTAGTTAATTAAGTAAAAATCTCTATATCGTACTTTTTCACATATGAAACAGTTTCAACCTAATAGTTGTAAAAAATTTTGCAATCGTAATAGTTATAGTGGCAGAATAAGAAGCTTAAAGTTAGTAGAGCTTCCGGAAATCAACATCTTCCGTAACAGTTTATGCGTTTATCCTTCTACACAACGATAAAGTTTTTACATTAATTTTACATTTAGTAGAAAACTTTTAGTTGTTGATTCACTCATACATTCGACAGAAATAAACAAATGTATATATTTGCATATACCCAGTGAACATTTTTTATGAATATAATTTCGTAAAGGATGAATAAATTAAAGTTTTATATCAATTGACACCTTTAATGCATCATAATAATTTCTAAAAAAATTTAAAAATTAATAATAAATAATATTTTTTTTTTTTGTTTTTTTTTTTTTTTTTTTTTTTTTTTACAGGGGCCAATAATTTTTTAATTATATTACAATAAAATTATTATAGTTGTCTGAATTTTACCCTTCCTCTAAGGAGAAAGAATAATTTTCAATTTGGTTATTTCATAAGACCAGTTTATTTTGTATCTAATGCGTATGAGTGTTATGAATGTGAAATCGAATAACAAATGTTAAGTATACGTATTTTGCTCAAATTCTTGTTTATTGGGTTTTTGGCTACGTACATTTATATTTATTTATAATATATTATGTTTAAAATGTTTGCAATTTGTTTCAAAATTTTTTATTATTGTTGTTTTACAAATATTATTATGATATTAACTTTAAAAGTTAGTTTTGTCTGTTTACTTTCTAATACGTTTTTGAAATATAAAAAACATCATTTGTGGTGTAGGGTATTTGTGAAGGAGTTTTTTTTTTTTTTTTTGCAAAATAAATAAACAAACATTTTTTGTTGAACTTGAAAGGAATGATCATTTTGTAAGTTTTCTATTTTATTAAAATATTATGTTTATATTTGAAAAATAATATTTTTATGTGAACAGTGACTTTAAAATAATTTCATGAAACAAAAATTTAAATAAAAATTATTTAAAACAATAAAAACAAGTGAAACTGCTTCAATTTGAATATTTCATAAGAATTTTATGAATTAATTATTAATGATATAGATATATACAAATCTTTTAAGATATAACTCCTATATGTGCTAAAAACTTTGTAAACATTATATGATATACTTGAAAGGAGCATTTAAAAAATTATTTAAATAAAATATCGAGTAATTTATCTTTCAACAAAGTAATGATTATCAATCTAAAATTATTAAAAAAATTATCCTCAAAAGTTTGTTGATAAATTTAAAAGGATTTGAACAAAAGCACTGAAATATGTGTTTTTTCTTATCAAACCAGCATTCCAAACTTAGTAATATTTTTCAGTAATTCAACACATTATGTTAGTTAGTTAACAGACTCACAAGGTGTATCGATAAGCAACTGTAAACAAAATTTGTGTCTCACGAGAAATTTTATCGCCACAAGGAATTGCCCACACGATCACAAAATAAGTGCGCACTTTATAACTTTTGTGTATCATGAAGAGACAATAAAGACAATACGTCACCTCATTTTTCTGCTAATTCGATTTTGATTTTTTTAGTTGTAATGAAGAAGATATAATCGAATAACAAAATTTTGTTAAAAATTAATTTTCTTTTTGCCGAAAAATTACAAAATTCATGGTGCGTTTTATTAACTAAAGCGATTATGCTGGTTTGAAATAGGAAACTTCTCGAGACAATTAAAAATAATCAAGCTAAATTCCACTGAGCTTTGACTATCAGTAACGATGTGGGCATGCTAAAAATAAACAAAAGGACAGACTGACGTAGCTATATCAATATAGATTTTAATTTATTGTAATAAATATTTTCATGGATAGTTATATTTTGTGACATACAAGGAGTGAAAAAGTTAAAGTTGTGATGACGCAGGGTATAAAATAAATATATTACAAAACTCTTACGATTTAATATTTTTTATATCAGGTTCCATAATATAATGCACACTTCCCACAATGGGATTTTTAATACTTAAGAGCTCTAAATGCAACTACTATAATGAAAGTCATCCAAACTATATTTCTAACTGCAATTAACAGTTTAATTAATATTCATTTATATTTGACTATATCTTTCTTATAAGATTGCTTTCCGAAATATTATTTTACCTTTTTATTTAAATGACTAAAATGTGAATTCTTTACACTCACCTATTACTCAATCTGGTGTAAATGTAATCTGAAATGAAAATAAATAAAATTCATATAATTAATTGAATATTTATAATATAAAAATATTATTTACAAACATCAACATTTTGTAGTAAATATCAGTGTTGCCACCGAAAAAATTTAGGAGCTACACTTGGCTCCAAAATAACACATTTAAAGAAAGAAGAAAAAAAAAAGAATTACACACGAATTTTATATTTTTTTTAAACATAATAAAAATATCCGGATAAATAAAGAAAAAACAAAATTTTCTATACAAATATTTTTATTGCTAGTTTTTTTTATAAACAAGAAATACCAGATATCAATATTTTCATTTTTTCTGACCACTTCTTGATTTGTTTCATAATTTTATTTATCTTATGTTTGATTCTGGTTCTTAATTGGAATCAAGCTGAAAGTCCAGTTGTTGTAATCCTACCTCTAGAATCAGGAAATCTTCGTGCTTGATTTATATTCCTAATATGAAAATCTTAAAATTAATCAACTATTTTTATTATAGAAGTTCAAAGAACTTTTTGAAAAATCTTAAAAAATACAAATTAATTATAAAATTAATTTTAGTAATCAATTACTTTAAAAAACATAAAAATAAAAAATGAACTAAAAGGAGACAAAACATATAATTCACTTAAGAAAAATGTTTATAAATTTGTCTCCATTTATCGCCTCATAAAACATAAAGTAAAAATCTTTAAAAACATTTGTATATTTATAGTTTTACTAAATATTTAACAAATAGTGATAAAAACATTTGTTTTTTTCCTTATTTTCAAAGAGAAACACCCCCACAATCCTTTTAGACAAATTTATTTATGACTTAAGTTGTTACAGCTAAATGTCATTTAAAATTCATACTTATGCAACAACAGCAACAGTAATAACACAAACAACATCATCAGCAACAAAGAACATTTAACCGAAACGAACTTATATTGAAATATACACAATTGCAACAGCAACTACAACAATAACACTAACACAACTAAAATCTATTAAATAGATATGAGATTATATGCAACGAATTTGTTGCATACTTCAGGGCAACTTCAATATATTTTAAGAAATAAACAATGAATTATATTTCCGATTTATGTCAATCTAAAAGAATAATTTATAGCAAGAACTCTTCTATTATATTATTAAAACATAGATTTAAGACCTTAATATTTAAATCCCTTAGATCCCAACTAATATTTAAAACTTAAAATAATTCCTATTATACGATTATGTTTACAGAAAAGCACCAACTAGAAAATAAATAGTCTTAAATTTACAAACAAGTAACATAAAAAATAGATAAAAGAATCACAAGAAAAAAATTACTTCTAAAAGAGCACAGAAAAAGATTTACAATAAAAAAAACAAAACAAAACTTGCAAGAAATCATCACTATTCTCATACATACAAACTTGTATCTGGTGGATTCATATTTGAAAGAAGAAATACACAACTAAATGCAATAAATGCGTTAAACGGCACAAAAAGAGTGTAACTTCCTTTTAAAAACTTTTGATAAATTAAGATGAGTTGAACATTCAGACACTATTATATTTACTCTAACACATATACAAGTGAACAATTTACACACTCACACAGAGATATGGAAAATATTTAAACTCACAAATCATGAGCAGAGTTTTGAAGGATTAATTATATAAATAAATTATTAAAATAAAAAATAAACTGATACATCATTCAAAATATAGTTCACCGTAAGTAACAATTTGGCTCCACATTTAAAATATATAAAGATTGAATGAAGCTGATTTTTTATCAGAGTTTCAACATTTGATAGAGCGTTGCTTTAATAGAAAATTATGACCTCATGTCTAGTCGAATATTCTAGAAGTGAATTATTGCCATTTGTAAATTTTTTCTACGATCATTGTCGGATATTCAAAACCAGCTTTATTTTTGCTAGTTGGCTGGATTTTAAATGAATGATATTTTACACTTAGGGCTATGATATATTGCCTAACGATTTTGACTATGCAGATAACACAGGTTATTGACTCACGACTTCACAGAATTTAAGCTGGTGAAATTTAACTTTAACTGTTGAAGCAGCTGGTCTGAAAAAAATGTTTTAGAGGCAATGACTATTCGTATTACTGTGACTAGACAAAAGTCGCTGTTGAAATGCATTATATAAATGAAAGATATTGATAATCAATCAGTTAGACATTTCACCATTTACGAGCCATTTAGAGTTCGATCGAGACACTTGGAGATAAGATAATTTAGTTTAAAAATGTGTGGTGTTATATGATTTCTTGCGATGGTAATTGAATTACTTTATACATTCTACTACCACATTTTTTTTTTTTGCATCGGATAAAAATCTGTGTCGATTTAGTCTGTCTGCGCATTAGAAACATTTGCACGTTCACAATAATCAGAATATAATGAAATTTGAGCTGATTTTGTAATATTGTCCTAAACTATATAAAATAAATTTTATATATAATTTATAGCTAAATACTATTCTCAGAATCATCGGATAAGTAAACAAAGTTATAGTTAAGAAATATGTCAAATGTTATGATACACATGAAATTTTATTTTGTTTTGGTTATAGTGTATGTGTATATTTTGATGTTCTTGAAACTTTATATACATATGGTGCAGGGTATTATAGATTAGCCATAGCCAAATAAAACATTTTTTCTTGCCCAAAATTATTACAGAGTTTTGAATCTTTTTAGGTACTTAAATTCTCAACATATGTTTACCAAAAATCTGCTAGTATAAATCTCGAGCTTTTAATTCTTTATTCTCAAGTCTGAATTGAATAATTGATTATACCAATAGTCAAAGCAAGGAAGATATTGTTAAAGTTTTCCAACAAATGTTTGAAGCTCATATCAAAATGGTTTAAATTTCATTCACCATATACTGTTAACCAATTTTTCATAGGACAAATAACAAAAATTTTCTGAAGCTTTCCTTTTAACATATCAAAACGATTTAAAAAATACATTCCTTTACATTTCCATACGAATGCACACACACACATTTATAAACATTACAAAAAGGAAACAAACATTTTTGCAACAGAAAGTTTGTTTCTTTCTCGCAAAATGAAATTTAAAGCTTTTAGTTACAAAACTAAAATGAACAAGTTGTTGGATTTAAAAAAAAAGTTGTTTTTTGTTTGTAAGTTATTTTTGCTATTGCGAAAAGTCAAGTTGACAATGTCAACGAAATTGTATTTTATAACATTTTACATACACACAAACAAACATATCTATATATATATTAATGTACATATATACAACTCCTATCTCTCTTTACTTGTTACAAAATAAAATCAGCTTACTTATACAAGACAACCAAATAGCAAAAAAGTACGGGAAAAAAACGCTTTATGAACTATGGAAGTTGTAGCCAGTAAAGTCCTGGTAAAGTCATGGTGCGAATGTTGTCTTTTAAAAGTTCATTGGTGTTGATGGTTTTTGTGGTATTTATTTGTCAGTTTTCTTCTTTATTTGTTATTTAAGTAATTTTATTTTCTTTGTTTTGGCGTCAAAGAAATTTAACATGAAAAGTTTTCTTTAAATACTTATTTTTTTTTTTTCAATAAATTAAATTAAGTTTCAAGATATTTGAAAAGATATAAAAAATAAAGAAAGAGAACAATTACGATAAATACTTTATTTTCTAATTGCTCGTAGATATTCTTAATATTTTGAAAATATTTGAATTGAGAACGGAGGCCAAAAAATTAAGTGATTAGAAAGACTTTAGTTGTGCGAGAAAAAGTCTTCCATAACCACAAACTTAGTAACGAGGAAAGATACAAAGCGTTCAATGGATTCACTTAAAATGGCTCTAAACCCCTCCGATTAGGATTTAAAACCGATTTTAGATATTTTTTTACAAATTTCGACATTTTTGAAAAGCGATCATGGATTTCGTTTGAAATGGCTCTAAGCCCCTACGTTTAAGATTTAGAAGCTATTTTAGATATTTTTAAAAAAATTCGAATATTTTGAAAAAATGATTATAGATTTTATATCTAAAATCGCTTGTAAATCCTAAACGAAAGAGTTTAGAGTCATTTCAAGCGAAATCCATGTTCACTTTGCAAATTATTCGAAATTTGCAAAACCACTTAAATCGCCTCTAAATCCTTACCGAAGGAGTTTATATTCATTTCAGGCAAACCATGATCACTTTTCCAAAAATTCGAAATAGGTAAAAGATATCTAAAATCGCTTCTAAACTAAACGAAGGGGTTAAATAAAAATATCTAAAATTGCATGAAATGGGGTTTAGGCCATTTCAAGCAAAATCCATGGTCACTGTTCAAAATTAAATTTTCATAATTATAAAAAATATAAAATCGCTTAAAGCGATTTTTTAGCTCTAACATTTTTTCCCTCCTCAAAAAACTGCAGAAGAAATGTGAAAATTATTAAAATTCCGATAGAGCTAGCGGCTCTATCGTTTAAAGCGATATCGGTTTAAAATGATTTTAAGGAAAATATATGATCATTAAAATAAAAATCAAAATTTGTAAAATATATCTAAAATCGCTTCTGAATCCTCAACGAAAAAAAAATTCAAGGAAACTTTTCAAAATATTCGAAATTTTTATATATTATTAAATCGCTCTAAATTCAAACCGAAGGGATTTATAACCATTTCGAGCAAAATCCATAATCACTTTTCAAAAATTTCTAAATATATATTCAAAATATATAAAATCGCTTATAAACCCATTTAAAGCAAAATCCATGATCACTTTCAAAATATTCGAAATTAGTAAAAAGATCTAAAATCGCTTCTAAATCCTAAACGAAACCATATCAGGTGAAATCCATGATCACTTTTCAAAACGGTCGAATTTTGGGACACTTTTAACGAAATCCATGATTACTTTTCTCAAAAAATACAAATGGTTTTTGGTTAAACTAATATCGATAAGGTATGTTTTATGTGTCCCGATTTACATCCATCATGCTGTCCTTATTAACTTTGTAAACCAAATGCAATTTTAAAAGTATCTGATCAAATTTTGTACTTACAAATTTAAAACGATTTAGTATTTACTTATTTCAAGAACACAATGGACCCCCATGGTATATATATATATATATATATATATATATATATATATATATATATATATATATATATATATATATATATATATATATATATATATATATATATATATATATATATATATATATATATATATATATATATATATATATATATATATATATATATATATATATATATATATATATATATATATATATATATATATATATATATATTTTTTTTTTTTTTTTAATTTATACAAAAAATAATATGTTTTAAAAAACCTTCATTTCATGAAAATTATTTTTCTTTTTAAAAGTTTAATTTATTTCAACCATAGTTTTCTTTGAAAATTTTAATTTTTTATTTGTTTTCTTATAATTTCCCTTCTACAAAACCAATAATACAATATTTCGTTCAAAGTTTCTTTAATTTGTTTATTTATTAATTAATTATTACTTAAAGTCATGTACAGAATACAAATTTAATTAATATGTATATTACACAAATAAGCGTTGTTTTATTTCAATTTTATTTTTTATTATTTAATTTATTTTTCTAAAATTTAAATATACTTTGCCTACTAACCCCAACGATTAAATATTAAAAATTTTTACAAAAATTATAATTCTGACATATGTATGTTGTTCAATGTGAAGTTAAAGATCTCCTTAAAATTTAATTTGTTTTAATAGGCTGGGATAATAATTTTGTAATTTAATTTATTTTATTTATAATTTAATTAATACGGCATATATTTTTATTATTATTTATAAAACTCTACATTGTAAAGAAAATAAAACAGCTGGAATAGATTAAAAATATTAAAGAGAAAGGAGGAAATTAAAAAAAAAACTAATTAAACAATTTTATATAAGAAATAAAAAAAGAAAACAAAAACAATTTTAAGAGTAAAAAATAAACAATTTCTTTTCATTTTTTATGCACACCCTTATCCTTTTTGTTAATTGGTATTGATAGCTGGTTTTATTGCGCTCTTTAGCTTTTTCTATTCCTGATTGATATTTTTAAAAACGTAATTTACTACTAATACAAATATAGCAAAACATATTATAATAATGATATTTGATTGCCAATTCAAGTAAGAATTTGATAAACTTTTAGCCGAATTTGGATCTGCAACAATACCGCCATTGACATCATTTGCAGTTGTACCATTAACATTTAAACGATTCCGTACACCGCCAACTCCCGGAACACTACCATTTGCAGTAGATTTGATGCCATTTACACCATTGGCTATTGTTCCATTAGCGGCTGCATTTAACGCTTTCAGTTTTAGTTCCTTTTCTGTTTGAAGTCTTTTGTTAATCTCCTCACAGATTTCCGGGAATAATTCAACAAAATGAGGATTTTTTAAATTAAATGCAAGTGATTTTTTGGCGAGTTGCTGTTTTTCATAATTTGTAGTTTCGATTGATCCTAAAGTAGCGGTACTTTCCAACTGTATGTAATAAATATAAGAATTAAAATAATAATTTATCAAATCATTTTTGAATAATGATTTTAAAAAGTATTTAACAAACCATAAAGCTTAATAAACCAGTAAGAATTGTGCCAACACACCATGTTGGATTCCACGTATCTGGATGGAAATCTAAAAGATAAAATTATATTATTCATCAATAATAAATTTGATATCCACGGGAAAATATTTTTGTGATGTGGTGTACTTGCGAAAATTCCCTTTAAATATCTAAGCTAGATAAGACAGTTAAACACAATTGAAAAATTTTAAAACTTTAAACACATTACAAAATTTTGAGCGGTTCAGACCATAATTTTCTATAGCTCTCATGCAACTTTCACTTCACTAACTCAACTTAAATGGTTTACAATAAATTTTAATCCAAAATTCAACAAAAAATTAATACTTCTTATTAGAGCAAAAATTTTAATAATAAGGAGAGAGATCAGAAAATTCTTAACATACATATATGTTTATGAAAACGCAACCACTAAACATACAGTTTTACTTTTTCTCTATTTGATTGAAATTATTACAATTTACAAAAAATATTTTTATAGTTTTAATCACTAGCGATGAAATTTTGAAACTTTTTCGCAAACTCTTGATAGTGCTTTCTATCATTATGCTTAAACATGTAGTTCATCTCTGTTTAAAATCTGCCAAACTTTTGGATACCTTTTCGTACCCTACACTGCACTGGCCTTAGACCCAAGCAGTTAGGAAGATTTGACTTTCTTAGTACAAATACCACAATATTGTACTTGTACCACTCTTTTGCAATCATTCACTCGAGCATCAGCAACATAAAATTTTTGTCCATAATCATATCGTATCGTCTTTCATTATGCAGCAATAATAGTTTTTAGAAAACTTGACTTTAAATTCCGTGGTCTGTTTTTTGCCTATAAATTTTTTTCAGCGTTCCTTTCATGAACTTTCAAAATGTATTTAAGTATAAAAGGCATAGAGGTAGCCGGGCTGCTTTAATACCGGATATGTTGGAAGCTTTTTGAAAATGTATTCTTTTATCTTTTTGGCTTAAGAAACATCATGTGACCATTTCCTTTACTTGAACCATTTTTATCAACGTTCCCCTGGTACTATTTAATAACATTAGAAACAGTTTATCAGCTGAAAAACTTTTTGTAGGACCAAGTTGGGTTTTGTAGAAAATATCTATATATACATTATTATTTCATTATAAAAATAATCAAATAATAATTGTGTTAAAATTTTTAATAAAAGCATTTTCGATCTCACTCCTTAATTGATACTTTCTAAAATAAAACAAGTAGAAAAGTTGAAGTATGTATATAAATAGTAACAAGGGAAATTATGAAAAGATTCGTGAATTTTTAATAAATGTTACTAAAGTAAAGAGATTTCTTTTTTCATTTTATAGTGAATTTAGGTATAAGAATCATTGATTTTATTTGAAATGATGGTCGTAAGTGGTTCTTGTATTTGAGTTATTAGAAACAATGGATGGATTGTCGTAAAACTTCATACATAGTTTTAAAATTTACAAAAAATGTTTGTACATTTTCATAAAACTATTTTTATATTTGGAACTTTTATTAACTTGAAATAATTGAATAGAAATGTAACTCAATAAACATTGTCCTTAAACTAAACTAACTTTTTTAAGATTAAAAATAAAAAGAACTTTTTGCATTAAAAGTTTATATTGATTTTTTGTTTTGTATTAAAAGTACAAAAGTATTTATAAAAATACTAAAATAAAACTTTTTTCCAATCCAAAATTATTAAAATTATTAAAGCATTAAGCAATTCTTACCTGATATACTTAAACACAAACGTGTATTTGTTTTAAAACGTCCATTTGGTGTAAGCATATAAATCGATGGCGGCTTAAAGGGAAATTCTCGGGGAAACAATAATGTACCATGATAGTAACCACCATAATAAGGAGAATCTTCAGGTCCTTTAACAACATAATGCCATTCTAAAATATTATTGGGTAAAGGTTCTGCGGTGATATAAGGCAAAGGGTCTCGCTTTAAACGCATATAATCCTGTTTCATTCGAGAAACAGCTGTGGGTTGTTTACGTCCCGATGAATTTGGCATTTTTTTAACTTCCATTTTAAGTTGTAGGAAATATAGTAACTTAAAAAGAAATTGAGCAGCTAAAATGAATATATAATATAACTATTTGTTATAATTAAAATATCATTAAGAAGTTTAAAGAGCTTGCAACAATCTAACAAACAACAACAAAACAGTACACGTGTCTTTTTGTAGAATGTATAAAACAATAATGAAGCAAATAAAAAATAAAATATAGATAAATTAAACTGATATGATAAATATATTTTTAGGATTTATAAACATCTTTAACTAGAATAAATATGTAAATATATATTCTGTGGTAAGATCTATTTTCTTTAATTAATTATTTAATTCTTATAGGAATCTAATATTTAGTAAACACAATATTTCCATATCTATATTTTCCTCTTTGCCCTGACCTTCGCGTTATAATTATGATCTTTATTTTGTTTTTCTTTTGGTACATTTAATGTTTTGTTGTTGTTGTTGTTTTTGTTGAATTCTCTTTTTTAATATATAAACAATTATTACCAATACTCACCAGGGGAGCCTCCAGCTCCCCCTCTCAATTCATTCATATTTACCTTTTAATTATTTTTGTATCACAAGCACACAAACTGGTTGATTGGTTGCTCTTTTATAATTTGTTTTCAACGAAATTACAGTTTGCGAGGTTTCATTCAAAATTCACTTACTTCCTTGTTACGGGAACGTCCTCACCTATGCTTTTGTTACCAATAAATTCTTTTTTTGGTGTGACCACTTTATTGACGATACGTACGTATTTGGGTTTCACGCGTAATAACAACAGTAGCAATTAAAAACAAATATTCATTTAGTTAAAATACGTAGTAATGACTTTTGTTATATTTCCTTTTTAGTTGTTTAATTTAAGCTACAATTTCTCTGTCTAGATTTTTAGATGTTTCTTATTGCTTTTCAGGTTATTTTTAAAAATTATTTGCATAAATTTTTAGTTGTTTAACAATATTTTAATAGTTTTCTTTACCAAATTTCACTTGTCTTGAAAAAAATTTTGCATTTTCTTCACAATTTTTTAGTGATGTCACGAGTTGTTGACGTTATCGATTCGGTTCTTGTTATCGATATGTAAATGATAACTGTTTTATTTAAAAAGGGCGTTTTTACACTACAATATGATAATAAATTCAGAGTTGGAACGTTAAGTAATATATTTTTATAACTTGAAAAGAAATTTAGAAAAATAAAATAATTGAAAAAATGTATGCTTTTTTATAAATTTGGAAAATCTTTGTTTCTGTGGAAAATCCTTGTTCCAACCTCATCCGTATCAACCTTACTCGTCTTATATAAATAAACAAAAACAATGTGAACATTTATAGTCGAGGAAGCCCACCTATTTAATACCCTACACCACATTGTCAGTTATAAGTGAAAGCAACCAAAAATTAATGAACCCTTTTATTAAGGTATTTTTAATTTGTGCAGTGTAGTGCAGTATATTAAAATGAAAGTAACAATCATGTGCGTTCTAAAAGGATTTTTCTGTGGGCGTTATATGGGAGCTGGAAGAAATTATGGACCGACCGAAGTAAAATTTCGCAAATTGATTTTTAATAATATTTGTCCTGATTTGACCAATTTTTATTACAATACCAACGCATATGTTAGCTTTAAGCCCTTCAAAGTGATATTAGGTAAATAGGTTGTATGGACCCTATTCCGGGAGGAAATATATATATGGGAGCAAAATTTCATTAAGATTTCTGTAAAACTGCGGACTGCATGTTGTTTACAAAGTTTACATTGACAACCATTTATAAGAATGTAATAGCGGTTTTAACCAGACTATGCAATATACGACACCAGTTACAACAGAACAACAGTCGAACTGTTACAACAAATGGCAGATATTTTTCAAAAATAGGACCATAACTAAAAAACATATTAGTATTTCCAAATAAAAAATATTAAACTAATCATTCAAAAAACGTTATTTAGAACAAAAATATTTATTACTGGATTTTACCCGTTGCGCTTCGCTGCACAAAAATTCTACTCCGTACAAGAATTAGAAACAATTTCAAACATCGCGACATTTATTAATCAGATATTCGATTTCTCTTTGCAATAATTATGTAGATATTCGATAATTAAAATATGCTCACCTAGTCCTACCCGTTCTACGTTTTGTCTGATAAAACAGTTCCTTGAGGAAGTATTGGTATTTTGGTATGGTACTAGAGTACCCCTCCCCCTGGATCTATTAGAATTTTTTATAGCCTATGTTACTTTCGGGTTTATTGGGATAATTCTGTAAAATTTCATCAAAATTGGCAATGTCGTTTTGGAGCCCATACGTTACATACCTACACACATCATATTTTATATATGTATGTAGAGTATTCATCAAATTAAAAAAAAGTTTTCAAAATGAGACTTTAAAAATATATTTGGTTTTAATATGGTATTAAAATATGAAATCTTGGATAATTTTTCCAATTCGAGTTTCTTCACAAAGCAATATAAAGTTTTAAAAATTTTTCCTTGACTAGATTGATCCCAAATAGTATTTTTATTAAACAAAATATAAACATTTTATTTATGTTTTTTTTTTAATGATAAGAAAATCTAAAGTATATACATATACACATACTCAAAATCTGATCCAAAAGTTATTAAGGTACCACATCCAACAACAAGTTATCATTTGAAAATAGTCCCTCCCATTTTTCGAAAATACCAAATTTTAATTGTAAATATTCATAGACCCCCCAAAGAAGCACAAAATATTTATTTTTAATATATGTTATTATTAATTTTAATATAAAATTAATTTTAAATTGTAAACAACTGATAAAGTCCAGACTTAAATAACAAAAAATTGAGGTACAAATACCAGAGACGACAAATAAAAAATACGTTTTTACAAACAATATCTATAAAATATTTTAAAAGATTTTACAAATGTTTTTTGTTCTTTTAATTTATTATTTTATTATTAAACATTTAATAAAGCTGATAAGAAATTGAAAAGAGAAAATTTCATGAATTGTTGAGGAGGCTACTACAACTCAAACATGTATTAGTTTTATTTGAATTTATTTTACGTTTTGGAATACAGAATTGAAAGTATATTGTATATATATGAACATTAATTGTATAGAATGAGAAATACAAAAGTTACTGGCTTATCGGTGAACGAATTGTTGATATATATTCATTGGAAGAGACACAAACAAAAACTAAAATTATATCACAACCTTAGACAAAGTGTAAAGATTTTAGTATTTATACAACTTGGTGCAACGAAAGACGTGATTTTTTTCAAAATAAATTATTTTATTTACGAAATACATAATTATGAATAAAATGGGAAAAATTGGTTTCTTAGGAGGTGGCAAAATAGCTCAAGCTATGGCTAAGGGTTTTTTATCGGCTGGTATTATATAAAATTTGAAATATAAGTTATTTCAAATAATAAATTTTATTTTTAATTAGGTTTAACAAAGGCTGAATCTCTTATAGCTAGTGTTCACCCATCAGATTCCATATCTCTACAATCTTTTAAGGTGCAAAAGTTTATTAAAAAATTAATTGATTTTTTTAATTTAATAATTGATTGCAATTATATCTTAAATATATATTTTAGAAACTTGGCGTTGAGACTTTAACTGAAAACGATCCGGTCATTGAAAATTCGAATATAGTTTTTATTTCACTTAAGCCTCAAGTTGTACCGCAAGTTTTGAGTGAAATAAAATCGAAAAGTAATGAAAAGCTTTTTATTTCAGTAGCCATGGGTATTACCATTAAAACCTTGGAACAGGTAAATTATAAAGTGCAATCAAATTTCTTTTTATTTATCGTACATTTCTACGGGAAATCTTATCGTTTACATTAAGTATAGTGTGTATGTTACTTTATCTATCAAATTTTTCAAATATTACAAAAACATAACATTTTTCGGTAGAAAGTTAGAAAGTACTCTCCTCTCTCTTACACTCTCATACCAAAAAAAATCAACTCTCGAAAAAACCCAAATCTACAAAAAAACTTAACTCTTTGTGATGACTTTTTGTATGAGTTTAAAAAGTTGTTTACAAATTAATGCATTTTTACGCACTTTTACAAAACATACAAATACTTTAAATAGTTTTGGACAGTTTAAGTCTAACAAAAAATATTTCAATAATTAAAATGAACTTCATACAACTTAATTTTATAGAATCTTTCTCCTAGTTCCCGAGTTATAAGAGTAATGCCTAATACACCTGCTTTAGTACAATCCGGTTGTTCTGTATTTGTACGAGGTTCTAAAGCCACCGATGAAGATGCTCAAAATACTCAAAAACTTTTAGAAGCCATTGGAACATGTGAAGAAGTCAATGAATATTTATTGGATCCTATAACAGCTTTAAGTGGCAGTGGTCCTGCATATGTATTTGTTATGATTGAAGCTTTAGCAGATGGTGCAGTACGAATGGGTATGCCTAGAGATATGGCCTATCGTTTAGCATCCCAAACCGTAATGGGTTCAGGACATTTAGTAAGAGACTCAAAAGAACACCCAGGTGCTTTAAAAGATAATGTTACAAGTCCGGCCGGATCAACCGCAGCCGCTTTGAAACATTTAGAGGAATCTGGTTTTAGAGCTGCAGTAGCTGGTGCGGTGGAAGCGGCTACTTTAAGATGTCGTGAAATGTCGAAAGGACAATAACAGGGAGAGAATTTAGTTTAGATTTTTTAATTTATTTGTATAAAAATAAAACAGTTTATTACTATTAGAAAACTCTTTACATATTATTTAAAATTTCTTCTTTTTCTTAGCTCTGTCCAAGGCATTAAGTTCGCCTTGCTGTAAAGCAGCTTCCGCATAAATACGTTTAACCTTTTCGTGACGTTCCTTATCGCTGGAAAATAAATTTAAATATTATTTCACAAAGTAATTAAAAATTATTCAAAATAACATACCTTTGCAATTGTTGTGTGATACGCATTTTCTGTATAAATTCTGTATCTCGACGTATTTCTCGTATAGCTCCTTTAGTTTCTCTTTTAATTTTAGCCAAAAGTTTAACTTTCTCTTCTTTTTCGGCTGACAATTTGGGACGACGTTTGTCATCATAAACTGTTTCAATTCTAGGTTCTAACAAACGCAAAGCTTTTGGTTTCTTTTCAGGAGGTACTAGCCTTGTAAGAGATTTGTTAACCAGCGCTTCTAAAGCTAATTTCGTTTTACTATAATTATCTTTAACATAGGAGGGATATGCTTCCAATGGTAATCTCTCCAACATTTGCAATAAACGTGTCGCCATAAAATTGCAGCCAATATTGGCATTCACTAATGTCGCAGCGTCTCGTATTAGTTTTAAACATTGATTTAATGATCTTACCTTAAAATCATTCGAAAATGTGTGTGTAACTAAATCTTCAGCTCTTAAGGGTTCTTCATTAATTTCCAGAAAATCTTTTGAATCATCTGGAATGGCTAATAATTTACTGAGGAGACCTTGATTTTGAAAAGGCGGTAAAACTTTAATAATTTCTACGGGTCTTTTGGGTATACTTAGAAAAACAATTCCCAAGAGATAATTAAAGGCAGCTGGTAAAAATCTTTTAGATATCTGACCATATTCCAAACTTAGAGTAACTAAAAATAAACCCATTGCTATATCCTGACGACTGCGTACTCTGGCTTTTGATAAAATATGTTGTATGAAAATATAGCAGGGGGTAACAACAGGATGTCTAAAATCCGAAGTTGAGTATAAATTAGATACCAATTTAAGGAAAATCAAAACCTCCAAAGAAGGAAAATGTTTAGAGTTCTTTTTATAAGCTGCATATTTCTCTTTTATTACATCTAATAATGTATTAGACATTTTCTCAGGATTTAAATGAATTAAATCATATAAATGAGGCATTATTGAGGAAAGAAATTGGAAATGCTGTCGTATATCATCTTGGCTGGCATCGGAAAATTTTTCATTTAAAATTTGTAATAGAAAAGCAAATAATTTAACAACTTTTTCTCGATTAACACCTTCCAATTTGGGATGATTACATTTGATGAGACGTTCAATTATAATCGGTTGATCTCGTAATTTATACTCATTTAAAAGTTTAGTAAATTCAACTAATGTTTTTGGCATATCAATTGTAAATGGAAGATCAGTTCTTTCAATATTTACAGCTTTTTCGTTTTTCTTTTTATTTTCAGTTTTTTCCTTTGCTTTAGTATTATCTTCCTCACTCGGAGCAATATTAGTCTCATCTTCATCTTCAGAATCAGTTACTTTTAAATCGCTTAAATCATCTTCCTCCTCTTCATCTTCGGAAGATTCGCCTTCGGCGCTTTCATCTTCCTCATTTTGAATTCCTTCTTCTTCTTCTTCATTATCACTGCCTTCAGTCTCATCAATATTTTCATCTTCCGCTTGTTTGCCTCCCAAGGTACCTTTTTTAATTTAGTAAAATTTAAGTCAAGAAATTATTATAAATCTACATTTTTACATACCATCCATAGTGTATGCCAAAGTGCTTTCTTCCTCATCATCTCCATTAGCAAAATAACCGTCATCTAAATCGTCTGCTGATCGATGCTGAAGTTTTTGTGTCTCCTCTTCTTCTTCACCATCAGCTCTCATACGTTTCATACGTTCGTGTTCAAGCTTTTCTAAACGTTCTTTCTCTTTCTTAGCCAAGTCCTCTTCGGACAATAGTTTGTCAGTAACTACACCTCTGGGCTCAAATATCAATTCTTTTGCCAGACGATCATAATCATCAGGTGCAGCCTTTTCCTTCATTTCACTTTTAGACATTTTACCCACTAAACCCATTAAATCCTTATAGTTTGCATCTAGTTTTTCTGTTAAATCGAATAGTTCATCTTTTTCTTTGGCTATTTCAATTTTACGACGTTTTTGTTCAGCAATCATTTCGTCAATGGCATTCTTACGATCTTTAACAGCAGCAGCATCACCACCAAAATGAGCAGCTTCCGTAAATTCGGCTAAAATTTTAAAGTGTTAATTGAGTACTAATATCATTTTTTATATTTCTTATTTGAAATACCATCCAATCCTTCATCTCCTTCAGCTTCATCGTCAGATCTTTCATCACGGAACTGTTCAATTTCCTCTAATGTTTGACCACGATGTGTCAATACTTCATCATCGTTTAAATTGAAACGCGATTGTTTCGACTGTTTCATTCGCTCCATTTTATCGGCCACAAAACGAGCATTCATTATCTCCTCATCCAACTGATCTCCATTTAAATGTTTACCAATACGACGGTCTTTAAATTTATTGGTCTTATGTTTCTCAAGATATTCTTGCCCTAATGTTTCCGAGCGCCTTTTAACTGCTTTTGCTCTCGACACTCCTGGTAAACCCCGATCGTGTTTACATGTTCTTCCTAAAATGTGGAATTTTTCTTTGTTCAAATGAACTTCAAAGGGATTTAAATGTTTCGCTGTTGCTGGTATAGCAGTGGCAAATGGATTTTCATTTTTAACTGCCTTTTTAGCATATACTGCATCGGCAGTAGATTTTTTACTTCTTTTAACCATTTTATTTGCACTTTACAACAATTTTAAATAATGTAATGTAATATTATTTTATGTTAACAGAAATCAAATTGCATTTTCAACACAAACAAATCACATTAAATGAACCCGCACGTGTTAAACTTTAGCTACAGCTGTTTTTACGCTGTGTTGTATTTAAAAGGCGTTAATCCACAAAAATAAAACAATAGAGCTACCATACATAAATATTTTTAAATCAAAGTATAAATATACATTTCTTGAAATTTGAATCCCTTTTCTGATTTATTACTCTATACAAAGTATTATATATCACATATTTCATATAAAAAAATAAAAATAAAAAATAAATAAAAATAATAATAATAATAATAATAATAATAATAATAATAAATAGTCTGTAATTAAATAACATGGGGATCTTAATTTAAGTCCTTATTTTAACCCCAAATATATACTTATTAATTTTTATATTTTCTTATCGCCGTGAAGAAATCTAACCGAAAAGTGACAAACACAACAAACTTTTTGTGCGAGTGTGTTTGTTTACATACAAAATTATGAGCAAAAATTACAAAATTTAAATTCTATAATAAAAATTAATCTTTCACAAAATTAAAAACAAATTCTTAACAAGCTGTGTTTACTGTAAAACAATGTTGAATTGTCATTTTTGTATATAAAGCAATATCACATCAGAAAAAAGTTAAATTATTTATATTCTAATTTATTTTACATAGATTTTTTTCTGTGTGTATATAATAGGAGTTTTCTGTTCTCTTTAATATGTGATTTTGTTTTAATTGTCACATTAAAGTATTTTGATTACTTATAATATCCCCTTTTGAATTAAACTTTTTAAATTAAATATCACCAATAATTTTATTTTTAATTTTTAACTAGAGTTTCATGGATTTCCTTCAGATTTTATTACTTTTGAATTTGATGAAAATATACGTGCAGAAGTTTGTTGGTGTTGCCATTTGTCAGTTTGATTTTTTCTCGTAATTCGAAAATATCAAAATAATAAATCATCGATTCTTTTTAATCATATAAAAAGTTTGATATGGCAACATTATAAAAAGTCAAACTTCTGCAGTACCGTCGCCATTTTTTCTTCACCTCGAAAAAGTTTTCTGCTGCTCTAGTTATTGGACGTGTAAAATTTAAGGAAAAGTTTTATTTTATTGGGAAATATTTATTTAAATTTATTAAGAAGATATAGAAAAATAAATAAGAAATAATATAAACATGAGTGATATGGAAATATCTTCAATGGGTATGGCAGAAAATGTGCCACCCGACTCTTACGACACCGGGGCAAATATGGGTGCTCCGCCTGCTGTCTCAGAAAATGGAAGTTGTCATGACAAATCAGAAGAAAAGAAATCAAGAAGTTCAAAGGATGAACGTTCTCCTTCGAAATCTAAAGACTACAGCAGAGATAGAGAACGTAGTGATAGAGAAAGAGATGAAAGGGACAGGAGTCGGAAAAAGAGGTAGGAAAAAAGTGTATTTTCACATTAATTAATTTCATAATTAATGTGTGTATTAAAATAAAAATGTTTTTAGAGACCGTTCTAGAGATAAAGATCGTGAGAAAGAAAAAGATAGGGATCGTGACCGTGAACGTGACAAAGATCGTGATCGCAAACGCGAGAGTCGTGAGCGGAGCGAACGTTCTAGTCGTGACCGTGATATAGATCGAGATCGACGACGCCGAGATAGAGATCGAGAAAGAGATTCACGTTCACGTCGTAGTCGATCTCGTACATATAATGATTACGACTCTAGACATGGTAGTCGCAGACGTTCACGTAGTCGTGATAGAGATCGTGATCGTCGCAGGGATTATCGCGATAGAGATCGAGACCGTGACCGCTCCCGTAGTCGCAGTCGTGAGCGATCTCGAAGACGTTCTAGCCGAGACCGCTCACGTAGCCGTGAACGTGATCGTGTACGTCGTAGTGCTTCACGTGAAAGATTTTCAAATTCACACTTGGAACCCATAAAGGAAGAAGTACCACAAACACGTTTTGATTTAACACAAACTATTCAAGAACTTATGAGCAGTACAACAAATAATAAACATTTTGCTGCACTTTTTAATTGCAATAACAGCAATGATTCCACTTCAAATGGTCCTTCGGAAATATCACGTAAGTTGTTTTTTTTAATTATATTTAAGCGAATTTGTTGTAAACTTTCGTAAATTTAAATTTAATAGAAGAAGATTCAGCTGAACGTAGAAGACGTAAAAAATCGCGTTGGGGTGGCACAGAAAATGATAAAACATTTATACCAGGCATGCCGACTATTTTACCATCTACATTGGACCCTACCCAACAGGAAGCCTATTTAGGTAAATTAATTAAAAATTTTTCGTTTACTTTAGTTTTTAAGTTATATTCATTAGTGTAAGTTTTTAGTCCTAGTTATTTCTAAAAGAAAAGTAAGTGTAAATTTACAAACTACAAATTTAGCATCTTAAAAATTAGGCTGGTTTATACTTCTCATCACCACAAAAGACAATTTCGTGCACAAAATTCTGGCAAGAAAAAAGGAGTCATCTATAAAAGGAATTTCCAAATGTTAACAGATTAACAGATTTTTTTCTTAAAAGATCAAATAAACTAATTAAATAATCTTCGTTTTCTTTTTGAAGGCATCTTTTCCAAACGAATGTAAATCAAAGAAAGCTAAACCATTATTTTTGGATCAATAGCGTATAGCATGATAATTGTACAAGGGAAAACATCATGATGATGATCCAGCAACTGCCATTTTATTAATCTCTTTTTACTAATAACAACTTCTTTTTAGTTTTTCCAGTTTTAGACAAATTTACGTTTAAATTGTATATAAAATTTAAAATATTTTTTTCTGTGTATGTGTAAAAATGACCCATTTAAATTATACTATTAATAATATATATAATTTATTTTCTCCAGTTTTGTAAGTACTCCCCGTGTACACTAAAGTATGTTCATCATATCCCGTTTGTTTGTACGTTTGTTCGTTAACTCAACCCGATTATAAATCTTTACATCTCGTACATACTACATAATAATATGTTAACAACATTTCATAAAATGTTTTATTTACCGAAAAATTTAAATATTAATTTATATAACTTCTTTTATTTATTGGAAATAATTTTACTAATAACGAGGCTTTGCCCTCGCCTCTTTTTTCTCTTCTTTTTTCTTAATCTATCATTCTAATTACAGTTCAGCTACAAATTGAGGAAATAAGTCGTAAGCTACGTACTGGCGAATTGGGTATACCACAGAATCCGGAAGAAAGGTTTGCATCTTTATTAGTAATACAACTCTATTTAAGCAAAAACCAAAATCTTTGTTCTTATCAAGACACACAGCCTTTAAATGTGGGGTCGAAGGATCATTATTATGTTCCAGCATAGAGGCAAAAAACTCTTGGACATGGAAAATTATATAATAACAGGTTTTTTTGTGATATTTTGTTTAACTAGGCAAAATATTACATTTATAATTAATTTTATTAATTGTTTAAAAGTATTTAAGTGAGAAAAATAGTGATTATAAGTATTATTCACTTAAGTTTATTATAGTCTTTTAACAGGTTTTTTATTAAATGGAGACTGTTATTATATGGCATATGATGGAAGTTTTGTAAGGTTTCAAAGAAGTATCCCCAAGTAAATCAAATACTACCTAAATAACTAAAAAGTTCTTTCCTGATTATTTTTCCTATAAAATTGTATTACGAAATAACGGATGAGATCATGCTAATGATCTAATTTCCTTAAAATGTCACAAAAAATTACTTACAGACTACCTTGTCACCTCACTCATTAAAAACTACCATCCTTGCCCCGGCCCTTAAAAGTTCGTCAGGAACTTCATTACCAAGAATATTACAGTTGGCGGGCACCCAGAATAAAGGGCAAGATCGAAAAATTCTTGACAAACATATATGTTAATAAAAACTACTAAACGACTAAATTGATTAATTTGATTGAAATTTTTACAATTTACAAAAAAAATATTTTAATAGTTTTAGTTACTAGTAATAAAATTTTGAACCTTTTTCGGAAACTCAAAAACAGGTAGTCCATCTACGTTTAAAATCTACAACATTCTTTTGTGCTCTTAATCCTTTTTTAATAAGGGCCAATATCTCTCCACTGGTCTAAGCTTGGACCAGCTTGAAGGAATCGTATGTTTTGGCACAAATGCCACATTATTATTCCCGTTGTTAAAAAACATTCATCCATTATGACTTGACTTCAATTTCTGTTCTCTGTTTTTGACCTCTAAATTTAGGTTTAACTTTTGGTACTAAATAGTGCTCTTTTAAGAATGGTTTCTATTTTTTGTATTTGGAAACATCATGTGGACCATTCTTTCTACCTGAACCAGATTTTCTTTCAACGGACAATTTTTCCCGGTACTGCTTAATAATATTGGAAACTGTTTGACTGCATATCTTCGAATGCTTCGCCATCATTTTGTAGGAAAATATTTTATTCTATTGAAAATTAAATTTACTATGCACCTTTTCTGGCCATTCATTTTCAGACTAACAATATATTCAATGTATACTTATGTTTGACATTAAACCTAATAACATATGTTTTACAAAGGTAATTTGATTAAAAAAGAATATCAAATAATACTTGGGTTAAAAGTTTCAATTAAAAACGTGTGTTAAGAATTTTTCGATCTCACTCCTTAGCCTAATATTATTGTCAGGTATAAGACTTATAATATTATAGTCAGGCATAAGTAGTATTTAGCACTGGTCTGCAGTTGCTGAATGGTCACAACTTCCGATTACAATCCTCGTAATCATATAACCCGTAACGTTCTGTTAAGAAAATATAGTACATTCATGCACAAAACTAAAATATTTTGGCAAATTAAATTTTGATATTTAAGAAAAGAAATTGTGCTCTATAATGCGATTTGCATTCATAATGATTGTTATACAATGTAAGCCAACACTGTACTCAGTAAAGAGCATCGGGTGGCAAGGTACTTCCCATCGACTAATGTTGTAGTATTCAGTTCTATTCTTTTGAATAGAACATAGTATTTAGATTTCTTTCATCGGGATAAAAAGAAAATAATGACAAAAATAAACAAACTGACTGTTAGGAATAATGTAATGGTAAAAGAGCTAATCGTTCGAAGTCTGACAAGATAAAAACAAAATGACTTAAATTCTACATCTTAATAGATGAATATAACAATATTTTTTATATAAATTAAAATTACAGTCTATTTTTAATGATTTGACAACAAAAAGTAATATGCACTTTAATTGTAGTTTTTTTCTTCGCTGATTTCAGCAAATCATAATATAAAGTATGAGTTGTTTTTTAAACACACATCTCTTATACAGTGGTAAATATGGAATACAATGAAAAATGTCTTAAATATTAGTTAAATTAAATATAAATACTAATTAAACAATCTTCCTTCCTTATTAGATCTCTAGGTAAAACACAAAATGTTAAGGTTATATGAAAAAATATTGGGGTGAAACATAAACCACCAACCTAAAAAACATACAGTCTACACATGTAAGCAAAATACATGTTTTATTTTTTAATTGATAAACATTAAAAACAATTATTAATTAAATACAATTTTCTTTTTTCCTTAAGGAGAGAGTTTAGCAAAAGAAATAAAAATAAATAAACGTGTGGGGACCATGTAAACTGAGCTAGAACAGTAAAAATAAACTAAATTAAATAATGACTAATCTTATTTAAAACTAATGATATTAATCAAAATTTTTCTTTTTTCCCTTCCTCAACAATGAAAACAGCTATAATTTATTAATGAATTGAACCAATAATAACCAAAAATAATCTCATTGAAATTTGCAGGAACAAAGAAATTAGGATTTTATGTTTATATATAATAAATATTGTACAATAAGTTATTTGGTTTTTATTAGTTACAGCTTATAGTTTTTAGGTTTTTAAGATTAAAACTATTAATAAAATTCTGTTTTCTTTTTGCTTTTTTATTTCGTAGGTCTCCCTCTCCGGAGCCCATTTACAGCTCTGATGGCAAACGGTTGAATACTAGAGAATTTCGTTATCGCAAGAAATTGGAAGAACAAAGACATCAATTGATTCAAAAAATGCAGGCAGTTAATCCTGATTTTAAACCGCCAGCAGATTACAAGTAAGTTTTTATATATTTCTAAGAAAATTGTAATAATGTTTTTAACAAAATTTCTCTTTGTTTTTCCTATTTTAGGCCACCTGTAACACGCGTAATTGACAAAGTTTTAATACCCCAAGAACAACATCCTGATATTAATTTTGTGGGTCTTTTAATTGGCCCCCGCGGCAATACATTAAAAGCCATGGAAAAAGAAACTGGCGCTAAAATTATTATCAGAGGTAAAGGTTCTGTCAAGGAGGGTAAGGTTGGTCGCAAAGATGGTCAACCTTTGGCAGGAGAAGATGAGCCATTGCACGCTTTTATCACTGCACCAAATCCAGAAGCTGTTAAAAAGGCTGTTGACAAAATTAAAGATGTCATTAGACAAGGGATAGAAGTACCGGAGGGACACAATGATTTACGACGCATGCAACTGCGTGAATTGGCGCAATTGAATGGTACTTTACGTGAAACCGATTGTCCTCGTTGCACAAATTGTGGTTCTACTGAACACAAATCTTGGCTTTGTCCTGATAAGCCAAATGTCACTAATAGCATTGTTTGCACATCTTGTGGTGGAGCTGGTCATATTTCAAAAGATTGTCGAAGCAAACGTCCTGGCTCCGGTGTTGTAGGTGCTGAGGCATCTACTGAAAATTCACAAGCTAAAATTGATGAGGAATATCTTAGTTTAATGGCTGAATTGGGAGAGGGACCTCCGCCATCTGCTTTACAAAAGCCGACTGCAGATCCTTTGGCACAAGCTCATATTAATCGTGGTTATAGCATTTTTGATAAAAAACCTAGCACAATGCAAGCAATACAGGCACCTCCACCAGGACCACCAAATAATATGCCACCTAATAATCTAAATGTTGTAGGGCCTCCACCACCCATACCATCTGCATGGGGATCATCTTCGAATGCACCGCCTATGGGCATGCCACCTTTAATACCTCCACCACCAAATTCACAACCACCACCACCAGCTCCTCCACCAGTAATGCCCTGGATGAGTGCTGCTCAACCTCCTCCACCGGGTGGTGATCCTCCGCCACCACCCGGAACTGGTCCACTACAACCACCAGGTACTGGAACTATGCCACCATTATTACCGCCACCACCAGGTACTGCACTTCCAGGCGGTTTGCCACCATGGCCCGGTGCACCTGGTTTAATGCCTCCAGGTTTTCCTGCTTGGGGTGCAGTACCTGGTGCATATGCACCTCCTCCACCTCCACCCCCTTGCGCACCACCACCTCCTGGTATAAGTGGTTTATCTCAACCTCCACCACCACCTCCGCCCTCCACATAAGTAGTAGAAGAATATGAGTGGTAAAGGGTTAAAAAAATCTACAAAATTAAAACTTTGTCAATTGATTGGAGGCTTGAAAAGTTTCGCAATCAATAAATCTACGACAGATAGCCATTCAGTGAATAGTCTACTATTTACAATACATAAATGTATTTTAACGTTATTTTTAAGTGTAATTATCTTTTTAAAACATATTTTATGTTTTCTTTTCATCCCAAAATCAAGTAGAAAACTAATATTTCTACTATCTAACTAAAAGAAGAAGAAAATATAGTTTAAGTATTCTATTGTCAAATAAACGAAATTATTAAATTAAAATTTGAAAAATCAAGCTATTTCAATGAAACAAATCTATTTAAATTGCTTTATGTTTAAATTGACTATAAACTACTTTTCTTATCATTAATCAGTTAAATTTTTTATTTTATCTTAAATTTTTCTTTAATGTAAACTAAAATATAAATATAAAATGACTCCATATAATATGATCAATAAAGTTTAATGAAAAAATAAAAAGTTCGTTTGTTGAATTAACTAATACATGTTTTCCATAAACTTTTTTAACACAAATATTATTTGATTTTGTAACAAATTACCTTTGTAAAACTAGTCAGTTATTATATTTAATGTTAAGCAAATGAATTTACCCTTTATCTGATTGAAATGAGTGTCCAGAAGAAGTGTAATAAAATTATTAAATATTTTCAACAAAACCCAACTTGGTCTTACAAAAAGTTTGCCAACTTTCGAAGGTCTGCCGTCAAACTGCTTCCAATGTTATTAAACAATATCGGAAAAACTTTTCTATGGATAGAAAGTTCCGATCAATGATGTTTCTAAAGTCAAATGGTAGAAATCAGTTTCAAAAGACCTTCCGACCCGGTAGGTAATTAGTTCTGTTGGCTTAGTGCTCGGATTATTTGCTACGAAGAGTGGAACCTAACGCTGGGTTAAAAACATAAAGAATCACAAACAAGTCTAATAATATTCTAAAATTATACGAGGATCGGTTCTCATAGGTCCCATATAATCTCTCTTAAAATTAAATTATGTAGGTACTGTAAAAAAATTGGTCAAATTAATATAAGCAAAAATCGATATACGAAATTTTACTACTGTCGGTCCATAATTTCCTATAACTTCCGTATTATAGCCCCCAAAAAATAATTTAAAGGCGCCAAAAAATTCACATATATAAGTATCATAATAAACAAAACTCTTCAGCACAAACTAGAGAATATATTTATACGAGGGTCTATCATTAATTTTAAATCAACCATCGTCACAATAAATAATTTTATTTTTCACAAATTTTAACGAACTTGAATTTTATTCAAAGCAATAATAAACAAAAAAGTTTTCAACACCTTTCTTCTTTCTTCCTAGATAAAACAAATTCATGTTTGTATTCTAATGTTTAACCGTGTTTACTGAAATATTCCTTTGATTCTTGTACATCGGGTTTAATTGTATCGGGATTTGATTCAGGATTCCAATTTGCAGGACAAACTTCACCGTGCTTCTCAACAAATTGGAATGCCTTAATTAAACGCAAAACTTCATCGACAGAACGGCCAACAGGCAAATCATTAATGGAATATTGACGCAAAACACCATTGGGATCGATGATGAAAGTGCCACGCAATGAAATGCCTTCCTTGTCCAATAGAACACCATAGTCTGAACTGATTTTCTTGGTAATGTCAGAGAGCAGAGGATATTTTAAACCACCCAAACCGCCCTTCTTACGTTCCACATTTAACCATTGCAAATGGGAGAAGTGTGAATCTACAGAGACGCCTACAACTTCAGCATCAATGTCTTTGAATTCTTGGATACGATCGCTAAATGCAATAATTTCTGTGGGGCAAACAAAAGTGCTAAAATGGGAAATAAAATTAAAGATATTATGTATCCAAAGATCAGCAAAATCCAATTATTGCTACAACTTACAAATCTAAGGGATAGAAAAACAAAACCAAATATTTGCCAGCAAAATCGGATAGTTTAATTTCTTGGAAATCATTGCCTACTACAGCGATGCCTTGAAAATCAGGGGCTGGTTGTTGAACTTTAACGGCCAACAAGGGTGAAGCTATAAATAATCATCAATTATAATGCAGTTTGAAAATTATCACATTTTTGCAATATTGCAATTAGATCATACTCACTTTGATGCAAAAGACGTTTGTATGTATTGTTATTGTTGCTGGTTTGTTGCAAAATTTGTTTGCCCACTTGGGGAAGCTACAATAAAAATTTGAAATTCATTAGGAAAACTCCGAAAATTATAGAACGAATTACGTAATTGTAATTTTATACAGGAAATATTGACAAAAGGGCTTCTTGACACAAATCGCACATGTGTAATTTTTATTTATTTTAATATTTTTTTCAAACTTTACTTACAGCTCTGAAGAAATTTCTGGCCAAGAACGACATTTTAAAGCGCTTTTATAAATGTAAAAAACTTATTTGAACTGTTTTATTGACAGATATAGTTTTTATCAATAAGTTAATGGTCCGACCCGGCGTTTTTTTGCACAATGTGAAAGAAAAACAACAAAATCCTAAGTGTGCAACAACAATACAAGAAAAGTTCAATATGATGATCAGTGTTGTCAATTCGTATGAACAGTAAGAAAAGAGTAATCTTGTAAATTAGGAAATGTAATGAGTTTAATAACATATTTTTTTACCTGCTCACGACTATAAGACGCCACAAATTTCATAATAGAACGACATATAACGACAACAACAACATATACTCACAATGAGTAATTTTGTTTATTAAAAAGGCTTTTTCATTGCCATTATAAAGACCGTTCAGCGGAAACTAATGTTTGGGTGTTTACCCTTCAGATATAACAATATATTGAGGATAATTTAAAGATTATTCCAGCTTTGCAGTTTTAGAATATATATTTTTTGAAATAAGGTAGATTTTTCGGCAAGAGAATTCTGTATATAAAGAATTAAAATTCTGCTAGAAAAAGTGTTTGAGTTTATAAATAAAAGATGTCTTAAAATGTTTGAGCATAAGACTACATTATTTCTTCTTAATCAAGAAGCGTTTTTTATTTTTTTATAATTTTCACTTTTATAAAAAACTTAATAAAAATTCACAATGAAGTTATTACTTTTCAAATATGTGCCAAAATTCGAAGAGTTCAAATATTGGGTTCATTCCATAATTTCAAAAAAAGTAATAATAATAATAATAATAATAATAATAATAATAATAATAATAATAATAATAATAATAATAATAATAATAATAATAATAATAAAAACTCTCTTATAAAATCCTAAATATTGTGAAGTATTTCATATCGTTGGTTTTGCCGAAATAAATACAATATAATAAAGTTGTCCGTTTAATATTAATTATTTAATTAAAACTGGTCAACCGATTTTTAAACTATATTCAAAACTGGTTTTTATAAAAATTTAATTTTTGGAATAATTTGGTACCAGGTTTTCGAATTTTTTTTTTTTTTTTGAAAACATTAATTAAGATGTCAAGTGGGCATTAGAAACGCATTTTGTTTTGTATAATATTATCTAACTTTACTCCAAAAGAAGAAAGTAACAGTAGAAGTAGATGTTTTGAGTTTTTAAACATTTTTTATAAAAAAAATATTTATTTATTACTGATTTCTATTTTTTTCTTTTTTCAAATCTTTATTTTTATTAAAACAATGCACTTCACAGAAAAATTCTTATATATATTCAGCAGAAATAAACATTTTTAATTTTTATTTCGTTAATATTCCCTTATTTTAGTGTTAACTCCGAAAATTATTTTAAATTTTATTTATATTATTTTTTAATTAAAAATCACTTAAAAGTAATAAAACGCTATATTGATGCATCAATTGAGATGAGTAATTGAAATCGATAACAACCTATCATTTGTTTAGAGATGGTAGTATTTCTTTTGACTTTACAGGGTGACAAAGTAGCCGTTATAATAGTAATAAAAGAGTATTGAATTTAAATCAAAATAAATACAAATTTGTATTTAAAATGAAATAAATAAAAGTATTCATCATAAGAATTGCAAAACGTTTTTGATATTTTATAAGTAAAAATGACTTCAGTTTTGCAGAAAATTTTTAAAAATTCGATATTAAATAACTCTGTGTTCAATAACAAGTCTTTATTAATGTAAGCAAACATTGCATTTATGTTATTTCAACATAAAATACACAATTTAAACCATAATACTTAACAAAAGTTTTCTTAAATATTACCAAAAATTCCTGTTAGTATCGTAATGTTTATACATTCCCCCAATACACACTTATTGACGTTAATTACAAAATTACTTAATTTGCTTAGTTCTGCCTAAACAGACACTTTTTTAGATTTTTTTTAGAAGACGGTTGTGGAAAAACAACCTTCATTTTCTCGAATAAATTATGTGAAATGTTTTATTTTCTGATTGCAGAGTAAAAGCGTTGTTAAAATGTTTCCTATGTACGAATAAAATTACATAAATGTTAAACATCAGAGTTTAAAAAGATTTAATTGTTTAGATAAGAATATGATTACATACCTGGAGATCGTAAGGATATATAAGCTGAGAATCATATATCTGAAATACATAAGAATATTTTGCACTTTATTAATAATGTAAATTGTATAACAATTAAGAATTTATTATATTCGGCAGTGCCGAATCTCAAATGCCCTCCATTAATTACGTTATGGAAATATTTTTTATGAGTTGAAGTTATTGCACCAGAAAAATAATTATTATTAAATAGCGGTAATGAGCCATAGATTAAAAAATTAATGTAAAACGAAGAAATTTCCTGTATGAGTGGTAATATGAAACAAGTTAGATTTCGTGGAATTGGTCTATCTTTAAGAACCTTTAAAGTCAAAATTCCTATTCCTTAAAGACTGTTAAATAGGAGTTATAACCTAAAGCGTCCCGGTAATTATCAAATTATGTATACTTATATATATAATGACTTTAAAAATTGGAACATTTTATTACATCAAACCTGAAATGCTCTTTATATGAAAGCTATAGCAGAGTTTTAAATCGGAAAGGTGCCTTTTGTGGGAGTTAAGTAAAACAATGGTCCCAGCACAATATAGTTTACTTTGGGTTTATTTTATCAAAATAAATTTTATAAAATTATCTTCAATTATCTTATCAGCACTTGTCACGGTGGAGGGCACAAAAATTAATTTTCAAAATACAATTAAGTGCTACTTTTGATTCCTTTTACCCCAGCATGCACTGTTTTAAAAAATCCCAAAACTTAACTATTAAATTCTTTTAAGCTTCTGCCTTTTATTATGTTAATTTCATATATACACATCCATTCATTGTTATACACATACATAAGTAGATACCCCCCAAAAAATGGCGGTTAATTTATGTGAAATTGTATTACAAACATTCTCACACACATACCCACTCAAATTTTTACATACATTTATTCTTTTCGGCATTTGTTTGTTTTGTTGTTGTTGTTTTTTTCTGTATTTCAAAGCAAATAAGCTTTTGGCATCATTAAGTGCGTTAGTAAGTGAGTGTTAATTTCCAAAAAATGTTAAAGTGTAAATATATGTTTGTTTGTATGTATGTAACATGTATATGTATTTCTATTATATCCTAATTTTTATCTAACGTTTTGTATGTATATATCTATGTATGGATGTGTATGTGTGTGAGTATATTGTTTTAGAACAAAATGAAAGATGGCGCATAATTGCAAACAAGGGAATTGTCTAATTGCCTTTAACGAAAGTGCTTTTTACTATCGCAAGTAAATTTCTTAGTCTAAATGTGTAATTAGAAACTCGTAACAATTATGCTACGAAAAAAATATATAAAACAACAATATATCGTTCACAGGAACTACAACAAGTATAAGAACAACAACAACAATAATAAGAATTTCTTAAATATTCAAGTTAATCTTAATAAAACAAAATACAAAAAAGAAAAAGATTTTTTTCTTTCTTAATTACTTAATGTCAGTTGAATATAAAAAAATATGTTTTATTTAATATTAAAATTTTAGAATTTCAGAAAGTTGTAATATTTATTAGAAGTTCGGAAAAAGACTAAAAAATCTTAATATATGAAATATAATAATTGGGAATTTGGGTTAATCTTTTAGATCTGATTACGAATGTTTAAATTAAAAATATTTTTACTTCAACTTACAACTTCAAATGGTTTGTTCTGTGTGTATAACACATTGTTGACAATTTTTGAGGAACATAAGTGACTAAATCCTTATAAAATAGTGACTAAAATTTTTAAAAATGGCTAAAATGGTGTTAGAAAAATTTACACAAAATTTAAAGTAAAAGCAAAAATAATTCATTTACATTTCAACATTTGTTGAAAAGAGATTATTAATTGAACTATTTAAATAAAAATACTGTTATTTTTAATTATAAATTCATATAAAAATAATAAAATCATCTATAAAATCAAATTTGTCCAATATGATCAAATATATAAATGTTCTATGATTTTCTAAAAAATATTAGGTTTATAGCTTTTTTCATCACTATACGATTTTTAAGAATTATCCTTTAATTGATTTTGTAAGAAAAAAATTATATTATAAAAAATTATTATTATTAATTTATTTCAAAAAATTCCTTTAGAGACTGGTCATCGCCAGAATGGTGTACGCAGTTTAATGCGGAAGTTACTTTTTTTTGCTTTATGGACACTTTGATGAGGTTTTTGTATATAAATAGCGATTTTCTAAAGAAATTTTAAGTTTAAATATACAAATGATAGATGAAAATGGCTAAGTGTAAATAAAAAATGGTTTAAAAGATGCTTAAAAATGGCAAAATTAAATTTTCGGTATCTAAACGAGACTGAAAATGGCTAAATTTATCCACTAAATGGCTAAATTGGCAACACTGGTGTAGCACAATAAGTGAATCACTTATTATATATATGAATAAAAAATTCTGTACGTTCTATTGCCCAGAATAATTCAATTCAAATTTAAGAAAATTAGCCACATTATTTGTTATTTTTTATCGATCCAATTACATAAAATATATAGACCGACATCTAAGACAATCTTAAAATTCAAACGAAAAACTATTTTTTCAATAAAAACAAATTTTAATCATAACAAAGATCTATGTGTAGATCTATATGTATTCGTACCCAGAATTATTAAAATCGGTTTAGAAGTGAAAATGATATATATATATATATATATATATATATATATATATATATATATATATATATATATATATATATATATATATATATATATATATATATATATATATATATATATATATATATATATATATATATATATATATATATATATATATATATATATATATGCATTTTTGACATTTCGAAAATTTTAATTTGAATTAAAAAAATGCCAATAACTTGTAATTCCCAAAAATAGCAATTTGCTGGGACCGCTATTTAATTTAGGTCCCATATAAAACGTATTTCCTTTATTAGTATTTAAATCTGATTATGGATGTTATTATTTTAAATAAAAATGTTGCAAGGATTTCGGTAGACTCTCAGAAATAAGAACCTCTTTGTTCCATGTGAAGTTCTAATTTCTGGATGTTTTTACATTCATAGAAATTTAAAATATGATTGACGCTGTGAAGTATAATATTATTGACGAAAGAATATAGGCTTATATCGGCTAAATCAATTTTATTATACTTGATATATTATTTTACTGATTGCTATCGAATATCACATATGTGAATGTGATGGAATATAGACACCAAGATTAATTAGATACTTTCTCTTTTCGTATTAATATCGCTGAAAAAAGATCAATTAATGACTTTAATGAAAAAATATCCAGAAATTGTAAACACAGGTTCTAGACCGTTAAATTGTGGACAATTGGAATTTGTTGTAATAGAATTGATAAAAAAATCCTATTTTCAAAAATTTTGAAAAATGTGCCAATGTTTTCTGATTTGGATATATAGAACCCATATTTGTTGGAGATCTAGACTCAATAATTTATATATATATATATAATATATATATATATATATATATATATATATATATATATATATATATATATATATATATATATATATATATATATATATATATATATATATATATATATATATATATATATATATATATATATATATATATGAATCTAACTCATGATCTTGCCAAATTCAGAAAGTTAATTCAAACACAAATAGCATATATTTTGAAGACCTCACTGGGTGCTATAAGAATATTTTTGCAATTAAAAAAGATACGAAAAGCGTTTAAGAATGACGATGTCTGTTGCTTTCCATGAGGTCAAACTTTTAATGTCATAAACCTACATTTCGTTACTAACATTATGTCAAATGTCATGTTAATCCAACCAGCCGGTTGAATATTACAAATTAAAAAAAGAAAACATGAGTGTAATAATCGGAACTGGCCCTCGTAGAATCTGATTTTAAGATTTGTAGTTGTATAAAATATATTTATTTGAAATATATATAACAGATTTATGCAATTTGGGGTTATTTTTGGAAGTGGTGTTGTTATGATGGCTGTAGAAAATTATGGACCAAATCTCGCAATTTTTTTATGGATAACCAGCCAGTCAGATGAACAGATAGGCAGACGAACAGACATCGTTAAATAGACTCCAAAAGTGATTCCTAGTAGAATGATGTACTTAAAGTGGATGTAACACCATTTTTCCTGTATGCTACAAACATCAGTACCCCAACCATCTATGGTGATGTAAGGTATAAAAATCGATTCATCTCCACTGAGTGTTATTAAATTCAAATCTTCTAATTATTTTCAAATAACCTGCAGAAGTTTCTGGTGAAAAAGAAAAAAAATGAACACGAATTTTTTCAAAGCAAAACCGCTGATCAAATTATATTGATACAAAAATTTAAACTGTTATCAGGGAGCAGATCATAAAAAATCGCAAAAAATATAATGCCCATATGTAGGATGTATGTGTCTGAGATATGAATCTGAACTACATAAATGAACAATGAATTTGATCTCAAACAAAAACGAAATGTTTGCGGTATTTGAAAACAAAGAGACGTTAGAATTCTAAACATGTAGAATAAGGTACATTTACGGTATATAAGATTGACTGATATATTTATGTATTTAGATCAATATGTGAGGATATAATTAAGAAAAACGCCTTTTGTATCTTAACATTTTACAACACACATGTATATACGTACACATATGAATAAACTAAAAATATTTGCAACAATTGCAAGAAAAAAACAAAGTATACAAATATTTTCTATTATTTTCCTTATTTTTTGTGATTTTACTATTCGGTGTTCGGTTGTGTTTTAAATCAAACGTAGACATTTTTAACACGCGAACAACAAACAGTTAGTTGTCAGGCCCTAACAATAGTAATGAGATCTTAGATTTAGACTTATGTTTGTAAATGCAACAAATATGTTTTGTTTTGTTGAATTCGAGTGTTGTACATTGTTTTCGTAACTAAGACCAGAGAGAGGGAGCTAATCTATTTAATACCCTAAATCGTTGAATACATTCATATAAATACGTCGATTTTGCGATTTAGTAAATATATTCACATTATGCCAGGAGGCTAAACTATATTTATTGTTCACTCAAGAGCGAAAGAAAGAGCCTTCATTATTTTATTGTCATTGATGAATAGAATGTTTAAATACGAGTGCGTAAATTTTACATATTTAAGCGCATTTTGAACAATAATATTTGCAAAACATCTGACAAATATTTTGAGTAAATAGATGTGTTTAAAAGAGGAAATGATTTATCATTGGTGGTTTCTGGACTCTAAATATTATTTCAAAACTAAAGAGATTTCTTTTGGTATATTGTTTTAATTTAGTACATGATATACATAAATAAATATATTGTAATTTTATTATTTTGGAAAACAAATCTTAATTCTTGAATTTTAATTGACTAGAAATTTAGAAAATTTATCGGAAACTACACAGAAAAAAAAATAACCTCAAACATTTTTAATTATAAAATTAATTAATAATCATTAGATTTTTAATTGTTTTCCTTATTGTATTAATTAATTGATTGATCTATTATTTTCTAATATTTACAAAAAAATATTTTTTATTAAAATTATGAAATTTTCATTATTGAATACACAAGTATGGTGAAAGGAGCAATTTCAGTAAAATATATAATTGTTTCAAATAATTATTTCCACATTTCATATAAAATTTTTAATTATAACATTTTTTATTTTTTTTCTCTGTATAAAATTTTCTAAATTTTAATTTTCCATTTTGTAACTTGTCATAAGAGAAAAAATTTACAATATCATTTTTAATACAGTTTCGTAATAATATATGAATATTTAGGTATATAATATTTATATATTTATAGCGTACAAAGCAGGGCAGAGTCGATTTATATCTGAAATATATAACTACTAAGGGATATATAATATTTTACATAATGATTGCAGAGGAGTGTAGTATTATAACTTTGAGACTCCATCAGGGCTCAATGGGTGGAATTATAAGAGTGCAAATTGGGGTACTTCGGAAATTGATTTCTTTGATTCTTATTCAATCTCAAAATTTTTTAACTTCACGCAGAGAAATAATAGGTTTGCGGTAACCATAAACGAGAAGCAACATTATTATATTAGATATTGTTACCGTAACTAAAAAATTGTTTATTCACATTATGATTTTGCTTTAATAACAGTAGTTATTACAACTAATTATCATAATAAAAGTATTGTTATTGTAATAAAAGCTTTGTTTATTCGTATTGTGAATTTGCATTAACAAAAATTGTTATCGCCTCTAAAAATATTGTAATCGTCACTAATAATATTGTTATCGCCAATAAAATTATTGTTATCGCAACTAAAAATATTGTTATTCCAATGGAATGGAGGCCTTTATTTATTATTGATTTATTAAAAGGATTTTCTTAATACACAATACTCTAAAGGAAAATTCCAAAAATTTAAGTTTTTGGTTTTTGGCTTATAGAGTCCACATTTTTACCAAAAAAGGGGTAATACTTTCGGATACATGTATATTAAAAAACGTAATCAAGATCTTGAAAAATTTTGAAAATTGAAAACCCAAATGCAAATTACTTGAAAATTATAAGAGATATACTATCAAGGGCTATGAAGAAGTAACATTTTTTTAAATTGAATAGGGAACAAAATTTGGCAAATTTGGAGCAACAACGGGGGCCAAACTTCTATCATTATCCACAGATTTATTTCCAAAAACAATAAAACTGGTTCTGTTCCACTGATGAGTTATTTGTTATTGGGAATGTAAGTATGTGAGAAAAAGGAGGTAATTAAGAAGTTAAGAAACAACGAAACTGCAGGTGAAGATGGAATATCAACATACGTTCTACGGGAAGATATCAAAACCTCAGCCGAACGACCCCAAATAATTTCTTTTTTGAAATAATTTTGAACAAAGTCATCATCGTTAGGTTACCTAAAAGTGACAATCAGAAAGATTTCAATAACTGGAGGGAAATTACTCCGTTTAACTCCATACGAAAGATATTTGCCAATCATCATACATGGAGGACTTCAAAGAAAAATTCAGAAAAATCTACATAAGGAACTGTTAGGTTTTCGACCAATTAGGAGCCGCGTAGACCAGGCTAACATTCAACGGATTATTATTAAATAGTCTATTAAATGAAGTACTTCTCTGTGCGTATTGTTCATCGATTTCAAGAAAGCCTTTGACGCTATCAGAAAAACTGTCACATGGAAAGCATTAAGAAGAAAATAAGTACTCTGAAGATAATACGAATAACCAGATTTATGTACGATAACGTTAAACTGACAGTTTTTCACAATGTCAATATCATCTAACCATTTTAAATAAATGCTAGAGGAAATGAAGGATGCCCTTTACATCAAAGCTATTCTTTTTCGTGGATATAATGATTAAAGTCTGTTAAGAGAGAAAATGAATCAGATGGGGTCTTTCACATCAACTAGAGGATTGAGATTATACGATAATATTTGTCTATCGCACAGGCAAACTTAGTAGAATTGCAAAGACTGACGCCCAATATTGGGCTGATTGATCAAGAAAAGGAGCAAGGAGAATCAACCAGTAGAATACGTAGATAGGTTTTCTATCTAGGTAGTATAGTGACTACAAATGACCATTATACCATAAAACGAAAGCAGCACTTGGACGACTACAATCAATATGCTCACAGACAAAGCTCAAAATATAATCTGACATCTCTGGAACATTACGAAGTTCTAGACATAGTATTGTTATTACGGAAGATTATGAACTAGTGTCTGTCCGTTTTTCGTAGATAACCGAATTAATTGTCTTCGGTATAGGTTTTCTGTGATAAACCGGATTTTTACCTTAGACTATCGTCACGAATATTAGGACACAGCATTAATTTAGTTTATTTAATTATAACTCCTCTCCTCAACTTTTTAAATTGTCAATTATAAACAGTTTGTTATTATTGAAATAAAAAATCAATACAGTTCTCTTATAGTCATTATTATTATAATGTGTAACTAAACGACATAAAATTATTTATAATTTTTTAAAATGCATTTATTTGTATTAAATTACAATTACAAATTTTTCTCTTTTACTCTCATATTATTTATTGAAACGACCTTAATTGTTACATACACAATCCAGCAAATACACATAAAATATACGTACACATATATTCTATATTTAAATAATAAGTACTTATGTATAATGCACATAGTCACACACATAGACTCTTTATTTAAATCATATTTAAATATACAATTGTAATTTGCAATTAATTTAATTGTAAAATGCTATTAAGCCGACATATTTTTATAACAAATGAATTGCAATAAGAACAACATTTAAAGTGCAAGTTGTTGTATATATAGTAAATACATTTAAACAAATTTACAATTACATGTACACATATATGTACATAAACGTACACTATTTTAATTACGGCGAGGATGGACGCTTTTTTAATTAATAAGTGATTTGTTTCTTTATTGTTGTTATTTTATTATTTTCTAAAATTGCATTTTTTACTAAAATTGCATATTTCACTGAAAATTAATTTTTTCCCCCCACTTGCTTAACTTTTCACAAAAAAGAAAATTATTTTTTAATTAATAATTTTATTTTGTATAAAAAATTAAATAAAACTTGCATTTTGCACTAAAAATTACATTTATAACTAAAAATTAGATTTTTTACTAAAAATTGCATTTTACACTAAAAATTTCATTTTCATTAAAAATTGCATTTTTCATTAAAAATTACATTTTTTACTAAAAATTGCATTTTTTACTAAAAATTGCATTTTTCATTAAAAAATTAAATTTTCCCTAAAATTTCGAACTTTTCACTTAAAATTAATCTTTTTCTAAAAGTGGAATATTTACCAAAAATTGCATTTTTCACTAAAAATTGCATTTTTCACTAAAAATTGAATTTTTTACTAAAAATTGCATTTTTCACTAAAAATTGAATTTTTTACTAAAAATTGCATTTTTCACTAAAAATTGAATTTTTCACTAAAAATTGCATTTTTCACTAAAAATTTAATTTTTCACTAAAAATTTAATTTTTCACTAAAAATTGAATTTTTCACTAAAAATTGAATTTTTCACTAAAAATTGAATTTTTCACTAAAAATTGAATTTTTCACTAAAAATTGAATTTTTCACTAAAAATTGAATTTTTCACTAAAAATTGCATTTTTCACTTAAAATCCCATTTTAAATAAAAATTGCATTTTAAATAAAAATTGCATTTTTAAATAAAAATTGCATTTTTAAATAAAAATTGCATTTTTAAATAAAAATTGCATTTTTAAATAAAAATTGCATTTTTAAATAAAAATTGCATTTTTAAATAAAAATTGCATTTTTAAATAAAAATTGCATTTTTTACTAAAAATTGCATTTTTCACTAAAAATTGCATTTTTCACTAAAAATTGCTTTTTTCACTAAAAATTGCATTTTTCACTAAAAATTGCATTTTTCACTAAAAATTGCTTTTTTCACTAAAAATTGCATTTTTCACTAAAAATTGCATTTTGCACTAAAAATTGCATTTTGCACTAAAACTTGAATTTTTCACTAAAAATTTAATTTTTCACTAAAAATTGCATTTTTCACTAAAAATTGCATTTTTTACTAAAAATTGCATTTTTCACTAAAAATTGTATTTTTCACTAAGAATGGCATACCTGCCTCTCATGAAAATGTACTAATTATCTACACCGATGGCTACAAATGGGAATAAAGTTATTGGAGGCTACAAATGGGAATAAAGTTATTGGAGGTGTCCTTATTAATTGATTCAATATTTAGATGACCTTTAGACTTCCAGATGAATGCAGTATATTGTAGAATGAAATTGCAGCTATATAGTGAGCAATCATATGAGGTATTAAAGGACATAAAGTCAAGATATCATTAGTTTTACTGGCAGCAGAATCACAATTAGGTCTCCAACAGATGTCTACATAACATCGTGTGTGTGGTTAACCATTCATTGTCTATATAAACGTATAGAATATGAGCTCTATGCTATAGTTCAACACAGATGATATAATGAAACAAAGTGGATGCTCATCATGATGATATGGCCAAGTTTGGATTTGTCCGGGATATCATTCCTACTCAAGATTTCTAGAACTCTATTGAGAGACATAGTTGCTGCGGTACTTGGACTCTATTTGAAATACATTTAGTTATAATGGGTCACCTTTCAAATGACTTTTGTAGGAGTTTTCGGAATAAGGAGCAAGAAACGATTAGAAATCTTTTCTACTACTTCCATATCATGGAGTTTATCTCTGTTAACTTCAGTTCTAGATATCAATTCATCCACTACTTTTTTATACCTTTCCCCCTTTCTCTTTTAACTTACATCCAAAATCTATATGTATAATCCAAGCCAAGTTATTTGACATGATAAGCCATTGTTTTTTTCAAATCACACTTAGATATTAGTTCGATCACACAATTGTGTTATTAAATATTCAAATAAATGTTGTTGTATATACATTTGTGGTCAACACTTATTGTTGGCATAAACTTTAATAAAAGAATAAATAAAAATTATATTTATATTATTATGCTCCTAAGTAAAGTAAAGAATAAGTAAGAATTCAAGTCAAGTCCAACTATTTAATACCCTACACCATATTATTGGTTATAAGTGTTAGCTACCAAAACCAAATGAACCACTCCGTACAGAGGTATTTTTATTTATAACGGTGCTAATATTCATGTGGGCTAAGTACGTTCCGAAAGGTTTTTTCTTACGGACGTTATATGAGAGCTAGAAGAAATTATGGACCGATCTCCGTTAAATTACGCACACCGATATTTGTTTATGTTTGACTTGATTTCTCTAATTCTTATTAGAATACCAACGTATATATGAGATTTAATCCCTTCATGGTGATACTTGGAAGAGGAGTTGTATGGACACCTATGGAAACAATGGATCAATCCTTCTATAATTTGGTACATTGTTTTATATTTATGACTTCATATTACATTTATGACTTTTGTGACCTTAAAAGCCTATACCGGAAGAAACATTTGAACGGGGGGATGGACATTATTAAATTTACTCAAAAAGTGAATCCTGAAGGTTGCACAATTTTTTCGGCCTATTAAAATTTTTGGTAATGTAGGGCATAAAAATTTGTCAGTATATTTTTAGGAAGTAAAATCGTGTAATAAATCGCAATTTTTAAATCACGGACTAAGTTATAGGAATATTTTCTAATGAAAACTAAATCTATTTATATTCAGATTTTTTCCTTTTTATAGGGCACTTTAAAATTTTATATTACACTAACCAATACTAAAGTAATTGTTTATGTATGAGTTTATGAAAAAAAAAAAAAATAAATATTGTTTGTATGTGTGTGTGTATTTGTATAAAACATTTTTAACTTTATTATGTAAATAAATGTTGTATTTTTTATACATAAAGTTCGCGTGAAAATAAATGTTAAGTTATTTTGTTGTTGTTGTTGTTATTGCAGTTGTTGTAGCCGCTGTTGCAACAATGTATACTGATGCCATAAAATGCAATTTAAAAAGCGGTTTTGACCATTTATAATAATTGCTTTTATTTAAATTTTAATGGCTATCGTTAGTATCCAATTGCATGTCATAACAAAAAAATATACATATTTATGTACATACACATATACAGTAGTCATACATATGTTGTGATAAACAGTGATATAAAAAGTGTGTGTATATATGTATTTAAAAACAATCATATACACTAGGTATGAAAAGATAAATATATGAATATATATATTCAAAATATTTTTATAAATATATGATTTTAAAGAATGTACAAGAAATATGCATTACAGAGAAGAAGCAAAATCAACGTTGAACATAGTTGATTTGAGATTGAATATATTTTTTCCAATTTTCTAAGAAAATTCTCAAGAAACTGTTTACTATGAAACAATGTTAAATTAACATTTTTTTATTTATTTCTAAAATTTATCTACCATCAAAATCATAACTGAAAAAAATTAAGAAAAGAATAGCTTTTTGGAAATTAATCTGTAACTTTTGATAGGGTGGTTGGACTTATATGAAATTTGTCATTTTTATCCGCCTTCAAAATTTGTATGTAATTTTTAATGTGTTTTGCAATTTATTTGGAAGACAAGAGTTCTTAGAAGTAAAATCAACGTTGAACATAGTTGATTTAAGACAATGATAGTTTTTCTTTTAGTTAAATTAAAACGTTTTTAAGTTTGGGGGTGAAATAATATTGTACATGTTGGTATTATCTGGTATTAATTTGTAAAATTATAAAACTGCAATTTTTTAAATTCCTTTTTGGTAGTAAAATTTCAAGGAAGAAAAAACAGCATTAATTGTAAAACAAGGTTGAGTTAACATTGTTTAACTATGAAGGTTAATTTAACATTTATGCAGTTATGATTCTGTTTAATATTATTATTGCTTCACCCTAAATGCTGTTATTTTTCCTTGAAATTTTGCTACCAAAAAGGAATTTAAAAAAATTGTAGTTGTATAGTTTTATATATGTTAATATAGAATAAAAAATTAAAATCATTAAATTTTAAGAAATGAAGCAAAATTATGATTATTTTTATTTTAAGAAATGAAGAAAAATCAAAAAAGTTTTTTTTTGGATTTCTGACTATAGAGTCCACATATTAGAGATTTCATAACTGGATGCTGTTAAGAAATTCAGGCTTAATGATTTTAGCAAATAAATTTAACTCATCATTTTGATAAAAATAGTTCGAATTCGAGAGGTTCTTTTTTACACAAAATTAAAATTTTAACTTTCTATGTAATGGGAGTTTTAACTATAAGTTTTATATAAATTAAAAAATAATTTCGATGAAGATAAGTGAAAACTCTTTTCGTCCAAAATAACACAAAAATTCGTAATTTTTTGGATGAAAATATTGGAGCAATACGATATGAATATTTATTAATAAAAATGGACTTAATGTCTAAATTTAGAAATTTAAAAACTCAACTGCATTTAACTCGAAAACTAGAAGGAATCGTTAAAATTTATAAGAAAATTTTGTTATGCAGCAAAAAATATAACGTATAAAGTACTTTGCGCCATTTTAACTCTGCGCATTGAGCATCTATGTGATCCAAAATTCCAAAGTTGTAAGTCTAAACTCCTTTACCATCATTGTGTTAAATTTCATACAAATCCATCTGATTTATTTACAAAAAAATTTTTGTACCCCACACTGCACTTCGCTACTAATTAAATAATATTTAACAGCTTAGGATTAACCTTTTCTTGGATCTACAGTCATGTTGTTCTTAAAATTCACCACACATATTAAATCCAATTCCAAAATTGTTATTCCCGATTTTTATTAAAATACTTTAATATTTAAGAGTTACATCGGCTTAAATGAGTATCGAAAATTAAAAATTGTGGACTTATGTGGTAGCTTATATAGAAGGATGGATATTCGTCAAATTATTAAAGACACTTGTACCGAATTTCAATAGCATTGGTGGATTTTTAAAAATTTTGTAAATCTAAAAGTTATCTTATATAGAAACTAATGTCAAGTATGAATCGGTTTCTGTCAATTAGTTATTATTTATGATGATTAATTGCTCTGAATTGTAATGAAATTGGTACATATTTCAGAGTTTTATAAAAATAAAAAATCTATTCCGAAGAGAGCCTTTGTACGGAAACAAGCATAGTTCAAGTAGTAATGGGCCAAACATAATCTAAATTTTTATTGTTTATTTTTATGCCAAAATACATGTGTGAAAATTTTCAGAAAATAATCGCTACGTTTGGATTTAAATCCAATAAAAATTTTACTAATTACGAATTTGCTAGAAATTCAGATGTATGATTCACATTCCGATATCCAGATAATGAATTATATTTTTATTATTTTAAAGTTCTCAGAAGTATATCAAAAGTAAAAGAGAGATGATAACTTAATAATAAAATCTTTTGCAGGTGAAGATGTTTTATTATTGTTAAAGTTTTTTTCGATCTCATAACTGATAATTTTTTTAAAGATCGAATTATTTCGTTTGCACTCTATATTTTATAATGTATTGAACAGGAAAGAGTTTGATATTAATATACCCATACAAACATAAAATTATATTGTATGTATAAAAGTATCTATGAATTTCAATGCTTTTACCAGTTAATTCATATTTATGGCAATTGAAATTTATTTCTTTTTTCTTCTCTCTTCTTTTTTTTTGTTTTAATTTAATTTATCTCAATATTTAAGTATTAATAATAAAAATAATATGTGATATTTAATAAATAAATTACAACATGATTTTAATTATTTTTGTAAATTTCATGATGTTGGTTTTTTATATAAAAAAATTATGCTGTAAATTTGTCGGAAATGAGAAAAACCTATAAAAAATGTATATTATCGATTTTAAAAATCAAATTTATTTCATTTATATTATTTATCCGGTTTTTATATGAGTATTGAATTTTATTCTTATTTTAATACCCTACATGACCGTAAATGGTGAAGAGGGTATCATTCGGTGTATAATGCTAAGAAAAAATCATCCAGACATCATAATGTGTATATATCCAGACATCATAATGTGTATATTCATCAATTCAAAATCTCCATCAAAATCTGAGTCGATTTAGCTATGTCAATCTGTCCGCCTGTAGTTCCTTCTGTCTGTCAGTCTGTAAGTTTCTTGAAACGCTCACATCTACAATTATTTACAGAGCTAAATGATATTTGTGAAGTATGTATGTATGTATGTATGTATGTATGTATGTATGTATGTATGTATGTATGTATGTTACGTATAGACTCTAACATAGGCTATAAAAATAGGACCAGAGGGAGAAGTACCCCCCATACAAAAAAAAAATATTGATTACCGAATATCTAAAAAACTAAAACAGCGAGAATTCTCAAATTTGGTTCCGACAACTTTCTTAAGGAACTGCTTTACTGGACAAAACCAGGGAGAGGGGTCTCGCCCATACAAAGCAAATATTGAACATTAAGTATCTAAAGAACGATAACAACGAGAATTCTCAAATTGTCCCAACAACTTTTTCAAAGAACTGCTTTACTCAATTAAACGTAGGACGGGTAAGACCAGGGGAGAAGTACTGCCAATATAAAGCAAATATTGATTAACGAATATCTGGAGAACCATAACAGAGAGTACTCAAATTTGGATAAAATGTAGGACAGGTGAGACTAGGAGGAGGGGTATCGCTCATACAAAGCTACATTTTTTTTGGAAAAACGAAGTTTGCCGAGTTGTCTAGTTTCTTATAGTCCTGAGAATCGCTGGAGTATATTAAAAAATAAAGACCGATATCTGTGGCAACCTCTAAATTTAAACAAATAAATTTGCTAAAATTATCAGTAATAAATCGACAAATTAGAATAAATTTTTCCATAATATTAAATTATATGTATTTCATTATCATTCTAAAAATTATCAAAATCGGTTCAGTAGAAAAAATTATATATCAAAAGTTTAAGATATTTTATGGCTCATTAAATGTTCCTCTATATATAAAAAACAATAAACACAATATACGAAATACTACGCATTTGTGGTGGAGGGTGGATTGAAGATTCGGCTTAGCTGACTATATAATTCTTACATGTTTCTTTTATTGAATGTATTCATCAATTGTTGGCAATTTTAATATGTATATGTTTTTTTGTTTTTTCTGAACTTTTTACAAATTTTTCCCTTTGAAGTTATTTTTATTTGAATTTTATTTATCTTTGTTCAATTTGTTGGGGTAAAATTTCAATCGAAATCAAAGAAAATTTCTAACACCTCAAAAAGTCATACCAATGCAATTTTCTAAGTGTTTAAAAAAATTATATGTACGTTTGTGTGTAAGTCCAAATGATGAATTCAAAAGAGAGTATATGAAATCACTAACATTATCTAATGTTCAGAAAACAAATATCGAGGAAATAATCCTCATATTTTGGATCATACAAAAATTTAATATTTGTAATATTTAGAAAAAATATTAATATTAACAAAAAGATAAAAATAAAAACTTAGTTTCGATAATATCGGAATCTTAATTTGTATTATCCCCACCTATATCTGTTCATAAGTTACATATCCTTTTAACATCAAAAATGTAATTTCTTTAATGGTTTTTACTTCTTTTTGATTTTTAAATGTTTACCAACTGTATGTGTTTTTCTCTTTGTATGTATGTATGTATGTATGTATGTATGTATGTATGTATGTATGTGTTTTGTAAATGATTTACCAACAATTTCGAAGTTTTCTTTCTTTAGTCTATAGAGTAAAGGTGTGCATACACGAAACACATATACAATCACTTATGCACACATGTAACTATTACCAGAGAGTTGTTGATTCATTTGTACAACAAGTTCCTGTTCATTCACATCCATTTCATTTCATTTGATTTCTTTAGTATTTCTTTTTAATGTCATTCTTTCATTCGTTCATTCATTCACTCATTCATTTCATAGTTTTATAAATAGTTTTTGTCGCAAAAGCTTTTAAAGAGCAATGAATTTTTGTGGTGAAAAAGTTTCAACTAGATTAATTCGCAAAAAGTATTAAAAATGAGAAAACTTTTATTATATTTTTTTTAATATGTATTTAAAGACACTTCCCAAACACCCGCATAAAATCAAGACCTTTGGATTCGATTTAAGTTATTAATTTAATATCATTTAAAACTTATTCATAGATTAAACGTTGTTAAAAATGAAAAATTTTCATATATATAAAATAGTCGATATATATAAATGAAACTAGTGACTTCTCTAAGTAAAATAAAGTTTTCTACCGTTTCTGCTTTTATTTTTTTAATTAAGGCAGGATCGAGTTTTGAACTCACGTCTCCGAAAAAGTTTGTTGAATTTTTTAGTCGAACGTGTTAAAAACCTCAACCACAATTCTGAACATGAACTGCCTGATGAAACGATTTTATTTGTGAGTTATACAACCGTCTAAAATTGCTTAAGTTTGAGATGGTTTTCAGAAATTATGCTTATATGCGGGCTATAGGGACTTTTGGACTCACAGTTAAAAAATTTAGTACTGTATTTTTCTTCAGTTCAAAAAAGATTTATATAGAAAAAAAAAACACATAGTATTGGGCCATATTTTCAACAGAATTGGTCCATATCATAGAATTAAGTTTTATAAGCTCAAAACTGTTTTCGATATAGCGGTCTTTTATGGTAACTATATGAAAATGTGGACCGATATTGACCATATTATAAACATATATTCAGAATTATACTTTGAACTATTCACTACAATCGACAAATGCTACTCTAATGCCACTTTATGCCTGAATATGTCTACAAATTAACACTTTTAGTGTAAAAATAAGAAAATATCTATTCATTAGTGACAATTTCACACGCAATATTATTTTCTTGTAAACGGATACTTTTTACGGATTTTAAACAAAAAATTTTATCGCTAAATAATCAAAATTGACAAAATGAATACGTACAAATACTGTCACTTAATTAACTTGGTTGTTTGTAAAAAAAGGATATCTCCAGTTACAATTCTACTATTTTAGAAGACTCAAAAATTATCCAAAGAAAAAGAGAACATCTTAAAGATAGAAAGATATATTTCCTTCTGTAACACTCTCCCTCTTTTTAGATAGGAATCAAATTAGCCCTGTTAGTAAAACAAATAATGAAAATAATCCCGAAGACAAATAGAATTCAAGTACTGCGCTTAACACTTGAGCAATATAACAAAAACACACACACGAACATAAATATTGAAAAATAGTGACAAAAGATTTTAACCATAAACTAATGGAAATATTTGTTTAACAATAAAATAAAATAGAAATAATAAAATGAACAAGAATTAGAACAACTAGAGTACTTCTGTATGTATATGTTTTATGTATGTATGCAAGTATGCAAAAAAAATATATAAATCTAATCTAAATACTTAAATATTGAAAATCGCACCTACTTTTACATTTGTTTCGCAACTATAAAGAGTCCTTTTCCTTCTCTTGCATTCCTACAAATCTCCTATGACAATTGTTATGTGTTCAAACACAGTGCGGTGAGTGTTCAAACATGGGAATTGTTTTTTTTTTGTTAAACAAACAGATTTTAATAACAATAAAACTCATTACAAATGTCATCATTGTTATAGAAATCCAAAACAAAGCTGCGCAATCGCATTGAGTGAGAGAGAGAGTGTTGATCTGGCTCTAAAATCCTTATATATAAGTAGATTTTACAATACATGTTTAAGAGCTAGAGAATGTTTATATAAATGTGTGTGTATGTGTTTGAGCTTGATAATATTTGGTAATCATGGTGTAATTATATTTAATATGACGAAATCGTTTGATCCTGTTGTTTCTCATAAGTATGTATTGTTTTCTGTATGGGTGTATGTAATAAACATGTGCTCTAAATAAAATTTAGATCAATTGATTTGTAGTTTAGTAAAATAGCACCTGAATGTCTAGTGGTGCGTTTGATGGGAAACAAATTTCTAAGAATTTTCTTAACACTCAAAAACTAGTTCAGTTTTTGGTTTATTAAATAAAAAAAGCCTAAAGGATATTTATCATAGATATTAACTAATACATATATTAAGTAATCTATATATGTAATAGTATTTACATAATACTTATGCAGATTGAAGAAAATCGTTGTGTTATTTTTGTAAATTATGTAAATCTATGCAAATTCTTTTGGATTAATATATATTAGTGGACATAATGGATTTTTAGTGAAATTGAAATGATATGAGACATACTGTCTGTTGGAAAAATTTCAAATGTATAATTTATAAAAGTGAGTCTTTGATGTCAATTAAGAAGTAAAGAAAAGCTCTTTCCCTTTTTAAATTATTTTTTTTCTGAAATCATTGCTCATATATAACTCATAATACCTAAAGCTTCAAAACAGATATTGAGGATTAAAGAAACAAAAATGGATTAGAATTTTTTTTCGGCTTAAAATTTCATGTAAAAAAAAATTTCAAAAAATCTCTTATTTAATTTCGATAAATTTCTTATTTACAGAAAATTTTCTATAAATCTCTTGTTTAGAGATAATTTTCGTTTTTTGTTTGTTTAGAGAATATTTTCCATGTGAAGAAAAAATTTTAGATAAATCTCTTGTTTACAGAAAATTTTCGATAAATCTCTTGTTTACAGAAAACTTTCGTTAAATTTCTAATTTACAGAAAACTTTCTTTAAATCTCTTGTTCAGAAAAAAATTTCGATAAATCCCTTGTTTAGAGACAATTTTCGTTAAATCTCTTGTTTAGATAAAATTTTCGATGAAACTCTTGTTTTGAGAAAATTTTCGATAAAACTCTTGTTTTGAGAAAATTTTCGATAAAGCTCTTGTTTTCAGAAAATTTTCGATAAAACTCTTGTTTTCAGAAAATTTTCGATAAAACTCTTGTTTTGAGAAAATTTTCGATAAAGCTCTTGTTTTCAGAAAATTTTCGATAAAACTCTTGTTTTCAGAAAATTTTCGATAAAACTCTTGTTTTCAGAAAATTTTCGATAAAACTCTTGTTTTCAGAAAATTTTCGATAAAACTCTTGTTTTCAGAAAATTTTCGATAAAACTCTTGTTTTCAGAAAATTTTCGATAAAACTCTTGTTTTCAGAAAATTTTCGATAAAACTCTTGTTTTCAGAAAATTTTCGATAAAACTCTTGTTTTCAGAAAATTTTCGATAAAACTCTTGTTTTCAGAAAATTTTCGATAAAACTCTTGTTTTCAGAAAATTTTCGATAAAACTCTTGTTTTCAGAAAATTTTCGATAAAACTCTTGTTTTCAGAAAATTTTCGATAAAACTCTTGTTTTCAGAAAATTTTCGATAAAACTCTTGTTTTCAGAAAATTTTCGATAAAACTCTTGTTTTCAGAAAATTTTCGATAAAACTCTTGTTTTCAGAAAATTTTCGATAAAACTCTTGTTTTCAGAAAATTTTCGATAAAACTCTTGTTTTCAGAAAATTTTCGATAAAACTCTTGTTTGGAGAAAATTTTCGATAAAACTCTTGTTTGGAGAAAATTTTCGATAAAACTCTTGTTTGGAGAAAATTTTCGATAAAACTCTTGTTTGGAGAAAATTTTCGATAAAACTCTTGTTTGGAGAAAATTTTCGATAAAACTCTTGTTTGGAGAAAATTTTCGATAAAACTCTTGTTTGGAGAAAATTTTCGATAAAACTCTTGTTTGGAGAAAATTTTCGATAAAACTCTTGTTTGGAGAAAATTTTCGATAAAACTCTTGTTTGGAGAAAATTTTCGATAAAACTCTTGTTTGGAGAAAATTTTCGATAAAACTCTTGTTTGGAGAAAATTTTCGATAAAACTCTTGTTTGGAGAAAATTTTCGATAAAACTCTTGTTTGGAGAAAATTTTCGATAAAACTCTTGTTTGGAGAAAATTTTCGATAAAACTCTTGTTTGGAGAAAATTTTCGATAAAACTCTTGTTTGGAGAAAATTTTCGATAAAACTCTTGTTTGGAGAAAATTTTCGATAAAACTCTTGTTTGGAGAAAATTTCGATAAAACTCTTGTTTGGAGAAAATTTTCGATAAAACTCTTGTTTGGAGAAAATTTTCGATAAAACTCTTGTTTGGAGAAAATTTTCGATAAAACTCTTGTTTGGAGAAAATTTTCGATAAAACTCTTGTTTGGAGAAAATTTTCGATAAAACTCTTGTTTGGAGAAAATTTTCGATAAAACTCTTGTTTGGAGAAAATTTTCGATAAAACTCTTGTTTGGAGAAAATTTTCGATAAAACTCTTGTTTGGAGAAAATTTTCGATAAAACTCTTGTTTGGAGAAAATTTTCGATAAAACTCTTGTTTTCAGAAAATTTTCGATAAAACTCTTGTTTTCAGAAAATTTTCGATAAAACTCTTGTTTTCAGAAAATTTTCGATAAAACTCTTGTTTTCAGAAAATTTTCGATAAAACTCTTGTTTTCAGAAAATTTTCGATAAAACTCTTGTTTGGAGAAAATTTTCGATAAAACTCTTGTTTGGAGAAAATTTTCGATAAAACTCTTGTTTGGAGAAAATTTTCGATAAAACTCTTGTTTGGAGAAAATTTTCGATAAAACTCTTGTTTGGAGAAAATTTTCGATAAAACTCTTGTTTGAAGAAAATTTTCGATAAAACTCTTGTTTGGAGAAAATTTTCGATAAAACTCTTGTTTGGAGAAAATTTTCGATAAAACTCTTGTTTGGAGAAAATTTTCGATAAAACTCTTGTTTAGAGAAAATTTCCGATAAAACTCTTGTTTAGAGAAAATTTCCGATAAAACTCTTGTTTGAGAAAAATTTCCGATAAAACTCTTGTTTAGAGAAAATTTTCGATAAATCTCTTCTGTAGAGAAAATTTTCGATAAATCTCTTCTGTAAAGAAAATTTTCGATAAATATCTTGTGCAGAGAAAATTTTCGATAAAAATCTTGTTTAGGGAATATTTTCGTTAAATCTCTTATTTACAGGTAAATTTGGATAAAGCTCCTTTTTACATTTTCGATAAATCTCTTGTTTAGAGAACATTTTCGAAAGATCTCTTGTTTATAGAAAATTTTCCAATTAAGAGAACATTACTGAATTGGCACTGTGGTACAAAATCAATTTTTTGAATAAACAAATGGCTGAATTTTTTAACTTTATATAACAAAGGAGTGAGGAGCTTTATAATTTTTAAAGTTAGAACTCTATAGGCGATAAATACGTTGAATTTTGGAACCTTAAAAATTATCGGATATAATTTTTTATTTATTTTGTGTTTTTAAATACTTTTTTAAAATTTTGAAATCTTATACTTTCAAGTTATTTGTATTTGAATTTTAAATTTTCTGAATTTTTCAAGATCTTGTGTCAAATTTCTTAATATATATCCTAAAGTTATTTTATCGTTATTTTTTGTTGTAGAAAAATATGAGTTAAAATCATTTTGTAATGCATCAAATTATAAGGAACATTTTACGTTAGGAAGCAAATGATAATTAAAAAAAAGTTATTTTAGATCAAAATAATTTTGGATATCTTCTTTTGCGTTTTTTTATTTTTAATAACATTTTTTATTTTGTAACTAAATGAAAATATTCAAACTAGTTCGGTAGAATATTTTCAGATATTTGATCTCTGAGGTGACCACTTTTGCGACACTGTGAACCGACCCCTGTCCAAAGTCCAAACTCAAAACTTAAAGTCATCCACACTTCCGCTAACACTATGTGAAATTTATGGAAATCGGAATAACCGTTCGGTAGTTACAAATTTATTTCCATTAATTTTTCATTTGGAATACTGTGCAACATTAACATTAAAAATTTTTTATAAGTTGAATAATAATAAATTTATTTATATGCACATTTAGTTTGATATGTCCACTTTCAAATTTTATTCAAAAAAATTTCGAAAACTTTTACTCTGCGTAGTGCTGTAAAAAGGATCCATTGCCATAATTTAAAAGAGATAACTTTCTTTAAAAATGAAAATAGCATTTTAAATGCAAATTTTTTTCATATAATTGAAATATGCAAGAATGCAAAATGCAAGAAAAACATAATTTCGGATTTCCTTAAAAACACTTGATATCTCGGAAACAATACTATAAAAAAAATCAATTTTGTAATCAGGGTCTTTATAATTTACACTTTACTAAATTTCATTCCTTTATCTCAACGATATCGGGTAGTGTTCCAAAATGGGTTAAGTCAAAATCTTATTGTCAACTTCTGATTTTATGATCGAAAGTCTTGACTATTTTTTATTTATAATTTTTTTCGGTACCTTTTCACCATTTAAATAGATGAAATAATTTTTTTTAAAGAAATTTATTCTCAAATTTTCAAAGAAATTTTACTTTTAAAAAAATTTTAAAAAGTATTATAAATTTGATTTTGAAATTTGATTGTAAAATATCGATTTCTTTGGGAAAAGAAACCTTGAGTTGTTCAATTATAATTGACGTGAGTATTCAAACTCTTTCTACTTATTAACATCAAAGATCAAACTATTATTACAAAAAGAATCCAATATATTTAAAACAATTTTCTAAACAATTTTAATTCTAACTTTCTCTTGTTACCATATTTAATCATTTAATTTTATCCCCTTAATTCTTCATTTAACAACCCTTCCATTTTTCAACTTTCATCAATAAAAACTGTATTATTTTGAGAGTAAAAAGCAGAAAAGCGAAAAAGGACTTCTTTATGGAATCATGTTTATTTTTGTAATTATTTACACTTATAAAAATCTTATCCATAGAAACCATAAAGTATACAAACTATCACTTTAGTTTAACTATTCATAGACGCCCCTTTTATGTTGCATTGCTACAAAACTTCAACAACATCATCCTTATGAACAGCAGCACCATCACCACACGTACTAGTGAAAAATATTCATACTTTCTTTCAACCATTCATTCATTTATTCATTGAAATATACAAACAATCTTTTATTTTATTCATCCATTCAGTTGTACTTCAATCATTCACTAATTTACTCATAAACACACATACACACATGTACTCAGTGTGTTGATTGTATGTACTTGATGTATCCTTTAGTGGTAGAACAAGGATTTTTTATTTGTAAAATGTATTAAGTACGAGTAAATAATCTACACAATTTTATTGACTGAATGTCTGTTTGACAGTCATTCATTCATTCAGTCAGTTAGTTAGTGTGTGAGTTAGGACAGACTTTTATATGGAGATATATACAAAGGACATAAGTACGTACATGTGTATGTAAAAATATTTTAAAGGTACATTTTAGTTTATCAAAAGCTGTTTTCAATTCACGTATGTACATTTACCACCTTTTTTCCTTTTTCTAGAAGTACTGTAGCCTTTTGATATGAAACGTGTGCGTATTACCGGATATATCCTGTTGTATAAAGGATTTTTACATTTATATGTTATTGTGTATGTAACAACTTATATATGTATTTGAAATCATTCATTTATCCCTTTTTGTGGGTATAATTTTAATGAACCCCTTTTCTTTATTAAATCACTGTTGTTTATTTTGTTAAATTGATATTTTGGAAAAAAATTGTATTTATTATAATTACATTAAGATTGATATCGTCATCCACATCTAAAATTTATAAAAATCTCACGCTTGTTACATATTTACGTTTGAATGTTTCTAAATTTTGTGGTAAAAAATTAGTTACGTCAAATATAAATTCATTTAGCAATTAGAATGGAACTGAAATATGTTGCATGATTGAAAGTATGATTGGAGAAGTAAATAATGATTTGTTCATCATTGAAAATCGGTAATGGAATGTGCATTCAAATAAATTGGTATTAGAAACATTTTTTTTAATATTTAATATGAGAGTTATTGTTGTAAAGGACCTCAATAAATTCGAAGAACATATTTTTATTTCTCTTGGCTATTTTAAGGAGTGTTCAGTTAACCTTAAATCATATCTTTATAAACCCTTAGCCCTTTATGGTAAAAAATCTCTGGATCAGTATCAAAACAATAACAAAGCTTTTAGCGCAGAAGTCTCACTAGTCCAAATTATTAAGAGCTAAGATTAGGGAATTTTTTGTGAGCAAAATGAAAATTATTTGACTCAAATACAATGCTCAGTAGGGAAGAATCATTTTTTTAAATAAATCTGTCACATTAGAACGTCTGGATAAATTTGGACACCATAAAAGCTTCAGGGGCTGAGTTATATGAATACAAAGTGAGTTAGTTAAATTTGGTTTCTTATGAAAAATGAAAATTTTTTTCTAGCTTATAGCCCGTAATGAGACCTTTAAAAATCGTGGTTATTTATTTCTTATAGTTTTCGAGTTATTTGACATTTCTTCTAGATCTTTTCTCCATAATACACACATTATAGAAAGAAAATTCTTAAAGACCTCAGAATTACTTTCTGATTTGATTTAATATTGATATGTCTTTTTGTCAACTAGATCAACTTTATAGGTTGCAAATGTAGATATCTTAATGAAATTTGATATATATTATTATTTACGGCCAAGCACAAATCAATCGAAACTTTTCAAGGTGTTTAATCAAGGATCAGACCTTAATTTCTATAACCTCCATTCAGAAAAATACTTTGAACGGCATAAATCTATATGGATTCATGCCAACAGCTATTTACCGGATCGTGTTTGTTGAAATGTTCACAAAATGTTCTTAATGTATCCAAAAGTAATATAGTTACAAAAAATTTCGTTAGGATCAGGAGGAAAGGAAAATATAAAGGTAATATTTACTATTAAATATCTAAAGAACTGTAATGCTCGCTGTAACTTTCACTTTCTCAACAAACTGTTTTACTGATCGAAATGTAGGGCGGATATAATCAGCGGTTGTGGTAGTCCCCATACAAAAGAAACATTTATTAACGAATATCTTAAGAACTATTCAGGCGAGCAGAGGAGAGGAATTAAGATTTAATTTTAATTACTTTCACCAGGAACAGTTTTACTGGGTGAAATTTCGGACGAATGGAATAAAGCGTAGATGTAGAAACTATACTATGAAAATATTTCAGCGATACTTTTAAAATTAGGTCCCAATCACTTTCTCAAGAACTGTTTTAACTAGACAAAATGTTGGATAGATATGATTAGGGGAGATGTAACCTCCATACAAAGCAAATATTAACTTCAAAATATCAAAAAATCTAAAATTGAGAGTATTTAGCTTTGTTTTCAATTATTTTAACAGATAAAAGGTTTACTGGACAATATGTAAGACAGATAAGATCGGGAAGAAAGTTAGTCCCATACATATAGAACTATTTCAGCAAAAGTTAAGATATTTAGCCTTCATCACTTTTACCAAAAAATCGCTGTAGTGAAAAAATAAAGGACATATGAGACCATTTTGAGAGGTTCTGTCCACGCAAAGCAAAAATCAATTGGTGAATATCTGAAGAACTTAAACTATTAATTTTTGCCCCCAATAATTTTTCTGTGAAGGTACGTAATGGTCAGGGGAAGGAATACCTACCATACAAATAGGCTCATATATAGACACATCATGTCGAATATTTAAAAAAGTGTTTTATCTAAAGTTTTAACATTTTATCACATTCCTATGAAATGGTTTTACTGAAAAAGTTTATATTGGACAGGGTCAGAGGGGAGACGTAGCTTCTATTCAATACAAATATTAGTATTCGAATATGTGAAAAACTATTCCAGCGGAAATGTTTGAATTTGGTCAAATCTATATTATGTGAAATATTTCTTATTAAACATCGCTGGGTATAAAATTTTTTTGTGAGTCTAACACGAAGGAGAAATTTTGCTCAACAAAGCACACTGGATAAAAGCTACTGAGATATACAAGATAAATTGCACTGTAAACATTTTAAATGGTCTCATTAAGATAGAATTTTCTAAAGCTGGGATCTAAGCTCTTAAAGCTGAAATAACACAGTCCTCTGCTTTCATTATAATAAATTTCATGCAAATCAAATTAAGTAGATCAATAGTTATAGATTTATTGATTTTAGCCCACTGTAAAGTTGCTCAAAATTATACGAGAAAGATTAAAGCAGTCTATTTCCTTAAAACTGAGTATTTTAAGTAAATTTACGATGAGAAATATACATATGGAATGATTTTTTTTTTTAATTTTTTTCCAAAAACTAATTCGTAAGTTAAAATTTTCAATTTTATGAAAAAAGTATAAATTAAATTCAAATTATATTTGGAATATTTTGGTTTAAAAAATTTTAACAAAAAATCTATTTCTATATTATTGAGACAATATAAAAACTGGGAAAATATTTTTATATACCCACCACCACAAATGGTAAACAAGCTATAATGACTTTGCCTGTCCGTGTGTAACGCTAAGAAGGAATCACCTTAGGTCCTATAATGTGTATATATTCTTGCACCAAATCAAAATCTGAGTCGACTTAGCTACGTCTATCAGTCAGTTTTTTGCAAGCTTACATCCACAATAATTGACAGAGCTCAATGAAATTTTACTTGAGTATTTGCTAAAGTCCTAAAAAGTTTCCTATTTAAAACCTGAAAAATCACTTCTGTATATAAAACAATATAGAGAGATATCAGACGCAACCTCTAAGTTCCAAAGAATTATTTTCGTAAAACTGTCAATAAGAAATCGACAAATTATATGTACTTCATTATTATACAAAAAATAATTAAAAGCGGTTCTGTAGACAAAGAGTTATAGCCAAAAATATTTCTTAATATATGACTCCGTGTTGTATTTAAGAAAAACGATCATATATTGTAAGTGTATGTGTGAGTGTGTATATACGTATAATAACGTATTTACTTACAAGCATTTGTGGTGGAGGGTATTAAAAATTCGGCATAGCCGAATATATCTTTCTAACTGGTTTAACTTTCATTCGATAGTGATGTATGTAGACCTAGTTGTCATTCTGAGAAGATATTTGATAATCTCTTTTTTTTTTGTTGAAATTAAAACATGTGTTACATTTAAAAAAATATGAAATATTGTTATTGTGTTTTTTATTACATTAAGTATTCCAAAACTTCCTATTGAAAACATTTGATTTATATTGATTTAACATTGTAAATTATTAATTTTCAATTGTTGCGAAGAAAATTGGTTGAATTAAAAATTTTCGTTATTAGACATTGCAACTGGTATAAAAATGATCAATTATTATTAAATTATAGATATTTTAATTACTCTTCCTTAATTTAAGTTTTCATCTTTGTCCTTCTACTTTTAAATGCAGTTATGTACTAATTTTCAAAACTGATCAATTTATCTTATCTAGAATTTTCATTATTTTCTAAACAACATACCGCCTTAAAACTCCCAAAAAGTAAAGAGGAAAACATCAAAAGAACAAATTTATTTTTTAAATGTTCATTTATGTATTTTAATTAAATCATAACTAAAAATCTAAATCTCTTTTTAAGTTTAACTGGCAAATAATTGCTCTAGTTTTTTTTAGATTTTCCTAAATAAATCTTAACTGAACTAGTTGAAATGCTCATTTTTATTTCACTGGCGCCAGAGTGATCTTGTTAAACCTTCAATTTAATCCCTAAAGCAGACGGTTTTAATAAGTTTCTTAACTTAACCAAAAATCATATGTTAACACTTAATTATGTACAAAACTCAATACAACACTTAGAAAGGATATTTTAAACCTTTTTTCCTACTTACACATACCTAAAGAAATATTTTTAAGATACAGAAGTTATCCCTTCTTTAAAAAAGAACCCTATTTGAATATAAATATTGTTATTTTTACATTTACTAATATTTGCCTGAGTTTGGTATCAGTTTAAGCTGATCTAATGATCATATAGGGATCATTAAAAAAGGATCATAATTTCTATGTTTGTTGCTACTGTTTTGCCTTCAAATTGGATTATAATTAAATTGTAGTTTGTTTTATCATTAAATCATAAAGATTTAATTTAGAAAATATTTTTTTATAACTTAAAGGAATCTTTATTTTTATATAAACATATTTTCGATATTTTAGATGTTAAGATAGAGGGAATATTTTGCCAACAAACGCTGATGCATTAATTATTTTTAGTTTTTTTTATTTATTTCAAAATAAAGATGCAAATTTTTTAACTAATTTCCAGCTGTTCTATTGTTATTTTGAGATAATTCAGTTTATAGATATTTGAGTTCAAATAATAAAATTTTATAATTTTAAAATCATTTAAATTAGCTGTAATTATACACGTACTACAACCCCTCTTAGATTTTTTATAGTCAAAAGAATTTCATTTTATCTAAATTACAGATTTTTATATTTTAAAGATTTTTAAAATTTGGAATATTCTCTGATTTCTTGTATTCTACTACATATTTTCAACCAAAATTATAAGAAATTTGATTTTAATAATTCTAGAATTTATTTCTTTACTTTCAATATTTTAAATGAAATGATTTTGCCCAGATATTTTATCAACATTTTTTAATTCGATTTCCTAGAATAAAATATATATTTTTCATAATAATTTAAATTTTTTACTTAAAACGTTTTTACAAAAATTTCATTTACAAGAAAGGTATTTTCAAATGTTGACCATTCTTATTGGCATTTTTCGGCTGTCTTGAATGTTAAATATCCACACTGAACCAAAAAAGGTAGTAAATACGACAAAAAAGGGTGAATAATTGAAGAAATGTAGATTATATATCAATCAACGAAATATTTATTCATCATAACGAAAATTTTCGTTAATTTGTCGTAAATTCTTCAAATTGACGAAAAATTGTCAATGTGACAATTTGAATTTGTTAATAAAAAATACCATATTTAAGTTAAAATTTACGAAATTTTAGTCGAATTAAGGAAAGAATTACGTTAAATAGTTGTAGTAAAATACTACATCAAATATTAAGGACCAAGGAAGAGTACTCCCCATATAAAGCAAATATTGATATTGAGAACTGTAACAGTGAGATTTTTCAAATTTGGTCCCAATGACTTTCTCAAGGGACTGTTTCACTGGACAAATTGTAAGACGGATGGGTTGAGAGGAGAACTTCCCCCCATACAAAGTAAATATTGAGTATCGAATATGTAAACATCTACTACAGCAAGAACTTGGTCCCAATTACGTCGATTTGTAATTTGGGAAATTTCTTGCGTGATCTAGAACTGAGCTTAATTTTTGTGCAGCAAAGTACACCGGATTTAAGATTTTAAGATAATTAAATAGTGTACAAAATGTAATACACAACTAAAAAAAGTCCCATGTTAAAGGACGGTGGTGACCCGATCGGCTTGTATTTCTAATGATGAGTTACTAACATGTTTGTTGATCTGGTGATCCTCCATTTGCATTTTCATAAATTTATGCAAAATATTCATTAAATTTCATTCATATTAATAAGAATGTTCTGCTAAATATTTTCCACCTGTATGTATATCTATATTAAGTTTACATTTTCTTTGTCATGTTTCATGTCAAACAAAAAAAATTCAATATAATTTGACGAAAAAAATAGTTAAATTAAGAAAAATCTTATTCAAATTAACTTCATTTTAAATTTTTCACTAAATTTTATTCATTTAAATATCTTTTACTAAAAACTATTTTGGATTAAATTTTTTTAGTATATTTGAAGAAAAATCTTCAATTTGAAGAAAAGTTATGTTAATTAGAAAAAAATCTGTTCATTTAACACCTTTTTTCGTTAAAGTTCAGCAAAAATTTTTCGTTAATATTACCTACGACATTTAGTTTAGTGCACCATCACTTATCATATAAAAACAAAAATTAAATATGATATTGATCCATATTTTTAATAGAATCAGTAACTTTTAAAGAACATTTTAATTCTAAAACTTTATTGCGAGAGATGGAATATGAGCCGATATTTGTCAAATTAGGTATACATATTAAAAACAATTCAAAAACAACAATTCTAAACAAATTTCAATCAAATTTGTTCAAATTTTATATTCTTATAAGCATAAAACCTTTTTCTGGAAAGGTGACTTAAATGGGTGCTATAGCAAAATATATACCGACTTTTAGAAATTTAATCACAACGCTCAAAACTTTTCTAGGATGGGATCTTATATGGGAGATATACAAAACTGGGACCAATGTTGGTCATATTAATAACATATTCAAAACAGTTACAAAAATACTTGTGACAAATTTCAATAGAATTTGTGTAAAGAGTTTTATAAAGTCTAAAACTATATTCCGGGAGTCGATTTAGGGACGTTCGGCTGGCTGTTCATGTAAAGCTTGTTCGCTAATATCACTTTCGAACACATAAATCGCACATAAAAGTGTTAATTGTAGAATTATATAGTTAAAAGATAAATATAAGACAAAAGTCCTGTGTGCAATTAAACGAAGTTCGGTAAAAATTTTTTATGATTCCCATATAAACCTTCAGAAAAAATTCCCTTAAAACTCATAATTTTCCATGAATGTTAGTATCATAATGGAATATTGCAAAAATAAGCATCAATAAGGAAAGCAAGTTATACGAGGGCCGTTCATAAATTTTTCGTAGCAGACATTTTCAACCAACAAAGAGGTGTAGGCTTGCATTTTAACTTGTTAAAGTTCATTTTAATTTTATGAGATATCCTCCAACTCCCTTTTTTATATAAAAACAATTTTCTGTCTAAAAGATTCATTTTTATTTTAGTTTTTATCTTTGAAGAGCAAAAACAAATAATTGAATTTGATTTTATTACAATTTCAAATCTTTATATAAAAACTTATTCTTAAAACTCTTGACACCACACGAGTCCTCAAAACATTTTTGCAAATAGAATCTCTATTGTGGTGACATTAAACCATAAATTAAGTTGCTGCTGATATTAAGGCTAATACAGAACAAAATAAGATAAAATGAAAAATAAATATAAAAGAACAAGAAGAAAAAAAAACAGGGTCATAAAAAACGCGAAATTGCATTTTCATCTAAAGTTATTTACGTTCTTATTGTGTAGTAGACACTCGAAGGAAAAATTTTAGTAAAAAGAAAAATTTATTAAAAAGTTAAAAAAAAAAATATTTTCATTTTTTTCGTTTGCTTTTCTTAAAATATTCTTCTAATAAGTAGTGATATCGACAAATTCTTAACACACGTTATTAAATAAAACTTTTAGTCCAAGTTTTATTATTATTATTATTATTATTATTATTATTATTATTATTATTATTATTTATTATTATAATTTATTATTATAATTTGTTTCTACAAAAATTGGGCCAAGCATTCAAAAGTCTGCCGTTAAACTATTTCCAATGTTATTAAACAGTGCCGGGAGAACTTGTCAGTTCATATTAACCTTGTTTCAGGTAAAAGGAATGAACCACATAATGTCTGTAAAGCCAAAAAAAAATACATCCGGTAGAAAAGCAGATCTGTTGGCTAAGTGTTCGAACTATTTGGTACCTAAAGTACCAAAGGCTAATAAAGGTTTAAAAACATAAGAACATCAAAAAGTTCCAGACAGGAATGCTGCTAAAAATTTAGAGTCCAAAAACAGAGCACTGAAATTAAAACCATTTTTCTAAAAAATAACTCTTGTTGCGCTATGGATGATGAAACATATGTACTGACAGATTTTTCGTTCCTTCTTGGTTAAAAATTTTATGTTGCTCGTGGAAATCCTGAACAAATGTATAGGATCCCAAAGCAGTCAAATCTTCGAAAACGATCTTGATATGATAAACAATATAAAGTTGCGGAAAAGAAGCCAATCGTTTGTTAAAACGTTCTCTTTACAAAAACTTTCTTCTACACAAAGGTTGCATTTAATAAGAGTTCATAATGTTTTCACTTATTTTTGGCCTGACTGTGACAAACTAGCTCCTGAGTGGTACAAGAACAATAATATGAGTTTTGTTTCAATCCTGTGAACTACCCGAAGATAAGGCCAGTGAAGAGATATTGGGCTCCTGTTAAAGAAAATTGAAAAGCACTAAAATGGTGTCCAAAAGTGTGGTAGATTTTAAACGGAGATGAAATACCTGTTAGAGTAAAGTGGCATAAACCACTATAACAACGTTAATCGAAAGATTTCCGATAAAGGTTCAAAATTTTACCACGAGTGATTAAAAATATAAATTTGTTTTTGGAAATTTGAATAAAAATTTCAATAAAAATTTCAATAAAACAGAAATGAAAATAAACCTGTACACGCAGAGAAAAAATATGTTTACGGTAACCATAAACTAGGAGCAACATACTATTGTTATTAGATATTGTCACTATAACGTAACTATAAAATTTGTTTATTCGCATTTTAATTTTGCATTAATAACTACAATTACTGTTATCACCACTAAAAATATTGTTATTGTAATAAAAAGTTTTTTTAGTTGCATTGTGATTTTGCATTAATAAAAATAGTTATTGTAATCGCCACTAACAATATTGTTATCTTCACTAAAATATTTTCGTATGAAATATATTAATTTTTTTATTTAATAAAAATAATTTTATTACAGCACCAAAACTGTTATCAAAATAAAGTGAATTTAACAATAAACATGTTGACATTTCTCTGCGTGTAAGTTCAGATATTTTATTATATTTTATTTATTAACATATGCATGTTAGGAATTTTTCGAACGTTACTAACATTTTGCTCTGAGTGTAAGTGTTAAGAAAACATGAACGTATTTGCAAACAAAATCAAGGATATGAAATGAAAATGGTTTTTCATGTGGTACTTTTCTCTATGTTTGTTTATTATTCGCGTAATTTCATTTGAAGCTCTGTGCCAGCGACAACTGAGGGGGGAGAAAATAAACGAAACAAAAATAAATTATCAAGGACAATGTCTTTGGAATATCCAAGACCAAATGATTTCATTTATTTGTGAGACTTGATTGTAGTTAAATAAAGCTGCTTGTCTTTTTGCATTTTTTCTTTATTTGCAATTTTTGCCTCAATGTCAGAGAGGAAAATGTTGGAACATTAATGTCATGTAAAGCTAAAGGATATAATATCTAAGGATTTACTATTAAGCTTTAGCAATGTTATTAAAACTTTCATAATAGAAAAAATAAAAGCAAATTGAAATTTTATTATTACTGATTCCAAGACGAGACTACAAATCGCTTGAACCCATTTAATTTATTTTTGACAAAAATTCTCACATTGTTTTCATTTTTTCTATAATTTTTTATAATGATCTTAAAATTTTGAAAAACGCCCATTTTAGCCACCATTATTAAGTATAAAATAAAATTATATGCCACGCCCTAATATCTTGTTCTCAAACAAATTTTAATTCCTTAATTCATTGCATAATTACAGGATTTTATTGTATAATAACGTTGAAGAGTATGATGATGAGTCTGTGTGTGAAAGTGTTGTTTTTATTATTTCCATTTTATGCCTTTTATAAACATGTCACAATCCCTCTCTCTCTCCTAAGAAAATAAATACATACAAGTGTTTAAAAAACCGCAGCAATCTTAACAGCGGGAGGTCCTTAAATATCCTTTATAGCTTTTGTTTTCTAATATTGCAGAAAATTTATTTTACCGCACGCTGTGCTTTTGTCAGATCATTGAAATATATAATATAGACAAAAACAACAAATTTATTAAGACTTTATAAATAGAAACAACAAACAACACCAACAAGATTAAAAAAAGAATCTAAAGGTAAAAAAGTAAAAGTAAAACTATAGAAAAATATATCGTTTTTTATAACGCGGCTTATTTTTGAAATTCTTTTGATTTCTTTTTTTTCGAGTGATCCTCATGTTTGAAATAATTATTTTTTTTTTGGGTGATAATAAGAGGAATAAAAAACCTCACATATGCCTTTATGATTACAAACAATAGATATAGTTCGTACTCGACTTTATCTTGTTTCTCTTTTGAATTTGATTTTTCAAGTAGTAGACTTTGCGAAAATATCAAATTTAATTTTCCGTTTTTTTCCTCTTTTCCTTATCAAGTCAAGTGGAAAATCATATAATTAACTAAATAATCAAATAGAATGAAAAATGTTTCGTTTTTAACCGTTATATTAATGAAATAGTCGAGTTTCAATATAAAACTGGAAAAAGAAAAACTAAACCTTTTCACTATTATATTTGGAATATTTTGCCAGTCTTCCAAGTTTTGGGAATCCTTTTTGTCTTCTTTAATTCTCTAGACGCTATAGAGTTTTTGGATACAAAATTCAAATCATTAAGAAACTTATCACATACAATTTTCATATATGATTTGATGAAACAATTGTAAAAAAAATAAATCCAAAAATCTGCTCATTGAGTCCCTATGGGTTCAAGCTCTCAGACTAGTGACTCGAAACTTTCCATCATTTTTACTTCAAATATGTTATGATTGGTCTGGAAATAAGTGAGTGTTGCTATGATGAAGAATTATAATTTTATGTCTGATCAAATATTGGTTTTCATTGATTTCTATTTTAATTGAATTATCTTTGGTATAAGACTCTCCTGATTGTCGGACTACTTTTATACACATGTTTAGCTCAAATATCTCTCGGCCTTTGTTTTATTGCATGTTTCCAAAAGCTTTTAACGTTTTTAGCGTTTTAACAATATTAATTAAGTCATTTAGTCATAATCTGCGTTCAAAATTTTCTGTTTTAGGAGGTTATCAGAGATATCGCTCTGAAACAATTCCAGTAATACTTAGTGTCACCTACAACCAGACGAACAGAATGAAGGACAAAGCTAAATTGACTGCGATCTTGATTCAAGTATAATTATACTTTATGGATTCTTTCATGATTCCTTCCTACCCTCTTTACCACTTGTGGTGGTGGCAGTTATAAAAATATCGTTAGTAAAGGGGGTAATCACCCTCGTGCCCCATCCGAAATTTTTTTATATAAATTATTTTGTTTTAACTTGTGAAGTTGAAGGGTATAAAACATTAAAAAAATTAGTTGATTGAAATTTAAAAAGCTGAAAATTCAAATACAAATATCTCGAAAACTATAACAGATGAATAGCACATAGGGATCTTCTCTACTATCAATACGTCAAATTTCATATAAATCCATCCAGCTGATGAACAATTATAGATTAGTTTTCAAATTGCGATTCTGCCAACTGTATACATATTGTAATGAAAAATCAGGGGAAAAATAAATGGAAGCACTGTGCTATGAACTGCGTAATTAATTTAAGGACCCATCTCCATTAGCAATATTAATTATTTGATCAGAGGGCTAAGAAATATCGGACAGTATATTCAATATTGGTCCATCGTATAAAATAAGTATTAACAAAAATTCAATTCAATATATTGCATTAACATCTGTCAGAAGCTTGACTTAAGACCTATTAGTAAAGCTGGTTTGTGTTATACCTAATTTTAAGTATACCGATCGTTATAGAATCACTTTGTGAGTCGACATAACGCTGCCTGTCGCCTGTATGGCTGTATGTCATTGTATATATTGCGAACATTCTATAAATGAAATCTCAAGAGAAATTTTGATGAATTTTAGTACGTGTGATCTCCATGTCAAATTTCGAGAAAATGGACTTACAAACGGTTTTATTTCCATAGAGACCAATTTGTCATGTCTTCGTCGTGGTGTAAATGAAATGTTTTGGTAGATTTCTTTAAGTTATATAAAATTGAAAATTTACTAAAGTCAGTCTATAAACCGGTTTTTGGAAAACAAATTATCTGGTAAAATATTCGTTTGATTACCGATTATTCTTTTCAAGGTGAAAGGGAGAGTATAACTGAATCAAGTTAGAAGTTTTGTTATGTGTTGTTTTTATTATTTAATTATTCTCTCACTGATATACATTTCAAAATATTTGATTCGTTTTAATTCTTATTTGTCGTTTGGTATATTCGGTATCTACAAAGTATGTATCCCTATCCTGTGCGTGGCAAACAAGGATTAATAAGTTCTAAAATCAATCTCTTTAATATTTTTCCTTGATATCATCTTTAAATAAATAAAATTGTTTGTCCGTATCAATACACTTTAAATTTGTATAAGTATGTATATGTATATACATATGTATGTAGCAAATACATCTAACTATGTACGCAATAAAAATAATCTAAAGATAAAATACGACATTACACTTTTACAATATATTTAAATCAAAATTTTATTTACGATTCTCGCATACATTCATACATACAAACATGTGATTTAAAAACGCATATAAAAATGTTCACTCACTCGCATGGAAATTTATAAAGAGTTAAAAGGTTTTCTTGAATATAAAAAAATAAATATATATATGGAGATGTATATAATATACTTAAGTATGAATATTGTATGAATATATGTCTCTTAAATGCTGTAGCAAAAAGAGCTGTGGAAAATTTAGTTTTGATTCATAAATTTTGTGAAAATCTTAAATGAAAATCTTCAAGCAGAAGTGGGAATAATTTGGTTCATATGGAAATCATTTTGTAAAAATTTCGGAATAAAGTTACGATAACTTTTAAAATTATTGTTACACAATTTAAAATTTTAAAAGAAATACGAGTATGAATGTTATAGTCGGTGAAGCTCGACTATGTAATACCCAACACCAACACCAGAATGTTGGTTATAAATAGTAGTTACCAATAATTAGAGAACGACCCTCGTATGATTTAAATTTCTAATTTATTCTAAACTCTGCAGTGAATTATTGCGAATCTTACATTTATGTGAAATTTATGCTTAAAACGCATAAATTTGGATTTGGATTTTGTTGGAGGGTTATATGAGAGCTAGAAGAAATGGGGGATCGACCCTCGCATAATTTTGCATATAAACTTTTGCTTATATTTATTTTATTATTACAATTTAATTATTTATTATTACAATTTAAAAGTATATGTGAGATTTATGATCTTTAAAGTGGTATTTGGAAGATGGTTTGTATGGAACCTATGAGAAATAATGGACGACATTCGCATATTTTGGCACATCGTTATATAATATTATAGGTCTTACTTGTGCCAAATTTTGTTAAATCGCTTTTTATTTAGGACTTTTATGACCTTAAAACCCCATTCAGGGAGGAAAAATATGTACAAAATTTCATTAAGATATCTAAAAACCTTTCGGCCTGTAAAGTGTTCACAACCTTTAAAGGACGGACATGAAAATGGTTTTGAGATTTAGTGGGGTGTGTAACACCATTTTCTGCATGTTAAAAGTATCAGCACAAACGCATAATACCCCAACCATCTACAGTCGTGTAGGGCATAAAAATAAAGTCTAGTTCCGATATCTTTTTAAGTCACCCTTTTTTATATGCAAATAAAAATATCGAATTTAAAACCCTCATTTTATATTTATACTTACTTGATATTTTGAATGTTGTTTATTTAACGGAAATGGGGTATGAAAATAAATGTCTTTTTATTAGAGGATTTTCATTAGAATTTTATTGATTTATAAGGTTATTTTATGTACAATTTAAGCTTTATTATATATAGTAGTTTCCTCTTTATATATAATGTAATTGGCTGGTTAATTTTAAATGTACGTTTTAAAATATTTGATTTAGATTTTGATTTTTTTAACTGATTTTCAAATTATTTATTTATTAAAGTTCCTGAGAAATTTTATTTTCAATATTTAAAATTTATAGAGCATGTTTTTTTGCATTAGTAAAAGATAAATATATCTCTATTTTATATTTCTATAACGTTTAGCGATGGAATGGTATATTAAGCTAATTATTTCACATGTTACATCAAGAAACATGGTTAAAACTACATTGAAAAATGTTGATTTCACAAGTAAATTATATTTAAAAGGCTAAAAAAGCCAACTTATGTTTTTGGAAGCAAACTGTCCTTTTTTAAACGATCGAAAGCCATAACCTATTGTAGTTAAAAACCAAAACCTAGTTGTTAGCCAATAGAGATTTCATCTTATTTAAATAGTGAATTTTTATCCAATTTAGAACAGAAAATTTGGGTAAAAAGCCGCCATCCTCTATCGGTAAATATTTATTTATTTCTTGCGAAGATTTCCAACAAGATATTTATAAGAATTTTATAAGCATTAATCGATAATCCGAGATGAGACCTTATAGGGTATCGATAACAAAATATGCACTTATATTCGTTAAATTTTTACATTTATTTAAGGGCAATTAGGAAACTAATTGTGCTGAATTAAAAAAGACTCGGTTCATATTAAGATTAAAGATATTTCTATATTCTGGAAAGTGGGTTAATATGGGAGCTATGAAATTGTGGTCTATCATAATAAATTTGTTTGGATTAATACTTGTTCCAAAATAATTTATATGCAAATTTTAGAAAACTATGTTTATCAAATTTGGTTGAATCTATGGAATTAGTCTGGTCATAAGAATGTTAATAATAATGATAATTTTTAAAAAATTTCTACTTTTCTACAAATTAACATCAAATATTTGTCTTAAAAATCATTCTCCGACCATAAATGAAAATTATTTGATAAATTTGTTAGAGTTCCAAATTAAAAAAAAAAAAAAAAAAAAAAAAACAGAAAAACCATTCCATTAAAAAATTTTGGAGATCGATATTTCAACAAACTTTAATTCAGCCGATAAAAGTTCATTAATATTCATATAATCTTTAGCTAAAAATACTAATGTGTACACAGAAAATAATGTTAAATCTATTAGAATTGAAATAATTTAACTTTTTTACAGTAATGATTTCGATTCATAGATAAAAAATGTTACTTTAACATTATTTCACAGTTAATACAGTTTCATGAGAATATTCTTGAAATTTAACTATTTGTAATTTTACCTAAAGTAATTTTAAAAAATTTATCGTTGTATAATTTTATATATTAATATCGCAAGATTTTAATACGTACAATATTATTTCACCACAATCGTAAAAACGTTAAATTTAAACTAAATGAAAAAAGTTTTTTCAATCTTAAATCAACTATATTCAACGTTGATTTTCTGTTCTGTGTGTATGAGACTGTTAGACCCACCATTGCCGATTATAACATTCCCAATTATTTGTGCAATAAATCTATAAAATTTATGTCTGAAAATGTTTAAATTTGAGTGTAATTTTGAAAACAATGAAAATCGTGAAAAAATGAATAATGACTGCTTAAACGAAACAAAAAAAGAAAAACTGAATTGAATAGAATAGAAATGGTATGAAATACAAGAATAATTGCAAACAAAACGTAACAATTTTGCAACATTGCAATGTTGTTGTTGTATCCAAAATAAAAACATACCACTAATTGTTGTATTATTACAATCCATTCATTTGGTAAAACATTTCCATTATTTTTAGTCTTTTATTTCTTCTTTTGGCCATTATGGAGAGAATGAATGATATTTAACGGATATAAAAGAATATTTATGTGAATTTATAGTTTTGGTTACATTTACATACTTTACAATTATTACTGGAAATTTTATGATTTTTTATTCCTAAATGTAAACATAAGAGTTATTTTTAATCTATTTATATAAAAAAACTTGAAGCAAATCATAGTTGAAAACATAGTTGATTTGACACTGACTTAAATTTTTCCATTTAGTTTAAGAAACAATGTTAAATTAACATTTTTCTGTCTATGAAACAAAATCATAACTTCATAAATGTTAAAGTAACCTTCATAGATAAAAATGTCAATTAAAATTTTTTCACAGTAAATGCAGTTTTTTCCTACATGAAATTTTACTACTAAAAAGTAATTTTAAAAAATTTTTACCGTATAATTTAATCAACAAAATCGAAAGGTTCTAATACGTACAATATTATTTTACCCCAAGTCTTAAAACCTTTAATTTTCTGTTAAAATTAAAGGTTTTTAAGTTTGGAGGTGAAAAAATATTATACGTATTAAAACCTTTCGATTTATTTGTTAAAATTATACAAAAATAATTCTTTTTAAATTACTTAAAAGTTCCTTAAAGTTGCTGTAAAAAATGGTGTATATTTCTATCAACTAAATCGAAAGGTTTTAATACGTATAATATTATTTAATCCCAAACTTAAAAACATTTAATTTTATTACATACATACATCCAAGTCTGTCTGTATGACTATCTATCAGTCAATTATTGGTACGCTCAAATCCACAATCGATGGACAAAGCTTAATGAGATTTGTTCTGAGTGTTTGTTATAGTCCTGAGAAATTTCCTATTTAAAACCAGCAAATTTGGTATATAGACCAATATCTTAGACATCCTCTTAGTCCAAGCCAAAATTGTTCTTAAAATTTTTCTTTAACATCAGGCTATATGTACTTCGTTACCATTTCAAAAACTATCAAAATCGGTTCAGTAGAAAAAAGGTTTTAGCCAAAAATTTAACTAATTTTATTACTAATTAAGTATACTTTTTTTATACTTGTATACGTTCGTGAGTGTATGTGTGGGTGTGTATGTAAAAAACATAACGTATTTCTTTCATACGCATATGGCGTTGTGGAGGGTATTGAAGTTTCGGCATATCCGAATATGGCATTCTTACTTGTTAAAGTTCTCTTCATGACTGAAATTTTTTCAAATAACTAACTGAATTTATTGTATTTAGATGTTTTGATCTTTAATATACGATTATAAATAGAGATTTTGTGCAATTTAATTAAATGCTTTTTTCTCATACAATGTAATCAATTTAAAAGTATCAAATTCTAGAAAATATAAATACAATCAATTGTAAATTGTTTAAAGCAAAGAAACGAAGAAAAACTAAAGCTAAAAAAAACTAAGAAACAATAATAAGAAAAAAATCTTGAAAAAAAAGAAAACGAAAATATATAAGTAAGAGGAATCTTTAAAAGGATATAACAGTAGAACATGGTTATAACGAATTGGGACTTATGTGTCTTAAATTTTATCAATTACTTTGACGTCGACCTTATTTCTCTTTAGTCCTGAAATCCAACACTTTAAAATAACTTTTATAAAGTTTTAAAGTTTTTTTTTTGGGAATTCATTATATCTGGGTTTAACTGTATATTCTTAAGTGTAAAATGTTTTTTTGTTATAGAAAACTTTATCCTGATGATTTTTTTATTTGCTCTTGAGAGCATTAGAAATTTTAAAAGGAAAAAGTGTTGAGATAGAAGACAACGGAAACTTAAAATAAATTGATTAAAATTGAGCCAAGATTGTTGGGTCTAGAATTGCAAAATGGAGATAATTTGAAGTTAGGAAACATTTTTTTTAGAAGGAGTGATATTCATAACACCTTTGCTGAATAAAATTAAACAATTTGGAAACGATTGCAGTGAGTTGTTTATTATTGAGATTTTGTTGATGTTTTATTACAGATCACAGCAAATGCAACTATTTCAGTTTCTGTTTCGATAGTTTTAACATTTTTTCTTCAAAATCCTTTTAAAATCTTTAATATTGTGGTACATCACTTTTATATATTCCTCAATTCCCTGGTTTAGTATATATAAATTGAATATAATTTTAAAAGCGTGTCAAACTTTTCTACAAAAAATTAGATTTTACAAAATTTTATACATTAGTAGTGGGGAGAGATCCCTAATACAAGTAGCGATAGATGAAGTAGAATTCTGGAATTGTTATATGTTCCTCCACCATTAACAACAATATGCAATATGTACCGATCATACTTCAAATTTTCGAGAAATGAACAAACAAATACAAAAATGGTTTGTATTGTACATCAGCCGATGCATAAATGCTACATAAATCAACGATGTTATGTAAAATCATTTGAGATGATAATTAAAAATATTGATGAAAACATTGTTATACTTAGTGAAATTTATAGTTTTATGTATAGATGGACTAGTTCATAAGTGACTAACAAGAAGAATATGTTTGCATGCTATGAACTACTTCGTATCTGTACTTAATTTTATAAACAAAAATTGCAATTTTTATATGAAACCAGTCAGACGGACTGATCAATATCCCTATGTTGATTTTTAAAACTCCTTTCTTCACCGTAATTACAACAATAATTTTCAACATCTATTAAACCAAATACAAGAGAAGATTTTCAATTTTTTATTACAAAAACAAACCCCGACCGAATAACCATTGTTTTTCACACTAAATAAATAAGTTATATTTTTTTTGTTGTTTTGTTGAAGGAGCAGCAGTCATTAAAATAAAAGCAACAACAACTTACAAATAAACATTTACAATTAATAACTTGAGATAACTAACCATTTATTTGTATGAAACGAATCAAGGGACTCACTGACTAACAACCAACCGCTACCGCCAACAGTATAAAATTTCCAATTTGCAATAAAAACAAATAAACGCAAAAGAAAAGGAAACAAAGAAAAGAAAATATAAAAATAAAATAGATAATAATAGTAAATTACAAATGAAAGAACATGAAAGCTAGTCAAAACACATACATATACCCATACATGGATATATAGCATACACAGGACATTTGTACTAAAACCTGTATCTGTATCGACAAGTGTGCGTTAGTGCTTGTTGCTGTTGTTATTGTTGTTTATTATTATCAAAAGAACAAACAACTAATGTTGGTCATTCAAACCATTCATGGATTCATCAGTTCATCGATTCAAGGATTCATTTATTTTTGTATTCAATAAATAGTTTTGTGTGTTAAAGATAACAGTCAGTATTATTTTATATTTTTTTACTTGTATTTATTATCTCTGAAACACTCACCTTAACACAATAACACACCGCTTTTTTATTATTAATCTTAAGTTAATAATTTGTGAATCCTTTTTACTTTAAGGTTTTGTATTTGTAATAATTAATTTTCCATTGTGTTATTCGGCGGTAGATGTATTATTTAGCTTCTGGGTGAGCAATAAAATTATTTTTGATAAGAAATCATCAAAGGCGGTTTATAAATTTGATATCGTTGTGGATTATTTTTAGTCGGTACAGGTGTAAGTTAATTACAATTACTTATGTACTTAAAGAAAAAATAAATTAAATTTATTAGTTCATTAGTACCTGTTACGTAGCGATTGGGGTTATTTGTATTGACAGTTAAATTGTATTTTAGAAATAAAATAGAAAGTTATAGATATTTTTATATTGCGACTGATTGAATCGACTCGAATACTTAATGGTTGAGGTGGCATTATTTTTTCTTCCCGTTGGAAACATTAGCAAATGACCACCTGTGCACAGTGTTTTTTATTTAAATGAAATATAAATAAATGTCTAACTTTCGAATGGCAATTCCTTTAAATAGTCTTTAAAAAACTTAAAAAAATGCTGTTACTTTTGGAACCTCTCGGTCACCCAATATTTAAGTTTTTGAAACTTCTGTTGGATTATACAAAAGCCTATAAAACAGTTTTTCACAAGAGTATACTTACGATATACGTTACTTAAAAAAGTGTGAAAATATTAAAAAAGTGAAAAGTTAGAAACAATTAGGGACCGATCCTCGTATAATTTTTCACACTGATTTTTGCTTATATTTATCATAATTTGATCAAAATTTTATCACAATACCGACGTATATAAAAGATTTTTGCTTTTTAAAGTGATAATTAGAAGAGTATTTATATGGGATCTATGAAAAGTAATAAACCGATCTTTGTATAATTTCGCACATCGTTTTAGAATATCATAACACTTAATTGCTTTAAACCATTTCATATGAAGTAATTTAATGGGCTAAAAACATTTGAGGAGGAACATTTATATGAGTCCTATATGAAATAATGAAAATAACCAAGTTTATTAGACATCGTCCTTAGACCAAAATAAGTATTTTCCTTAAGATATTTTCAAAACTGCGACCAATACTTTGATCACAAGTCGAACTGAATACTTAAAAATGGTGATAGCGCATTTTATGCCCCGTTCTAACATCTGCATAAATACATAATATGCTTACGGTGGTGTAGGGAATAAAAATCGCCGAAATCCATTATTATAGAAAATCCTAATCTAAAGGCTTATAACTTTTGATGCAATGAATACGTTTTTAAAATTTTGTCTTTACATTTTTAAATAATTAGTTTTTTATGAAATAAAAAATATATTTGGAATATAGAATCTGAATTAAAAACTAGACCCGATATAAAAATAAAAAAATATATAATTTTTTTGAAGATAAATATAAAAAAGGTCTAGTGAAGACCACTCACAACTTTAAATCGGTTCAGATGTAAGAAATATGGATCGTTTTTCATATTTCAAACGAAACACTTTGCTATAATATGGGCTATAGATTTTAGCAACGATGATGTGAAAAGTCATTTGAGGTGATTTTTGTATGTGGGAGTTATATAAGTCCTATAGTCCTTTTTGGAGATTTATGTGCTTTAAAGAGATTTTCGAAAGTTGAAAATCATATTGTATGGAAGCTTCGGTTATTTGTGAAATGGAAATGTACTTTTGAATTTGTTGTTTGTGCTAATATGAATTAAATTATTTTCATATCTGTCTATTTAATTAGATTTGAAGATCAATTCGAGAAGACATTTGTATGTGAATTACCTGAAGTATTGAACGGATTATGATTAATAGGATTCGTGCTATGATCTGTGGCCTTTAGATTGTTTAAAACGTTACATCGACAGACAGCTAACCGGACGGGGAAAAATTAAAAATCTTTATGTCCATTAGCAGGAAATTTACTTTGGGAAGAAAAAAATATATGTTTGATGCAGAGAAAGCTTTTAAACTTAAAGGCATATTGAAATGAAATTTAAATACACCAGGTCAAAAATAAACTAGTTTGAATTAGAATATTGTATATTTAGCTAATATTGCCTTGAACATTTTAAAGTTCTAAATGTTCTAAATGGAATTAATATTAAAAATTTTAATATTATGTTAATTGCTTAAATGTTTATAAAAAAATAATTGTAATTTTTTCCTCCATATTAGAGATTTATGATGCTAAATCTCTCAAATAATGGAATATTTTAATGAAATTAAAATTATTTAAAAATGTAGAGACCAAATCTTAAAATATATACATTATATCAAAAGTTATAAGCTTTTAAATTTGGATTTCCTAAAATTATAGATTTCGTCGATTTTTATACCCTACATCACCGTAAGCATATTATGTATTTGTGCAGATGTTAGAACGGGGTATAAAATGTGATATTGCCATTTTTTAGTATTCAGTTCGACTTGGGATCAAAGTATTGGTTCCCTTTCATCCATTTTATTTAATATAAATTATATAAAATAAACGCTTTTATGAACAAGATTTATTGCCAAAATTTTCTTTTTATAGTTATTTTTCTTTTTGCTTTTATTTATCTACTTAAAAAAATAGTTAAAAAGTAAAAAAGAAAAGAAAAAATAACTTAAATTGCAAACTAATTGCAGTTAAGTCGAGCAAAAATATTTATCTACAAAATAACTAAAAAAAATCTAAAAAAACAACAACAAAGATAGTAAAACTAAAATAAGTCCAAAAAATATTTCAGTTCCTTTTACTAGCACAACTATTCTATACACTCATACACATTCAGTCCTAAAAAAAATTAATAAACTATTTTTTTATTTAGTTGTACATACTAAAGATACACTTATACTTATACAAAGTATGTTAGTGTGTTTAAAACTAAACTGCAAAATTTTGTTATAGTTTTGTTATTGTTTTTTTAGATTTTTTAAATACAACAAAAAAGGATTATAAAACTTTAGAGAAAATTTCATTGTTGTTGTTGTTTTTTAATTTTTATTTGGTTCTTGTTTTTTTGCTAAATAGTTTAGAGACTGTAGCAATTTTGGTTAAAAGCGCATAAAACGTGTAGACCATTAAAAATGAAATATCCCTAAAGTCAGTAAAATAACTACAACAACACAACAAAATTTAGTTAGAATCAGCAATAAGGACAACAGTGTTCACAAAAGAAAAAAAGAAAACAAAAACATTTAAAATTTTGTAGATACCAGAACAGTAAAAATAGAATTCTGGGAGTTTAAAGTGGTTGGAATGGAAATTTTTTAATTGGAAAATATGATCACTTTGAACATGAAATTTTGAACTGATTTCGAATTTGCCCTTGTTGTTTCGTTTGAAAGACAGAAAAGGCGAATATGAAAACAATAACAGTCTAATGCCAAAATATATCCTAATAGTTGCAAATATAGGTAAATAAGGGATTTGTATATGTATTGAAGTTTTTTAGTCATTCTAAAAATATTATCCCATCTGATGTTCATACATATTGCTTAGTAGTTTCAATGGATAAAATGGAAGCTTCCAAAAAAAGACTGTTTCCAATGTTATTCAACAGTATCTGGAGAACTTGTCCGTTGACGGAAATTACTCTGATTTATACCATATATAAGATATTCGCATTTATCAAAGGGAAGACTACAAACCAAAGAATTATACCTGGTCATAGATTTTAGGCTTAAATCTAAGTTCTTGGCAACATCAACCAACCATTTCAAATAATGGAGTAAAGGATGTCACCTTAGCTATTCGCCAATGTCCTGGATGATATAATAAACGATGGCTTATCGAAGATAGAGAGAGGAAGAAAAACATGGCGTTTTTCACGTAAAGTACATGATTTGCATTATCCAGATGATATTTGTCTGCTCTTGTACAAGATATCGAACATGCTAGCAAAATTAGCACAATTTTGGACTTTGGATAAATATCAAGCCAAAATCAAAGCTATGAAAATCAGCAAAGTAAAACAAATAACATCATGCTGCAAGGCTACCCAGTCCATTACGTAGATAACTTCTGGTATCTGTGAAGTATAGTGAGTACAAATGGATGCAGATGCAGACATAAACAATAGAGTCAATAAAGCGTGACCAGAAACGGGAAGACTACAATCAATATGGAGACGCTTTCAGATATCCAACGTCTCATGCAAGATTTATTCAAAAGTACATAAGTTTTTCTTTTCAATAATTTTTCTATTAAAATTAAATTATTAAAAAATCCTAAAGTTTGAATTTTTAAACTTAAATAAGAAATGCAAACCACATTTTGTCCTCAATTATTTGACAATAGTTTTTATCAGATCACCGATATATAAGTGATTCATATTATTATTTTTTTTCTTTAGGAGCAAATAATTTCGTCTAAGTAAGACAAATAAATTTCTTCGACGAAAGTATTTTAAAAGGAATTATACGAATTTGTTTCCACAAAAAACTTCAGATATTAATATAGTTTAATAAACTTTAAAAAATCTTTGTTTCCTTTGCAAATCTTTGCCAATTTACCCTCGTTAATTTTTGGAAGCAATATTTACATTCTTCCACAACTACAGATTCAAGACCACTTAGAACTTTTTACCAACTAATTTCTACTTATTTGACCCTCTTTTACTGTTATGTTTTGCTTCAATCTCCAATCTACATAGGTCTCTTGCTGTATTTGTGTATATGTAAGAGAGTGTGTATGTGTGCATTTAAGCACAATTGTATACATCGATAAAATGTATTTGTGAAACTTTTAAGTTTTCACACAAGAAAAGAGAGAAGGCAATAAAATCCTATATATGTATGTATACTATAAATATCTATTTGTATGTATAAGTATAAATACAAGCATAAAACCAATACCACAATATTAAAAACAATTTATACATATACAAACAAACTCATACACACACATTTACTGAGGGAAGTAAAAAACAAATACAATGTTAAAATGGTAAACGGTAAACGGTAAAAGTTAAACAAACAACTAAAAGCAACAAAAAGTAATCTGGAAAAAAATATTCTCTGAATGCTCGTACATCAATTAAGCTCATTTGCTTTGTTGACTGTTTGCTGGGGCAGAGTATGCAAACGTTTATAGGGAGAATAAAGGAAACGGAAGTTGGACATTTTCTGTTTGAGGAGAGCAATTACTTAATGTTTTTTTTTGTTTTCGGGGGAAATTTTAAACTAAAAAAGTATTTAAAATAGTTTTCCATTCGCCTCGATCAATAAATAGTTAAAGATTTGTTTTTTTCTTTTGGTTCGTCTGTGGTTGGATCAAAATTATTGACATTTAATTTTATTTTAGTTTTAGTTGAAATGTGATTTTGTTACTTTTTTATTGGAGACAATTTTATTCATTTTGTGGTTTGAAGTTTAATGGAAATTTATTCATTCCATTTAGTTTCAAAGTGTAGAATTGTTTGTTTTTCTTTTAGAGATTTAATTTTCCCTTTCCCCTAATTGGAATTATCAGCTTTTATAGATATTTTTGTGTATGTGTGTGTGTATATATGTGTGTGCGAGTGTATTTGTAAATTTAAGGGGTGTTGTTTGGTTTGAAGGATGAAAAATGTTGATTTTTTAATGGTCAACTCAATGTATTTGTCTGCAAAATGTTTGTATTGTTAGTTTGGTTGGGTCATTGTGTAAAATACAGAGAGAGTGTCCGTCCGACCGTCTGTTTATCTGTTTGTTGGATAGTGAGTAAGTCAGTTGGTCTGTTTGTTGGTCTGTATAAGTGTCTGTTTGAATTTGTGTGCAAATTTGCAGTTATTTATTCTTGTTGTTATATTTAATAGTTACTTTTCTTATTTCCCTTGGTATGTGTATGATTTTTAAAAGCCACTTTGTAAAAGATTATGTGAATACAATGACTTATGGTTTTATATTTATACGTATAAAACACTAGAGTTGCCAAGATTTTGAAAAATGTAAAGATTTTTAATAGATCTTTGAAAGAAGACTTAATCGAAAATTAACATCTTATCACGATAAAAAGGCTTACAATTATCGGGTATATAGATTTATATCCCTGCTTAAGTTTTAAATTTTTCTTTCGTTAAAAATCTTTGGAAACCCTTAACATTATTCTACATTATAAAAATTTTATATTATTCTCTTTACACCATTCCAAAAAAATGAAATTGCAAAAGATTGTTATGGAAGGCAACAAAAAAAAACTAATTTCTTCTTTTTTTTTAATAGTCACATTTTAACAACAGGTATTTTATTCTTAATAAGAAAATATTAGCAACTTTTTAAAGAAATAAAAAGCTACAAAATAATAAAACGACCAAAAACACTTTTAGGAAATAGAAGAGAACAAGAAAAAAATCAAAGTGAATTGCTTGTAAATTAAAAGTATTTTAAGCAGAAGAAAAATAATCTCAATCATCAGCAGCAACAACAAGAGAGGGGGGAATTAAAGTGTAATAATGACAACAAGTAAGAGGTTATAGTCGGTCAAGCCCGACTATTTTATACCCTACAGCACGTACAATTCTAATTTATTGTAAAGAGTGCAATATTTTATTATGTGCGATTTATGCGCTTTTAGGAGCTAAAAGAAATTAAATGCCAACCCTCGTAAAATTTCGAACACTGTTTTCTGCTAACTCTTTACATAATACCAATAAATATGTGATATCTAATCCCTTTTTAAGTGATATTTGGAAGGGTAGTTGTATGGGAAATATAAAAAATTATGAATCGATCCTCGTATAATTTGAGAAATCGTTTAAGATTGTTATAAAACCTTCTTGCGTTCAACTTCGTTAAAATCGCTTTATATTTTCGTAACCTCAAATACCATTTCGGAAGGAATATTAGTATAGGGTCTAGGTGTAAAGCTGGACCCATCAACACCAATTTCAGTAGGCATCAGCCATGGGCAAAATTAATGACAAAATCAAAATTTCATCTAGATATCTCTAAAATTTTGAACTGTATATTGTTCACAAATTTTACATGGACATCCAACAAGTCTAGCGGAAGGACGTCATTAAATCGACTTAGAAAGTGATTCTTAGTCAAACAATATACTTAAAAGTGGCGGTAGCAATATTTTTCTGTGCGTTACAAACCTAAGCACAAACGCCTATGGTGGTGTAGGGTATAAACAGAGATACAAAATACGATATTTTTTTCATTTTTTATGTATTTTTTTCTGTAAAATCATTTTTGTCAGAGAGAATATGAGATTAAAAATATGGCAACACCTAAGTGACACCTTTTCAACCTTTAGGTGCAAGTGATAGAGGTAATGTATAGGGAGAAGTATACTAATGCTGGTAAAAAGTTAAACTTATAAAGAAAAATGTATAAATATATACATACACATAATATGTATATACATAATGAATGTTGCTATAAGGATGGTAATGGGTTAAACTGGAGTATAAATGTTCATTATAATTTATTTAAATATTTTCAATGATTTATATAATAGAAAAAAATACGTACAAACTAAAAAGTCCAATACAGAAAATGATATGAATTCTTCATGATTTCGAAGAAATTGGGAAATTAACTAACTGTAGACGATTATAAAGCTTCTTCTTAATTTTTGAAAAAAATTAAGTCTTAATGTTAACATATTGCTAGTGGAAAATATTCGGTTTTGGGAAATAAATCTGTAGTTTTCCAGTCCAGAAATACATAAAAAAAAATATTTTTAATAAAACTTAAAATAACAAATAGAAATTTAGTCCATTCGATTTTATATGTTGATGTCATAATTTTGATACCAAATGTATAAACTAGAACGTTTAACGTGAAGATATCATTTAGAAATATATACATTTTAATGATGTATATTCAGATGAAAAAGGGCCTCTAAAATATTCTTGAATTTACCCATAAATATTGGTAAAAATATATTGAAAATATTTAGATGTCGGAATTTCGATGGACTTGTTCCGTGTTTAAGAACCTTTTAGATCAATATATTAACGACAGTTTAAGCAATATTTGTATCAAATTTCAATAAAATTTAAAAGTCTTATAAGATTAAAACCCTTAAAAAATCAATTCGGGGAAGGTCTTTTATATTCAAAAAATTGGTATATATTTAAGAGTTTTTAATCCCAAGAAGATTATTTTTCGGGAAGGATTCTTATATGGGAGCTATTGTTAAATTGAGTTGGATTTTCAGCCAACGATAAGACTTCTCATATAAGTATTTGATATCTATTTAATCGTAAAAATTTGGAAATTCAAAATTTAAAAAAAGTAAGTGAAATGATGTCAGGTGAAGTCTATAATTTATGAAGAACTTAAAATTCAAAATATCGATTTTTGTTTAAAATTCATTATTTTTTTGTTTCAAAATAGCCGAAATCCCAATTCGAATAAATAATATTTAAAAAATTGACTCGTTTCAGTGAAATGGTATGAAATATTTTTTAGTGTTCAACTTACATAAGTAGCTATATATCTAGGGTAATACAATTAATACAGATCTGCGATTGGAGAAATTAACAAAACTAGTTACTTTTTTATTATTGAATAACTTTCGCTCGTGGTTGTGGGCAGAACTTCACTCGAATTTAATATATAAGAATTCCTGTTAAGATAATGAAACAGTAAAAATTTATGAACTTCAGAGCAATAAACTTTTTTATCAGTGAAAATATGCGTGATAAAAAGGAAAACAATATAATGAATTTCTGGACCTTGAACAAATTACCATAAGTGATGTTTATATAATTACATTCATACTTCTTACTCTTCATTTTGAAGTATAAAGTTGCATGAATTTGTTTTTCGTTTCTGTCACGGAAATGTGTAACACCCACTTTTAAGTATATCGTTCGACTCACAATCAGTTTCTGTGTCAATTTTATGATATCCGTTCCTCTGTCTATCCGGCTGACTTTTTTTGTACAAGTTATGAACACTCTACAGGTAACAATTTTTGACATATCTTGATGAAATTTGGAACATGTTATTTTTTAGCCTATTGTATTGGTCAAATTCAATTCAATATTTCAGGTAGCTCCCATACAAATATCTTCCGGGAATGGAGTTTTAAGGTCATAAATGTCCAAAATATGAAGCGATTTTAATGAAATTTGACATAAATAAGTTGTACGTTGTATCAAGGTCGGTGCATTACTTCTCATAGGTCCCAAAGAAACCCCCTTTAAAATATCACTTTCAAGGGCATAAATCTCACATATAATTGGTATTGTAATAAGTGGTAAAATTAAGATAAATATAATCTAAAATTGATGTTCAAATATTTAATCGGAAAATATATCCGATGGTCTTAACACTAAAGAATATATTTTTTTATCTCAATTCATGAATTTTTAAAAATATTCACATAATCGAGTTGGCCACAATTGGGGTGTCACTTTGTCAACTTTGTAAAATTTTTTTATCAAAAAATCGATTTGGACGCACAGTGAGATTACAGATATTTTTATGATCCTAGAATATATACATTTACAGGATATTTTGATGGTAATGTGTTCAAGAAGATAAAAGCTGGATGCCATTACTGAATATTGCCGATCAATAGATGTAGTCAATTGCCCATAAAAACTAGTGTGTTCGAAAAAAAATTTAATGTCGTTAACATTTAAAAGCTTAACTATGAGATGCTTCGGAAAGATACCTAAATAAAATAAGTACTAGCTAGAGAGAAGAATTTTCTGACGATAAGTTTAGCGAAGATGAGGCTCTTTTGAAAAGAATGTTAAAGACTAGACAGAGGAGTTTTAGAATGTAAAGAATTTTAAAGAGAAATTGGTAAAATGTTCTAAATTGTATATTTTGCCTCTGATCCATCACTATATCGATTTCACAATTATTTCACTGATTCTCTTCAATTTCATTATAATTCGTCCTTCTTCATTTATATAGACAGTTCTCACATAAAAATAAAAAGAACTTTGTGATGAAATTTTCTTTGAAGCATCAAATTATAACTAAAAAAGTTATTACGTTTAGAGAAGTGGAGTTGTGCTCCTACTTTCATACAAACACATCCGCTCACTCAAACCTGAAGATGTTAAAAAGAGATTTTACTGTTGATGTTCTGCAATTGAAATATTTTTACATTTATTGTAAACATTTTCTATACGAGTGCGTGGAGGGAGGGGAAGGAAAGTTGTAAGAATTTAATTTTTTTTCAGTGGTGATAATACACCACTCGCCTATTTACCAAGAAACAATTTGGCAAACAGGATAAAAGTAATTGCGCATGAATTTCAACGCATTTTTCTACATGAAAAAGTTGTGATTGCGATGCTGTTGATTTTTTGTTGTTGTGTGTATCAGCGTTGAATTTTTTTCTATTTCACAATTTTTGTTATTTTTTGTGACAATTCAAACAAAATTTTGTATATTTCCAAAATCAAAGCAAACATATTCCGACGGTGTGATATAAAGGTAGAAAACTAATTTTGAGATATTTAAGGTTGATTTCAAAAAAAAAAAAAAAAACGATACAACTGGGTGTTAAAAATGGGGTGCTAAGAAAAAAATATCTGTTAAATTCTCCTTTTGTTCCTATAAATGATTGGTCAATTTATTTATTGGCCACACCCATTTTCACATTTTTCCAACATTTAAAAATTTTCTCTCATTCTTGGATTAAACTCATTTATTTTTTTCGCTTGTTTGCTGTAAATTGTTTTCAAAATTTCTTTTACTCTCCCCTCAATTTTTTTGCTACTTCTGTGAAGCATTTAATATTCGCACTATTTTTTCCGCTGCTTCTTCTTCTTCTTGTTTTTGGTTTACATTGTGTAGAGAAAGAAATAAAAAGCGAAAGCATTTAAATATTTGATTGTCTCTTCAAATTGTTTGTGTATTTTTGTTGTTGCTGCTAGTTCAACCATTAAATGTTATTTACACTGATAAACATACACACGCACTCACTCACACACCGTGTGCTCGCTCACTTCTTAACTTGTGCGCAATTGTTGATTCCTGCACAACTTACAACATTTGTTGCAAGGATGTGTGTCTTGCTTGCCACACGGCAGCTAAGCATAGAAACATTTAGCAATTTTTAAGTGTTTTTTTATTCATATAAAAATGGCCGTTTGCAACCCCTAATTGTTATTGCATTAAAATGAGATTTTATTTTTTGGTGGAAATTGAGTGAAAATCTTTTAGTTGAAGTTTCAATTCCAAATTATTCCAAATGAAACTTGATTATAAAATGTTTCATGTATTACACGTGCTATGTATTATAAGGCGAATTGAATTCGCTTGTGGCATAAATGTTTATTGTTAACAAATTAATAAGAATTTGAGAAGGCAATTGATTTCTTTGTCAAAAACAATCTTAAAGTTATTTATCTCTGGTCAAAAGAGGAAAATGGGGACATAATTTCTAATTCAAGGATAAGAATTATTTTAGAATTGATTGCATTTTACTTTACATGTAACACAATTGTGAGTTGTGAATCAGGGTCTATTAAGTTTGCCATTCTCCTTGTAACAAAAGCCGTATGATGAACTTTACACTGTTCAGTTTATATAACCATTAATCAATATAAAAATTGATATCTGATAAATATATACAAAACATGTAAACTCGTTTTATCCTTACGAATAAATTGATTTATATGGAATTTTTATATTTTTGCGGATGTAACTTTCTAAAAACATGAGTGATTCAGTTAAAAATTTCAATTGACCAAAAAGTTTCCTTTTCACTAAATTATTTCATATTTTCACTAAAAATTTATTTTTTGATTATTATGCGTTTGTGCAGGTGTTTGTAACGGGCATAAAAAATACTCTTAACACAACTTTCAAAGTATACCGTTCGACTCAGAATCACTTCTTGAGTAGGCTGGCTGTTCAAGCTTGTTCGCAGTTTTATTTTAATGACATTTGGCACACACTATTATTTTGGACCAACGACGATGCCTAATGAAATTGGTCTATTATTTCATATAGGCCCCATACATATATCTCCCCGTAATCGGGGTTTTAGTCCATAAAAATCATAAATATAAAATCATTTTAACAAAGTTTTGTGAAATTAAGTCTAATTATATACTTAAACAATATACTACATTATACGAGGATCGGTTCATTATTTCTCATAGGTCCTATACAACTACCCTTTTAAACTCATAAAACGCACATATATGTGTTAATTGTAGAAATATATATAGTTAAAAGATAAATATAAGCAAAAAGCACTGTGCGAAATGTTTCTCTTCAAGGGAGGACAAAGGTCCGTAAATAATTTTTTCTGATTCCCATATAAAACTCTGAAAATGAATTAAAATTTGTTTATAATTTGAGAATATCAAAAAAAATCCATTTTCCATTTACACACACTTTTCAGAAACCTTAAAAATTTCAAGAATTTAGATTTGACATAAATTAAATTTTATATCGGAGTTATCACCGGAACTAATCGCCCTACACTTGCTCCACTTAATCTTCAAATATTAATAATCTGTATGGAAAAAAGGCCTTTATTTTGTGAAACACTTAAAGAGATTTATTCAGTTAAATAACATCGATATTTCTCATACAAAATCTATAACTTATTGTCTTCTTCCACCATAAAGTCAAGGTACACTAACACCTGAATAGTTGATATATCTATTGTAACAAATTCAGGGAGTTTTTGCCAAAAATATATTGAAATAAAGTTAAAACTATAAGTAATTAAATACTGATAATAAAAATGCTTAAAGAAGTATAAATAATATTAAAAAGAAAAGATAATAAAATTTTATTTTTACAAAATACTTTTGAATAAAAAACATCTGACCAAAACATAAAAAAGTGAGAGAAATTACAAGCAATAAATTAACTAATGAACCTCTTATCAAAAATGTATTCAATTCAATAGATATCCAAACACTTTTAACACACTCACACGCACTTACATTTGATATCCCTTCAAACATTTGGAAATTAGAATTGTTAAGGGTGCCACTTCTAAGTCACTTCTGGAAGATGGTGGGAAGATTTTTGCAGATTTATAAAAACAAAATACATTACTTATTGCCTCTTTATCTTCTTGTAGTATATAGAAGCGTTTTTCAGAAGTTGTTCAGATGATTGTACTTTAATGTTTTCGGTGTATAAAAAGAAGCAACTTCCAGAACTTAATAAGAAGATTGTAGATGATTTACAAAAACAAAATACGTTACTTAAGTGTCTTCCAGAAGTTGTTTAGAAGATTGTAGATGATTTACCAAAACAAAATAAATTGCTATTGCCACTTGATCTTCTCCTAGTATATAAAAAGTGACTTCTAGAAGTTGCTTAGAAGATATTAATGGATATTTGAAGAATTCAGATTTACTTTTAAAACTAACAAAATATAAATAATTTGAACTTGGCATGGAACCAGGAAAAATGGATAATTCACACATCTATACATATTGTAAATGTTGAAACTGTTGAGGGGATTTAATTAAATTGAATAATTAAAGTTTCTATTAATATAAATTTAAAATCAGAGAAGTTTACGACATCATAGTTAAAAACTGGACTTTGTTAAATATTTTTTTAAATATTGAAAGTTTGTATTTGTTTGTATTTTTAATATGACAAATAAAAATTTATTAAAAATTGTACATATTTTATTTCGGGTGTAAAAATAAAGTAGAAGGCATTTCTTGAACTGATTTAAAAGGCACCTCTAGAAGTAACCTAGAATGCACTTCTGGAATTTTTTTTTAAGCGTCTTCTGAGACCCCTTTAGAAGTATATATTAAGCCACTTGCAAAAGAGTATTTGAAGTCATTCTCGAAAGCAAATTCTGAGTCACTTCCAGAAATGGCTTCTTAGATTTGTCTAGAAGCGACTTCGAAGAGAAAAAAATTTTCCCAATGGAAGATGATTTTTATGATACTTTAAAGAAATCTTCGACGATAAATTTTAATTTCCGGAAGACTCTTTAAAACCACTTCCGCAACAAAAATGTTTGCAGGGATCCATTCAAACTAACTAATACATTAGAAAATTAAACACACACACACATACACCTTAACAAATGTTAGCCAATATCGAAATTTGTTTTTGTTTTACAAAACTAACAAAAAAAAAACATTAAACAACACCTGTCGTAAGTGTCATTTAATGTAACAACTACTGATTGTAGACATTCTACAGGAAGAAGAACATAAATGAAGATGAAAAAGGTGGAGAAAGTGTCAAATACTTATTCATCTATTCAATAGAAACCACAAAATTCATTTCATTAGAATACTTAGTATAATTAGTTGGATATTATATCCATACAATAACAATAACAATAAAACCTATTACTTACCAGAAAATGTTAAAGTAATTAAAATTAATCTATAGTTGATGAAAATGTATCTTAAGATTTACTAAGTCAATTAACTAAAAATAAGAATATTTATTTCAATATTATTTCCAGCCAATGGCAACTAATCATGAAATTCGAAGCTTCAAGAGTTCATATTTATGGAATAAAATTTATAAGATAAAAACGTTTAGAACAGTTTGGAATATATTTTTGTCATTCCTAGAAAATGATATGTGAGAAGATTAGGAATATTATATAATCTGGAGAAGTGATACTTTAGAAATACAATTTTTGAACGAAAAAGGTGACAATTAGACTCTTGATCCTATCAATTCTATATCAGATTTTAGCAACTTATATTTAGTATTTCGTGCGATAAACGTCTGTGACTATAACTCAGTTGTCGATAAACGCAAATTGTAAGAAGATATTTTTGCGATCGCTAAAATAATCTCTGCACAGTGGAGAAGAATCGATTTTTTGGAAATAAATCTGTAACGATTGATCTTAAATTTGACACAATAAACAATTTTTAATTTAAAAGTTAAAAAAATTCAATTTTTTAACTGAAAAGATCAACATTTTTTATAAACAAATTCATTCTTAAAATGCTGAATGACATTAATATTTTTCTGAAGGATTACGTTCCAATTTAAATTTTGATTCTCAAAACCCTACGTAGCCAAGTTTAGAGTCCCTCGAACTGGACCTATTTTTGTTGATTTGCTTTGACTCTTACTTCAACTCCTACTTTTGAAGATAAGAGACGTTGTAGGTTATTTTATTATTTCAGAAATATTCGATCGAATGGGTATTTAATTGAGTTATAGTTATTGAGAGGGAGCCTTTACCATACCCAATTTTTCGCACAGATCAACAAAATATGATCAATATAGGAATCCTCGGTAACATTTTTGCAAAACCATTGGATTTTTTACTCATCCATTTTATTGTTCAAGCTTGTTTTCTTTTGTATGCCAACTTCATCGAGCGATGCAAAAACTTCACACTGTTATATATTTAACTTTTGAAGGGAAGTTGTTTGATTTATATTCTACGGGAATATTTCTTGGTGTGGAATCCATATGCTACCAAAAAGGAAAAATCGATATTATTAACTTGTGTAGCCAATATAACAACTGCAGAGAAAATATCCTTCATCACATGTGTATGAATATGAAGTTACCATACATTAAGAAAGACACATACACTAACACCTTATAAACATTCACACTAATAAATATAAAGTGAAATAAGATGTTTTCTTAGAAATCGTTCTATAACTTTGTTATAACTCGACCGATTTTACTGGTTTGTTTAAATAGTAAATTGCTTAGGCCAATAATAATTAATCAGGACAAATATCATTGCGTTTGGATTATCAATATAATCGAGAAAATAGTTAACGGACAGACAGACGGATATACCTATATCGGCTCAAAATTTGATATGATGCAAGAATATATATAATTCATGGAAATCTAAAATTATTCTTCTTTGTCAGAACACAGAACAGAATGACAAACTTAATAAAGCACTTGTGATTTTGGAAGGTATAAAAAATATATTAAACCTTCACATAGGAACTATTTTCGGCACTGGGACGATTTATTTTATTTTTAATTAAAATTCTCTTAGAAATGTTTGCCCCAGACTATCACTTTTCTATGTGTACTTATAAGTGTAGAGTCTTCACATCTAAGACATATTGTTGTTTCCAATCACCCACTCCCACTAGAATTCCCTTCAAACGACAAAAGGAAGTATAAAAGCATTACAATGATGACTTTTTTCTTTAAATGGAAAATAGAATTATTGTTGCAATAGTGTAACACTTGACCTTTTGTATATTAAATGATTGATTTAATGCTTTCTGCAAGAAATTAAATGGAAAAGCGAACAAAAAAAACTTAAACACTCAAATCAATAGATAAATAAAAAAAAAATACTAAAAAATATAGGGAAACGGAAATGAAGGCGAACAAAAATCACAGATTTAAAAATAAAACTCATTTATGAAATGGAATTGAAACAGCAGAATACTGAGTGAAATTGTAGAGATGGAAACAGAAAAGAAGTGAGAGGGATGAAAAATAATTTACTCATTTGGAAAAATGGTTTCGCAATAGAAAAAGTTGCAAAAACCAACCCCCTTGTTAAGAGAAAAATAGCAAAAAAGACTGGGTAAACAAGGTGGCAAAGAGTATTCGGATTTTAGTGTTTCTGTTTTGTTTTCTTTTTCTTGGGTTTGATTGTTAGATTGTTGTTTGTTGGCATGATTTGAGAACATTTTCCTGTCTGCAGAACGGTAACAAAAGGTGGTGGCAATAGTAAAAGTAGTTGCTAAAGTGGTGGTAGTGTGCGTATGTATGTGTATTAGTGGATTTATTATTTGTATGTGGACTAAAGTGAAAAACCATTTTACGCTTAAACGTTTGTGTGTATTGCTGTTAATGTTTTTTTTGTTTTTGCTTTGTTTTGTATTATTTAATTTTTTTTCGGGCAGTGTTGGCAAAAGACTAAAAGAATTTTAAACCAACCACCTTAGATTCAGTTGTGTTTTAAACACAAACAGACAAACACGTCATCAAAAACTCAACAACAACTCTACTTTATTTTGCACCAGAAAAAAAAATAATATTTTTTGCGAAATAAAACGGTTTACAACATTTAACTAAGAAAAAATTTAGAACCTGATAAATCAGTTACAGAGATAGAGAGAGGGGTTTTAGTAAAAAAAATAAAACAACAATTATTTGAAGTTGAAAATCCACTAAAAAATAGAAACATTTAAACACACTCTCTCCAACATTTATACACAGTCACACACACACACACCAAAAATAAACTATAACGTGCTCAATAGAATTTTCACAAAAAGGATATAATTCTAGCAAGGATAATAAATATATGTATTTATAAATGCCCGTGTGAGTGTGTGTTTTATGTGTAGCATTTTCGCTGGTTTGTATGTTTGACAGTAAACGTTTGTTAACGGTTACGGATACACAACAAAGGATATGAACGATTTAAATGTAAAACATTGATGATCGTGAAAGGACGTATACATTTTTAATAACGGATAAAAATTGCTAAACAAAAAATTAATATAAATTTTTTGCAAAACATTAAATTTGATTTTAAACAAAAATTTATAAAAACCACCAAACCAAAACGTGTTAATTTAAGTGAAAGACCACATTTATATTAATAAAAATAAAAAGTAAATTATTTTAAAATATTTATAAAAAAATATGAAATTTTTTAATTATTATAAGTGAAAAAAATTCAAAAGTGCTTCTTTTTTAAATCGTTTAAAAAAGTTTCAAAAATTAAAAATTTGTAGTAAATTTACAAACAACCAAACAATATAATTAAAAGAAAACAAAACCATGTCTTCCTCTGAACACGAAGTTGATATCAGTGTAGTCTCTAGTCCTGAACCCAGTCCCATGGGCTGTGGTCAAGAGGGTCGTGATACACCTTTAAGATCTAATTCACCGGCCCGTTCACATGGTGCCTCAACGCCCAATTCCAATCATACACCCACTACAGCTGCCGGTACACCCACATCTACCACATCGAATTATCATCATAGTCATCATAGTCCTACTATGGCAACTGCTGTGCCACCTACAGTTTTACATCATCATTTACAGCATCATTTGAATTCTTTGAATGCTGGTCACCCTGTAGCTTTACATCATGCCTTACATAGTTTTGGCCATTTAACACATCCTGCACATCAACATTTACTACATCCAGCGGCTGTAACACCGACGGCAGCTCATCATCCTTTTTCACATGCTCTCAACAGTGAACGTCTTAGTCCACCAGCCATGGCTGCCATGGCACCAAAATCACCAGAATCTACCACAACTGAAGAATCTCAAACGAATAATAATAACAATAATTCTAAGGTGACAAATAATAATGATACAAATACCGCTGGCGGTCAACAACAACAACAATCAGCAGCTGCAGCGGCGGCCGCTTTAAATGGCAATATTAATAAAGTTACATCGGGCAATGGTTTCACTAGTTTTTCCATTTCCTCCATATTAAGTCGTAATGAACCTAAAAAGAATGGTTCAAATTTAATTACACCCATACCACAATTACCGCCGGCTACAGTGGGTGCTGGAGGACCACAAGATGCTGCCATGTTATCAAGGTAAGAAGAATATTATTTTAGTTTTGAGAAATTATTAAACGTGAGTGTGTTTGTTTAGAAAAGATTTTCATAAATTTTAAAATTACGGCAATTAAATATCAAATAAAATTGGGTGTAAAACTATAATAACGTCAAATCGTGAAAATAATGTAATTTGTGTTAAATATTACAAATTCCTCAAAATCAAATTGCTTTAAATATTAACAAGAAGTGATTATAGAATCGATTCTAAGAAATGAAAAAAATGTAAGATTTTAATGGTTTTAAATAAGTTTGTAATTGGAGTGATGTAAGAAAATTAATTAAAATAATTTCAAAGGAATGTTTAATTTATATTTAATTATCTGATTAAATATTTTACCATTTTCAATTAAATTTTTAATAATACTAAAAGAAATCCAAAAAGTGTGATGAAAATTTAATTTGCTATTTTCTATTAATAGTTTAACAATATTGATATCTAAATTAGTAAAGTACGGTTTTGTTTCTAAGAAAGAATTTTAATTTTTAGTTTATCTCATACAAGAAAATTTAACTATTTTTGTATTAAATTTTAATTAATTCATTAAATATTTTTTATAAAATGTTTTCCTTAACAAACAATTTTTATTATTTTCAATTACAGTTTTGGTATAAAAAATTAGAGAAAAATTTCTTAATTCACATTTTGTTTAACTGAAGAAGAAATTCATTGTTTTTAATTAAAATTTTGTTAAAAGGAATTTGTAGAAAAAAATTATTAATTGAAATTTCTTTTGATTAAAGAAATAATTAATTGTTTGCAATTAAATGTTTGCTAATGTGTGATAATTGCCACAAAAAAAGTTCAAAAAAGTGTTTTTGAATTTATTACTAAATTAATGATTTCAATTAAAATTATGATAAAATCGACATCTACGGGTTAATCCAATTTTTCACTATCAAAAGAGTTTATCAAAATTCTAAACCAGAATTTAAAATCCGGATCACAACTTTTTTTTAAGAATTCGGCATATTGTGAAGAGAGAGAAAGCAGAAAATACGAATTGTTCTGTTATTATACCCATTTTCAAATCAAAACGTTCTTTATAAAGTGTAACGAACTAAAGTGATTCCTTCAGTACAACATCAATTAAGGACCTGAAAAGCAATATGTTTTAAGATAATGTGATCTGAAGCGATTAGGATTTAATATTTTTCCACTTTTAACAATGTTAAATCGAATTAAATCATATTGATTCAATATTGTAATACATGTACAAATAACAATTAAAACAAGGTAATGTTCATTGAAAATGATCAATATTATAATTTTCAGGAAAAATTGATTTCAATCAATTTTGTTCCAAATCAACAACTTTCAATTCGACTAAACGAATTAACATCGACATATTTCTGTTTGATATAAATTACAGTATAACATATAAATATATAACAATGTAGATTTAATAATTAACAATGTTAAATCTATATGAAATCATGTTGATTTGATATTTCAATACAGCAAAACAATAAAAATATATTAATTTAAAATTTAAAGTAATTTTCATTTAAAATGGTCAATATTGTAATTTTCAGAAACAAATTATATCAGAGAATCAACTTTGTTTTCAAACAACAATTTTAAATGTTAATATTACACTATCACTTATAAATGATATGAAGAGATCGAGTTGAACTCAACATGTTCAATATAAATTAGAAAATTCTTTCGACATTTCAGCTTTTTTTAGTCTTAAAAACATGAAGTAAATTAAAACATGTTTTTGATCTGTCTGAAGTTAATCTCGGCAGGTTTTGAAGGAATTCTCTTCCAATTAAAGTAGAAAATACTACCGATGTTTCAGTAATTGAGTTATCAATTAGGAATTCTTTGGAAAGGATCCATTTTAATATGAAAGAAAAAACATTATTGTGAATTTAAAACATATCGATTTCAAAATTTTAAGAAGTTCTGAAAACGTATATTTGAAAAATATTTTTGCTTAAAATCAATTGTGAATTATTATATACTTTTTCAGAGAAATATAACCAAGTTTTTGATAAAAGTATGTGAAGAGCAGGATGTTAATAATGTTGTCAATTGAAATATTTTCAAATTCTTGATTTTAAATTGGATTCTAAAGAATTTTAGAGAACCGAATTATTTGAAAATTATTTAAGAAGAAGTTTCAAAATATTATCTTTATGCTAAAGAAATCTGACTACTAAAAATATTTCATGAATTTGCATCACAACGAATGCATTTCTTCTTAATCTCTTACTTAAAAATAATATTAAACTCAACAATCTGGCCTAAGATTACACCTGATCTTAAAACCTAAACAAATTAAATATTTTTTAAACAAAAACTCCCTTTTTGATTTAAACAGATAAACTGAACAGATTATCTGTTTGTAGTTTTATTTAAGGATCATTTTGCAATTGAACACTTAAAGTGTTTCTTAGAAAAGTATTTTAATTGAAAATTACAATTGAGGGTTTTAAATTGTTTTTTTAAAAAAAGGCCAATAATTGAAAAGTTATAGAGTTACATTTTTAGGAAAAAACGATCAAAATTTTATTAACAGCTGATAAGTAAAAATATTTAGTTACAAATATTTAAACAAGTAAGAATGCTACATTCGAATGCTAATGCCGAATCTTCAATACCCTCCAACACAAATATGTGTGAAGTCAATATGTTATATTTCTCATCACTCACACATATACTCACATACTACTGAACCGATTACGATAATGTTTGGAATGTTAATGAAGTACATATAACTTAACAATATGGTAAAATTTCATAATAATTTACGAAAGTTTTTGCTTGAATTAGAGGTTGCTTCAGATATCGGCCTATATTTTTAAATATTCTTAACTGATTTTGCTGGTTTTAAATAGGAAACTTCTCAGGTCTATAACTATTACTTAGGTCAAATTTTATTGAGCTTTGTCTGTTTATATGATGCAAGAATATGATTCCTTCATAGCATTGCACACGGAATGACAAAGTTAATATACCCTCTTCACCACTCGTGGCGGGGAGGGTATACAAATTTTAAAAGGGAATTGTAAACTAAATTATTAAAATTAATCTTACTTTCTTCCCTTTGAGAAGAGTGACCATAAATATTTATGAAAATAAAACGATATTAAAGGTCATTTTAATAAATGCATATTTTACAAATGTCTTATAATAATAGCAACTTAAATATATAATCAAGGATCAAATTACCAAGGCCCAAAAGGAAAAAAAACTATATAACGTTTAAATTAAAACAAACCCTTAAAAAAGTCCAGAAACAATTGAATTTTAAATACAACTGTTAATAATGATCATTTTCATTATATTAACAGATATTAAAAACTAAAACCATAATTCCCCTCTTTATTTTTGGATGGTTAAAATAAATGAAAAGACAGCAAGACAGTTTGTCAGTCAGTCAGTCACTGAGTCCTGAAAACAGAGTCTTTTCAAAATAAAAAAGAAACCCTGTTATTTTTTTTTCGTTGATTTGATAAAGATCTGGCAAGTGCTAAAATGATGTACACATTTATTTCAGTTTTCAGTTTTATATTTTGGACAAAAAAAAAAAAAAACGGAATAAAAACCCAAAATAATACAAATAAAGAAGCCATCAAGATAAAAGCAGATCCTCCCGCGTTTGTGGCTCGTGTAAGCAATAACATACATATAAGTATGTATATGTGTGTGTTTTAAATAGGGCTTCTTTTATTCTTCCTGGTATTATTTCTTTTTAGTTTAAATTGGCGCTTTATTTGACGTGTGTGCTTACCTTTTTGATAAATTTATCATATTAACATCTTTTACAATGTGTTGTGCCTTAAATTTGTGAAATAAATTTATTTTCATTATTTTTCAGTTTTTTTTTTTTTTTTTTTTTTAATGTTCGAGTGTTTTTTAAGGGTTTTCAGGCTAAAAGTCAATGAGGATATTAACCGAAAAAAAGATGCATAAATGATTAATTAAAGCTTAACAAAGTCGTTGAGTAATCGTTTAATTATTTTGTTAGTTAGTTACTATTTTTTTACTTTAAGGGTGTTTTCTTTTGGGGGGCGATTTTAGATGAAAATTATGTAAAAAACAATGATTAATGTTATTTATGAATGTTTAAATATTTTGATGTAATTAAGGAGTTTTTTTTCAAAACCAACAATTTTTCTGGTTAATTACAATTATGTAAAAAAGTGAATAAATATTGAGATAATTTATGATAAATGTTAAAAATAAACATAAAATTTAATAAATATAGTTTTCTAGATATTTAAGTCGAAAAACATTTGTTTAAGGAATTTAAAACTTAAACTGAATTTATTTACAACTTTTTTTCATTCATTAATTTTTATTATTTTGAATAGAAAATAGTCATTTTAGATTTTTTTAAGTTGTTTCAAAATTTAAGTTAGTGGATTTCTTTCTAGCAAATCTGTACATTATAACTCATTGCACAGTGTGACCAAATCGATTTATTTTGGATATAATACTATTACTTTTGAGCCTTTATAGAAATCTAAATGAAATTTCACATGGTTAGAGTTGAGGTCCTTTTCAGTTATTCTTGAGGAGTACAAGTATTTATGTGGTCAGTGGCGATGTCGGTAAGCCTCTAAATTTGGACATATCGGGCAGGATGCAAACAGGAAAATATCCTTTTAAAATTTGTATTTTTTATTTCAAATGTGATTAAATCTCTATAATTCCCTTTTTAGTATTAAAATTAAAAAAAAAATCATTTTAATATTTGAACTTTAAATACAAAAAATTTGTCACAGATTTAAGTCGAAAAAAATGTTCAACAATGATTTTTAAGTGTTAATGCTGAAATAATGTAACCTAAAAAGTCATATGTTTATTATTGCAATTGCTGTTCTTGCATATTTTAATACCAAAAATAAAATAGCAATTATTTTTCACTAAACGCTTCTAAAATGTTGCACAACAACAACATCATAATCATTATCACAATTATTATTATTGTTATTAACAGTTGTATGAATGGCTGAATAGGAAATGGATTGTAAAGTCATATCTTTTTTTTTTATTCAACAGACATATGCAGTTATACACACAGACAATCGTGCAGACATTTAGATGAATATAAACATATTTACATATTGTAATGCATTTAATCTCTTTTTATTTAGGACTGAATAAGATTATAACAATTTCTCGAGTATGGATTGAATATGAATATTTTGTATACCAGAATTTTAAAGGTATCAAATCCTATAAATATTTTTATTTAATAGAAATAACAAATTTCAATTAATCCCTCTTTAATACCCTATTTCCATCACGTTTTACGATAAGAGTATTACAAAATCATGTGATTTTAATTATAATTGTATTTCAATAAATATCATAATGATGAAATGATAACAACATATAAAACAATAACAAGAAAAATGAACAAATTTCTAACCTCATTCTCTTTATAGTTATCTAACAATATATTAAATATCATTAATACAAAGGACAATACAATACACACACACACACACATACGGCTTAACAAAAAAGGACACTACATGTATATGTATTTTTGAAGAGACCATACAATTGTTTTAGAATTAAGTTTTTGAGATTTACAACAACCAACAACAAAAAGGGTGTGTGTGTGTGTTTATGTAGAAGTTTATGAATATGAGTAAATTTGATTTTTTTGTTTTTGTAATTTTATAGATTTGTTAAATCTCTGCCATTACTCACACATCTATACATCTACTTTTCGTATTTCACTATTTAACGTTTACTATTTTTTTCTCGAGCTTAGAAAATGTTCATTCTTCTACATTTACAAACTTATCAAATTACATAATTGTTAAAGAAATGTTGTTGTGTTCATACATATGTTTGCTACTGTTGGCCGGCCATACGACCGTCTGTCTATGTTTTTAAGGAGGGTTAATAATTTTTGAAAGGATTCCCGTTTTTGTTTCTGGTAGTTATTAGAGATGTTAATGGCGAGATAGAGCAGCAAAACGGGAGAAATGGTCATTTAGTTAGGAATATGGTTATGTTGAGGAAAATATTCAATTAATATTTTTATTTGATTTTTGTGGATTTTTTGTTTAGATAAAAAAACATCTGATTAGAAAGTCCTTAACGTGAGGTTAAGGGAATTAAAATGTTATTACAACAAATGTGGTTAAATTGAAAAGAAATTAATTACAAGCTGAAAAATCATGAGAGAATTTTTAGTATCATAAAAAAAGATAAAGTTCACTAATATCGCCTCCAGTATTAAAAAAAGTTATAGATCAATATTTGAGATAAACTCAAAATTCAAACCAAAAACTTTTAGTAAAAAATATTAATAGAATTAAGAAATAAGTAAGTAATAAACCAAATATAATTCAAATCGGTTCAGATATTTCATATGGTCTTGGAAGGTATTTGCATTTTTTAGATATAAATAATAATATCAATATGGGTATCAATAACAGTAAAAATATTAAAATTATTTCTTGAAAAAAAATCAGGAAATCGATCCACAATTTTGCTTAAATATTATATTTTTTATGTCATTTCCCTAAAAACCCTCTTTTAACTCGTATAAGAAAATTATATTTAAATTTAATCGCTTTATGCAAAAATTTCTTTTAACTCCTTTTCAAAATAAAAATCAAAAACCCATAGAAACTTACACATTTTGTGCGTAACAATTTTACAACAAAAAAAAAACGAAATAAATAGAGCAAATGTCATAAGAGTCCTCTAATACCTCTCGAGTGTTTACAATCCAATAAATATCATCATCATTATCATCAATACCTCAAACATGAGTTACTTATTCAAGCAATAGTTTACACACAAAGTAAATCTTTTACTTCCTCAATATACCTCTATATCTATATATGCATGTATGTGTGTGAAGCATTATTATAGTGGACCTATAAATAAATGTTGTTGTTGCAAACTAATCTTTTTACATTTAAGATTAATGTGGCACGCATACGACACAAATGCTCATTCAAAAATTGCGTATGCAATCAGGCATAATATTTTCTAAAGTAAAAATACAACAAAAACATGAACAAATTACAGATACGGAACTTAAATGCAAAATAAAGAAAAAACCTACTTAAAAGTTAAAAAAGCTAAAATCGATTTAAAATTAACATGAAAAACGCATGAATCAAAAAGTAAAAAAAACTGAAGACTTAATAAGTAAAAATATCGCTCCGACTCTGTAATACCCTACACCACATTGTTGGTTTTTAATTAATGCTATGAAAAATTTATGAACGGCCCTCGTATTATTTGCAGTAGATTGTTATGATATTTTGTGAATATTTTAAAGGATTTTATATGGGAGTTAGACAAATTACAGACCGACCCCCATGTAATTTCGCACATAGGTTTTTGGATATTTATTTTTATTTGGCTAAATATTTTTTTAGTACCCATGTATATGTGCGAGTTTAAAAGAGAGGGCGGTTATATAGGACCTATGAGAAAAAATTGACAGATTCTCGCAAAATTTGGTACATCGCTTTAGAATATCATTAAGTTTCTTTTTGCAACGTTTGGTTAAAAATTGTTTTTTATTGAAAAATTTGATGGTCTAAAACCCATTCTGTTCTTTGCAATCTAATCAGACATGGACAGCCACCCAGACGGACGGACCGACATGGTTAAATTGACGCAGAAATTGATTCAAAGTCGAACGTGATACTTAAAAGTGGTGATAGGACAATTTACCCTTATACCCCTTATAAACACCAGCACAAAGGCCTAATACCCCCACCACTTATGATGGTGTAGGGTACAACAACAGCATGATAAAAAAAGCTCTACAAACTCAAACGAGAACAATATATTTTAAATATAATAATACTGGTAACAATTATAATAACTAACTGAGTACTTACCCGAAAACGAAAAAACATCAAACAATAATTGAAGAAAACAATATTTTGATACTTCGTGGTTCTTCAAGTGACCAGAAGAAGGAGGTTGAAAATACTAAAAATAGAAAAATGGAAAAAGAAGAAAACAAATAAATAAAATATGGTAATTAGTTTGTAATAGTATGTCAGAAATATGTATGTATGTATGTATGTGTATATGTATTATTGAATATTTGAATTTTAATCTTTTTTTATACATGACTGAATTTTTAAAAATATAGAAAATCCTTTTTGCAAAAAAAAAAAAAAAAGATTTAAATATGTGAATTTAAATTTCAATTTGCTGGAGGATTTTTTTCTATTGTTATTAAGCATTTTGACACCAAAATTATATTTTGAGTTTTTAATTTTGTGATAATATGATTATGAGGGTAATTATTTTATGGATTTCTATATTACATTTGCATTGTGTTTTCGAGTGGTATGAAATAATATGATTTTGAATACGGATTTATTTTGTAATTAATTGTAAAAGATTTCCTAATTTGTGAAGAGATTTTAACTTTTATTTATTAATAATAAATTTATATTTTTGTTCTAATGATAAAATTAGAATTTTTGCAAAATTTTCTTTTTTACCCTAAATTATATTTTTTGTTTTTGTTAATTAGAATATTTTTTCACCGAAATTCTATTTTCATCAGAAATTTCCCTAAAATTTTTAATTTTGCCAAAAATAATAGAAATTAGTTCAGTTGACAAAAAGTAATATTCAAAAATGAATCTCTTGACATTTTTATGTTCACAGAAATGTCTCGAACTGAATAAAGCTATTTAGTTTAATTTGTTGTTGTCTGAAGAATGCCAATAAAAAGTTATGAACTGATATATAAGACGATCTCAATATTCCCTAATTTGATTACAATTCGAAGAACTAACAAAACAATTGCCAACTTATAACGAAGAGTATTAAAGTAAAATGTATGACAATTTGTGATATTAATTTGTTTCTTTTTAAAAAATTTCAACATTTTTTAAAATATTTAACTTTTTAATTTTTCCAATGGAGTCTCCATTTTTTCTACACTCATTTAACAAGAAGAAACCTTATTATGTTTAACAACTTGTTTATTAAACTACTAGAACATTTTTCAAACTCCACTTCACTTTATTTTCCATAAACTCTAACCCCGCCCCACCTCCTTTCAAACTGCAAGTCTACTTTAACCAAAAAACCGCAAAAATAATAAAAACTAAAAAAACAAAAGATAAATAAAAAACGAAACAATTTATTTAAAAAAATTCATTGTCTTTTAACAATAATTTCAAAAAGAAAAAAAACTGAAAATTCCAAACCACCCTTAATTCTCAACAAAATATTAAAACAACAGGGAGTCCGGAGCCCCAAATCAGTTTGAAAATTGGATACCTTTAACAAAAAAAATGTAATAACAACAATTACAACAGTTGCTGTAGCTAAAATATAAATGTCTATTAGATCTACCACATTTCCGCCACAAATGACACCCATTTAATGTTTACACAAAAAATTTGTAACAACATTTTACTTTGGGCTAAATTTTAACGTATTTATTACATTTCGGTTCACAGACATTTATTATTTTACCGAGTTTTTTTCTGTACATTTACAATTATTTAGGCCTTTAAACTAAATAACATTATTTAAAGATGACGGGAGAAGGGAAGGGGAAAGGTAAAGGGACAAAAGCTACTTTTGTTTTCAACATCTTTTGATTTAAACGTAAAAGGACATTTATAAACAATTAGCCAAAGATGTTTAGTTGAGTTTTGATGGTCTAAATTAAAAGAACATAATTTTTGTCTTTTTTTCTATTTATTATGGAAATCAAAAAAAAAGACGCAAATAAAGTGAAAATATAAATAAATAATGACAAGGATTTTTTTCCCTTTTTAGCGAAGAAATCTAAAAGCAGGGGACATGTTTAACATAAAATAATATAATTAGGATTAATTTCTATAATAAAAAAGGAGTTTATCGGTCATGTCAGATTTAAGAATTTTAAGAAGAATTAAGTCAATTAATTATAAGAATTATGAGATTTTTGAGAAATTTCTAAATAGTGAAATTTTATAAATTTGAAAAAATGTTTGAGATCGCAAAAATACATCTTTATCACTCTTAACTGTGCAAGACTCTAACTATGTCCTTCTGTCCATTCGGCCCTCATCTCTTCAAATTATTTATTTAAATTTAATAAAATTTGTTGCAGTTCTTTTCTCATTGTTCTCAGTATCTTGTACTTTAAACCCAGTAAAAATGGTTCAGTAGGAAAATAGTTATAGCACTATGTTAAGCAATATTCAAAGTGTTTGCTCTCTCATACTGAAATTTTTATGGTTAATTGAATTCACCAGATTATTACGCGGATTATTTCTTGTTGCCCTCCACATATCATAATTAAAAATCTTAAAAATTGGTTAACTACAAAAATAGTTATAGTACGATATGTTTAGCAACATTCGAAATATTGTGCCATTTTTCAATTCGAAGTTATTGTGCCTATGTCCATCTGTTACCCTTCTATCAAACATTTCAGCATTTATCCAATGAAATTTCTCACAGATTACTTGTTATTGTCCTCAATATGTTGTAGTCAAAAAACAATAAAGTCAGTTTAGTAGAAACATAATTACAGCCAAATATCTTAAGCACCCTTTAAGATGCTATTTTATTTAACTTGCTTATGACCTCCAGCCCGTACGGCACTCTCCCATCTAAACTGTTAAATCCACTTTGCTAAAATTTCACATAAGTTATTTCTTGTTATGCTCGACAGTTCTTAGTTTGAGATCCATCAAATCAGTTATAGTTATAGTACAATATGTTTATCAACCTTCAAAATATTGTCCATAGTGTCCGTCTGTACCACTATGGACAACTCTTTTTAACAAACTCTAAACTCGCTTGCGGATTATATTTTAATGTCTTCGACATTTTGAAGTATGAAACCAAAAATTGACCTATGAAAAATTCACAGATTCGATATAATGAAGTTTGGTTATGCAGTAAACTTAATCCACAAGGTTCTAGCTTAGTTCTTTCCTAAGCCCTTTTACTGTTATTACAAAACGAGTAAAAAAATCAGACTTTCACACATGTTTCAAATTTCAGACAAATCACTTTGTTTTGCCTAAATGTAGGCAACAATTTTTAACATAAGAATTCAATATTCTCACACTCACTCATTTACACAAAAACCCTGCTGTTCATTAACCTTTTAGTTAGCAACCTTAGACTTAGTTTGTCAAATGAACCGTTTTGTGAAATGCCAGTGATTTGTATTATTTAACAATGTCTACAACTTAAACAAAATTCACAAGACCACACTAACCTTCTGCAAAAAAAAGCTCTCTAACCCTTAGCAGACACTTTACAAAATTGAAATTAATACATTTTAAACTAAAACTTAAATAAATGTAAATAAATCTATTCTCTGCCATTTCATTCCAAAAAAAATCCCCTCTTTCTAACCCCTTTTCTTTTACTTTCTTTCAAGCAAATGACATTAACATTTTCAACCTGACCTGATTTATTTGATTTAAATTTTAATCAATAAATTATTTATTTAAGAATTTAATTGTTTTTTATTTTCTATTTCTATTTAATTTATTTAAATATTTGATTTGATTTAATTTTAGTATTATTTTCTTTAATTTGTTTTAAATCAATTTGTTTTTTGAAATATAGTTGTTTTCTCTCGATTCTTTTTCTATTTGAATTGTTTTTGGTTGATTTGTTGGTTTCTTGTAGGGTTTCATTTGTAAATATCTTTCCATTTTAATAATGTTGTTATTGTTGTATTTTTATGGTTTAATACTTATATTTTTTAGTTATTTTATTAAGCTCTTTTTAAAAAGTCAATTAGAAAAACAATTTAAGTGTGAAGAAATAAAACAAGAACTAAAATACAAAAGAAAAAGAAAACTGAAATATATAACAAACAATTAAATGCTAAAAGGTGAATAAAATATTATTAATTAACTATATGCGAAAGCTTTTAAAAGCTATTTGCCTGATATGCTGTTATATGTCTGAAAATATGCAATATTTACGTATGAAAAAGTATGTTAAAAAATTTAAAAGCAACAAAAAATATGAAGAATAAACCAGAAGAATAATGCTATATTCGACTAAGCTTGTACAACATTATATCACAAATACTTGCATATATTCATATTGTTTATTAATTATTACAAAATTTGAAAAATTTGTTATATTTTTGATTATAATTTTTTTCCTATTAAAGCGATTCTTATTATTTTGCGGATCTGGATGAGGTATAAACAGTTATATATTTTCGAAAAAATTGTTTTCTTAACTGTTCCTTTTTATTTAGAAATTCGCTAACAAATTTTTGTTTGATTTAATTTATTTTTATTTTTTTCTATTTTACTGATATTGCTCTTTTTAAATAGAAACTTAAAGAAGATAACAATAAATTAACTCACTAAATTTCATGAATTGGAATAAGTAGTCTGGTCATAAGAACCTTTCCCAAAGAAATTTAAATATATGTCGTAAAGACAGAAGGACAATCACACAATCGGATAGATATAGCTAAATCGATCTACAGTGATTCCCTTTTGCTTTTATTCTTGAAATAAAAAAGTGGTTGTGTCTCCAAATTAACAATATATGGAAAAATATCATTTACTTTAAACTTACATATCTGTACTCAAATTATTCAAAATTATCTTAAATTATCCCCAAAAATATGCTTTTAATCTTATTTAAGTCTTTGTTTTCATTTTCTTAAAAAAAAACAAATAAACTCAATTGAAAAACAAAATTTTTGTTCTTTATCATAAATACAAATTATAACACTTGAGCCCTCAAAAGTATGCTTCTAAAATGTAAAACAAAGAAATAACAGAAAATAATTTTCCTTTTTATATTTCCTTTTTAAGTATCTACAGACATTTTGTCTGGAAAGCTTAAATTTAAAAACAGTCTATAACTCCAAACAAACCCCCTCCTTCTCCATTTCCAGTCTATTTAAATAACCAAAATCTTTGACCTCTAATGATTACTTGTTTATATTCAATATATAAAAACCTTTTTTCTCCCCCACCCACTATCAACCCTGCTTTTATTTTATATAAAATAAAACAAGATTTTATTACCTTCCTTTTCTTCTTCATCGTCTTCTCTTTTAAGTGAAAAAAAAAACATTATTTCTTTACCCTTCTTAATCATCCATTAAACATCTTAATATTTAACTTGGTTGAGAGTGGTGAAACAAAAATGGGAAGGGAGGGGAAACAGAAAAGTTATAAGAAAAGAAACAAATCACTTAAGTGCTTTATTAAGTCAATAACAAAAAATCTGTTTTTCTTTTTTCATTTTACCCAGAATAAAGATTTCCAAAAAGTCTGTGTTTCATAAGAGAAAATAAAGAAAATCAACCCTTAAGAAAGGAAAAAAGTAGAAGTACCTGTTGGAAATTATCGGATTTATATATATGTACTGTATGATTAATATATGAAGGGTTGTATAAAATTCTTAAGGAAATAAAATGTTTTTGTTGTTTCTTTTTTGCCTTGATTTATCATGATAAGATAAATACTTGTTAAATATGGGTAAATTGTATAAACGAGTTAATTTAAAGATTTTTTAGTTTTTAACAAGGGTTATTTTTAGCAGCTATTAGGAAAGATGCTTTAGAAATAAACAAACTTAAAGTTTTGTTTTAGAGGAAAATTTATAAATATTTAACAGCTGTTGTTGATGAAAAGTTTTTATTTTTTTGGTAAAAGATTTTTTAAAGATATAATAAAATAAGTAAAACATTTATAAACACCTAAATATATGCTATATTTTCTTTTGCCTAAAAATATGCTTTAAAGTTTATCGATAATGATTTTTAAGTTAAAAAATTATATTGCTAATAACTATTCTTAAATCTTAAAGCTTCTATAACTAGTGTATTTGCAAAATCATTTTTAAAGCATAAAAAAACCTTATTTAACGTTTCAATACATGAGAGCTGAAAATATACTAAAGATTTAAAGTAGGAAAATCTAAAGAAATAATAAAACTTCTCGGAGTTATTTTGAACTAGTTTATAGTTCTTAAATTGCAGTTATATAAATACATACATAATACATAATAGATTATTAAGCCTAAAGATATGCTAACAATTTTGACTAAAATAAATTTATAGGTTTTGAATCTATGAATAATTAATATTTATAGGAAATATATTAATTTATATTAAGAGTTACTTTGAACTAGTTTATAGTTATAATAAATTATATGTACCCTAAAATATGCATAAATTTAAAAAACTTAAAAAGGAAACATAAATTGCAAATAGAAAAGTTTTTACTATTTTTGGTCATTTAAAATAAAAAAAGTAAATTTAAAATTTCCGAAAAATTTTAAAAAGAAATTTTTTGAAAAACTTTTTAATAAAAATAAATAAAATATTTGATTTATAGCTGCCTTAATATATGCTTCATTATATCTGCCCTAATAATAAAAATATTCTAATCAATTATTAAATTTATTCTATATTTATTTCTCAAATTCCAGATTGGGTTTCATATCACAATGGGGTGCTTTGGCTGGTCGTTATGCTGCTTTATGTCCACCTGGATGGCCTTGGGCACCACAACGTATGCCTTTTCATAGTCCTACACATGGTAAGTTTTTTTTCCAAAATAAAATTATCTAAATATTTCTATTCTCTTAGTTTTAGCTTAAATACCTAATTCATTTCTAATTTTTTTTAAATACAGCACATTCTTGTTAGGATTAAGCAAAAAACATATAGCTGATAGATAAAAAACAATTTTTAACATTTCACTTGTTACTTAAGGCCAATTTACATGATCAAATTCAATTGCATTTAGCAGGGTCTTAATGCAAGAGGCCAATTAAATAGGCTTAAGCCCACAACTAAAATACCAATTCAAAAATAAATGCTACTCAACTATAAATACACATGCAAAGCTACTCATCTATACATAAATACTAACACAAACATATACATTTATAGCTATAAATATATGTATATAATATAATTGCAATAAAATGCATCTTATATGACTTCCGTTATTACACTTACACACATAGAAACACTCATGTATGTATAAGCCATTGCATTCCAAATTTGCATTGGAATGTGTTTCTACATTTTTTTGTTGTTATTGCAACCGTTAAAACGTTTTGAAATGTAATACCTTTAATGAAACTATTTGTACAAATTGTTTTGGCCATTTAATTGAAAATTTTAACTGTTGTTTGCATGAATGTGTATATGTGTGTGTGTATTTAAATAGATTTAAAACCGCCTTATTGCATATGCAAAATTTACAAATTGCTAAGGAGTTTATAACAATTTTTAAGACTTTATTTTTTTCTTAAAACATTCTTAAGAAACAATGTCTTTTTCTTGTTTTAAGGAGAACAAAAGAATTGTTTAATAAACACATTCTTTTCTAACACTTTGACTAAGAAACCTTAATAACGTTAAGAATTTATTGGAAAATTAATTGGCAAAAGTTAAAATAAAAAAATAGTTAACAAAAGAATTTTGTTGATTAAGTGGATTCCAGAGCTTATTATTTCTTATACAATGTTTTTTTTGTTTTGTTTTATTTAAAAAGAGAAAAGAAAATAAATTAAATAGTTAAGACTAAATGAAAGGCATTTAAAGAAATTTATTTAATTTGCTTTGGAATTTGATTAAAGGTGTTAGAAAAAGGTGGGTTTATAAAATCAATATTAATGCCTGAAATTAAAAAATGGCTTTAAAACGTTTTAATTTTAAATGTAGTGAACTATTTTCTTAACAAAAATATAGCATATATTTGAAAATAACAAATTAAAGCATATTTTTAGGTTGTCATAACAAAAAAATTATATCCAGTTTAAAAAAGATTTATTGTTTATATAATTTTTTAAACATTAAGATTTTCATTATCATTAGAAATCTGTAATATAAAAAAATGAATTACTCTATAATTGTAGAGCATATTTTAAGGCAAGATATATTAAAGCCTTTATTTAGGCTGTCTCATTTTAGCAACAGAATTTTTAAATGGAAAATCGTTAGTAGTAAATTTTAAAGCATATATTTAGGCAAAAGCATATATTAGGGCGTTTATAATTATAGTAAATATTAGCAGTAGAATAAGTAGCAGTAAATTTATTTTTTAATAATTTTATATAATATGAAATGGCATTAATTGACTCTAATCATTTCCAGATAATCAAAATTGTTTAGTTCAAAATTTAGCATTTCAATTAGGATTTCTTCAAATTTTTTTACAACTTTCGAGTAAAATTATTGATTAATTTACTTTTACCGCATTCCAAATTCAAACTTACTTTACATTAATTATAAAAACACATTAATAAATTTTTCTTTTCTATATTTTTTGATATTTCCCCACAAAAGTTATGTTTAAAATTTTGTTTGTCTTCATTATTAAAATAGTTATTTTAAAGTATGTATGGATGTGCTTATGTATACATATATAAAAAGTCAAGTGCTTGTTAAATTTTTCTTATAATTTCTGTAAATTGCTGACATTTATGACGTTGTTGTGAGAAAACAAAAGATTTAACTTAAACGCCATTTTTAAAATACAAAAAGAAAAAACCAAAAACAAAAAAAGAAACAATTACTATAGTTATCTTTTGTGGCATATGTTTGAAAACAAAACAAACCTACACACACTCATATAAATACACACAAATCTATAAGGAAAAACCACCTACTTTGCAGGAAATCAAAAAAAAAAAAGGAAATAAAAAACTACCACCAAAATCTCTATAATATGCTCTTTGAAAATGCTGTAAATTAACTAAAAGAGAGCAAGACTCTCAGCGCAGGCGCTTAATAAAATAAACATTATTTTCCATAAAATTATTGGAAAATTTAATTTTTTTTCTGAAAAATAAACATAAATTTAATTTTTAATTTAATTTAATTAAATTTAATCTAATTTTATTTTTTAAATTTTTTATCTTTGCAGATAGTTCTTCTACAAATACCACTGAGAATCCCTCTTCCCCACCTTCGCCACAACATAATGGCTCTTTGGCAAATAGTGGCAACAGTAGCAATAACAATAATAATAATAATGGCACAAAATCACCCTCTCCCCATTTATCATACCCTGCACATCATAGCCACCATCATCATCATCTCTCACAACCCCATCAGCCCTCAACACCCACCAGTTCGAGCGCAGGTCTCAATCATCATTCTTCACTCTCCAATTCTAGTTATTTACTACCCACCAGTTCAAATGAATCCGATGATGAGGGTGAAGAAATCATTGAAGAAGATGATGGTACCGATGGTCCTTCAGATGGTTCTTCACCTCAAGGAGATTCAAATCAAACAAAACGTAAGAAAAAGACTCGTACAGTATTCTCAAGAGCTCAAGTTTTCCAATTGGAATCAACATTTGATTTGAAACGTTATTTGAGTTCTTCGGAAAGAGCTGGTTTGGCGGCCTCTTTACGTTTGACTGAGACTCAAGTGAAAATATGGTTTCAAAATCGTCGCAATAAATGGAAAAGACAATTGGCTGCTGAATTAGAGGCAGCCAATATGGCAAATATGGCCCATGCTGCTCAACGTTTGGTCAGAGTACCAGTATTATATCATGATGGTACTACTTCAGGTTTTGTGCCACCACCTCCACCACATCCTCATGCCATGCAATATTATGCTGCAGCAGCGGCACGCAACAACAGCCCACCTCGGCCACCATTGTCTTCACTCGTATAGGGGGTGGGGTGTCTAACTGCGGCCGCAGTGGCAGCTGCAGCAGCTGGTGCTTCCTCATCTACAACGTCATCGTCAACAACAACCTCTACTAACACATATGGACGACCCACCTCACCACTCTCACCTCATCACAGTCACCACTTAACACATCACTCTCATCATCATCACCACTTGCAGCACCTAATGCGTGCCTCATCACAATCACCATTTCATCATGTCAACACTACAACACATGCCACATTAGCAGCAGCTCTAACACCACATTCACAACATTCCCATGATGAGTCTGAGGCTGATGATACAGCCATCGATGTGGAAAATGAGGATGATGAACAACATACTCATTCCCAACAGTCTAATGTTAACCCAGAGGAAATGATGACGGGAAAGTTTTCTCAAACAAATGGTCACTCTACAACTCCTGCAGCACAGAGTGTACATACAGCAACAACGACTGAATTGTTTATACCAAAATCTCAGCATCAGCTGGCTTTGGAAAGGCAAGTTAATGGTTTGCAAAAGCAAACTATGGCTGGTATTGGAGGAGTAGGAGGAGGAGAAGAAAAACTAAATGGCAATTTAAATCATAACAATAACAACAACCATATGGCAGCCGAACAAATAAAAAATCATAAAATTTATTAAGAACATCAAATTGTGGCCAAATGTTATGAAAATATAATGAAAATACACTGAGAAAAATATAAAAAAATAATATATAAAAGGGTTCTAATAAAAAATTGGAAATTATATAAAAGAAATTTTCTTCATTATTTGAATTATTTAGATTTTGTTTTTAAAGCCCTTGTTAAAAAAATAAAATATATTAAAAAAATCCATATTAAAGAAAAAACGGAAGTGGTTTCATGAAAAACGAAGAAAATTATATAAACAAATTATAAATTATATAAATAATGTAAAAATTCCTACCAAATTTATAAAATTAGTGAAGAAATTATATACATATATATAAATATTTATTGTTCCTATTTTATTTCTGTAAATAAATTCTACTATTTATCCCTTTTTAATATTAATAAAATTAACCTTATAATCTTGCGAAACTTTTGTATATGTCTAATTGCTCAATATTTACTAATGTTATATAATAAAAAATTAAAATAAAAAATGTAAATTTATTACGCAAAAACATAATTATTTTAATTATAATTACAGTAAGTATCATAAAAATATGTATAAAAATTATTTAAACATTTTAGATTAAGAAAAATACATTTTTATTAAATTATAAGTTGTAAATTTCTTTAAAATTTAATATTAGAATCTAATGATAAGTATATAGAGGTCTTTTTTATTAGTTAAATTATTATTAAATATTAAAAAAAAATAATAATATAAAGTAATTGATAAAAAAACTAAAATGTTAATAATATAATTATTACTAATATAATGAAAAGAAAAAAATATTAAAATAAAAAATAATTGCTTATAAACAAAAAAATAATTAAATTTTTTATTTACGATATTTATTTGAAACTAGAAAAATATTTTGGGGAGGGGCTGACCCCTTTAGTAATTTATTCTTTCATTGATGGTGCCTCACAGTAGTATAATTGTTCAAAATATTAAGACTCTCGTTATAGTTCTTTAGATTTCGATAATCAACATTTGCCGCTCCCCTGGGAGCTACCCGTCCAAAGTTTTGTCCAGTAAAACCGTTCCTTGAGGAACAAGTTGGGACCAAATTTGATAATTTTAGCTGTTATAGTTTTTTAGATATTCGAAAATTAATATTTGCCCCCCTCTCTGGACCTATCCGTCCTACTTATATACTTTAAATGAGAGGTACCCTGGTTCGATCGGAATTTTTTTATAGCCTATGTAACTTTCGGGAATATTGGAATCATTCTGTGAAATTTTCTTCAAAATTGGCTCAGCCGTTTTGGAGTCTATACGTTACATATATATATATATATATATATATATATATATATATATATATATATATATATATATATATATATATATATATATATATATATATATATATATATATATATATGTGTATATATATATATATATATATATATATATATATATATATATATATATATATATATATATATATATATATATATATATATATATATATATATATATAAACATTTAAGTTGCAGATATTGCAAAAACCTAGTTATTCCTTCATGAGTTTAAACATCGATTTCAAAAAAAGGACTCCATAAAAACTACAGTGTAATACGGTAACAGATTTTTGAAAGTTTCTATATAACAATGATTCGATGGATTTAGTCCGAACTTTTAAGGCCAAAACACTATTTCACGAAGTAGTATTATATGGGGGTTATAACAAAATATTGTCCGAGAACCAATCGGGAACCGCCAGGCATAATATGGTTTGATTTTTATAAAATAAAAAATAATAATATAAATAATTTTTGCTAATTTTTTCGAGACAGAGCCATATATTAAAGCGTAAACAAAACATGGAATTAGTAACTTTTATTCAAGACAGTTAAAGAAATAATTGTGGAGAATTTAAGTAATATTGTTAAAAGAGGGTTAAAGAAATATCCCAACCTCCTTGACTTTGGTAGGTCTCTGAGGTAGACGCCTTTAATTTGTTTAATTAATTTTGAACATTTTTATGATTTTTTTGTCGAAAATAGAAGTCAAGTCTAATTTAATTTAAGAAAATTTATCTATATATGGACCTTAATATATATAGATTCTTTATACCCTCCATCACCACAAGAGGTTATGTAGGTATATTACTTATTTATTTTGTGCATAATACCAAGAATTTTAGTCTCCATAGAGTATGAATCTATAATTGTGCATTACGTGCTATTTTTATATTTATGATCTCAGTTAAATGAAATCTGCCATAAACAATAAGCTAAATCGGTTGAATACACTAAAATTTCGAGATAAGCGATTTAGAAGTGGTAGACATTTCTAGTTGGCTTCCACACGATTATAAAGTTTCCTAAACATATAGCTACGAAATTATTAAAGTCCAAGTGCTTAACCTTTATATGTTTTAGTACCGGTTTTGGGTAATAACCCAATTTCGGAAAATTTAAAATGTTGACAGATCCTTATAAAATAATTTTCATCTACACAGAAATTAATGTTCGTCTTTGTTTTTGTTTTACAATGGAAGATAATTAACATTATACAATGTTAAATCAATATATAACTATTAGTTTATCAAATATGTTTATACAATTTTTAAAGTATTTTTTTTTTTATAAAATTGAACTTAATTTTTAAATTAAAGCCGTTAGAGCGAAATCGAAATCGAAAGCAGTGTCAAAATCGAAATTTTTTGGAAATAATTCAGTAACTTTTTAACCTTTATAGATATCTTCACAAAATGTCACATAGTCAGAGCTGAGGTGTTTTTGAGTTGATTTGGAGAAACAAAAGCCCTTATATTCGCCAAAATTCATTTATGTCCCTGTAAATGTCTTTATAAAATTCAAGTCTAAATAAATTTTTAAAATCATTTTTTTGTTCTATGCTTTTTAATTTCTTTATTGTTCAAAAGTTGATCCAAGAACACTTAACCAAAAATTGTTTTTTTTTTTATAAAACTCGATATATTGTATCAACTAAATAATTTATATAAAAAAATATTTTCATTAATCTAGTGTTGCTTAGCCAAGAAGGTGTTTATCCATAATAACTTTTTCGATTTAATAAAATTTCTTCATTTTAAATCAATATGAAAATAAGATCAATTCAAAATTAAAACATTTTAGCTTAATCTTCTGTAATTGAGTTTTAAATATTATTTTTATAAATTTTACAATTTACCTTAAAAGATGATCAAACAGAACATTTTCCAGTAATAAATTTTTCCTTATCATAAAATAATTTAAGTTCAAAATTTCCTTTAAATTCCTGCAAAAAAATTAATATTTTCTGAATCAACAATTAAACATAAATTTGAAATTTCTTGTGCATATCAAATGAGAAACAGTTAAAAATGTAAATGAATATTAAAAATATTTTTCAATTGTTTTACAAATAAACATGAACCTACATATGAATGTGTTTGTAAGTGTGTGTGTAAATATGTAAGTATGTAAATCGCACTACATCAACCATAATGAATAAGCAATAAATAAAAAAACGATCTGTTAACAATTTACAACTCATGTGTGTAAATGAAAGTATTATGATAAATACAAAAATAAAACAAGTAAGAAAGAAAGCTACATTCGGCTATACTGAATCTTTAATACCCTTCACCATAAATGCGTTCTTTTTTAATAGTTTCCTAGATATAACACGGAACACTTAATAAGTTATAAAATTATTTTAAAATTTTATTATTCAACTGAACCGATTTCGTTGAAGTATATAAACTTAATATTTTGGCAAAATTTTATTTTACGAAAGTAAAATATCGGTCTTTATATTTTAACATACTGAATCGAATTTGATGGTTTTAATTGGGAAACTTTTCTGGGCTAAGAGCATACTTTTTTAAGTTGTGTCAATTATAGTGAATGTGAGCGTGCCGATAACAAACAGGCCGACATAGCTAAATCGACTTAGAATTTGATTTGATGCAACAATATATACATTATGGGATCTGAGATGATTACTTTTTAGCGTTACACAAGGACTAACAAACTTAATATACACTCTTCACTACTTGTGGTGGTGAAGGGTATGAAAACATTAAAAAAACAATATTCTATATAAAATTCTGTACAATTCAACACGTCAACCAACACGACTGACAACAATTAAATGTGCAACAAAATGCTGCGATTTAAATATGTATTTCATGTTAAAATATATGTATAAGTGGGTGTGTATGAGTGTATATTTCTGTAAATATTGTTTAAATATTTACAAGTATAAATGTGTAAGTGTATTTTATATTATAGTACTTAAACCAACAATTGTTAACAATTGTTGCAACAATATTTTATGTTTAGTTGCGCTGGCAATTAATTGTAAATGTGTGCTCTTTTATTCTGCCCCATTGTTTAGCATTTGTTAACAAAAAAAAAATTAAAAAAAAAAACAAAATGTTGCACAATTAGACGATGCTTGTTTTTTAATTGCAGACAGATTTTGTTTATTTATTTTTTATATATTTTTTTGCTATTTTTCTTGTTATTATTTTAATACCACAAAACAATGAAACCAAATTCAAGTTATTGTGCTAAGGACGTTTCAAAACAAAAAATATATAAATAAAAAGTAACTTTCATTATCAGTGTACGAGGTTAAAGTACTTTATAAGTTTTCTGTGTATTTGTGTTATTTTAAATGTAACACTTTTTCAAGAATTGTGGTATTTATTAGTTATAGTTGAGGTAAGTTCTAAAAAAAGAGTCTATTGAAAAAGTTTTAATTTCATCAAATACCACAAACAGTGAAATTGGAAAAAAAGTCATTTTTCAGTTGCATAATGGATCATTTATTGAATGAAGTAAACCCAGAAAAAAGTAAAGTCAACATTGAACAAAGTTGATTTTAATTTTTATCTTTAAGAAAAATTTAAACGTTTTATGTTTATACATTATACACCAATAACTTTTTAGTAGTAAAATTTCAAGAAGATCAAAATTGATTGACTGTAAAATAATTTTGAGTAAAAATTTTTACCTAAAAAGGTTAATTTAACATTTGTGTAGTTATGATTTTTCTTCATAGATAAAAAATATTAATTCAACATTGTTTCGCAAGACATTTTTTACTCCAGTACTTTTTTATGATATTAAACAAACTTGAAGTAAAATTAACATTTGGTTTCTACAATGTTAAAAAATGTATTTACTATGAAATATAATTTTACATTTGTACGGTTTTGATTTTACTTCATAGATAAAACTTGTGAAATCAACATGGCTTTACAATAAATCCATTTTTCTGATACCTTCTTCCTCTATATATTATTATTAAAAAAGTTATTGTTGTTTCATAAATTAATAACGAAAGATTCTTATGCGTTCAATGTTATTTCACAGCAATTTTAAAAACGTTTAATTTTAACTGAATGAACAAAATTTTAGTCAATCGCAAATCAATCATGTTTTCAACGATGATTTAACTTCAAATTTCTTTCTGTGTATAGGATCAATCAAATCATCAACTCTCACCTATTTTTCGTTTGCAAAAGTTGTTTACTAGAGGCCATAGAGACAAAAGGGAATATAGCGACTCGCAAAATAGAATCGGTAAGTACAAGCAAGCGTTATAGATAATTTATATATGTCGATTTATTTAGAGTCTCTAGAGCTTAGAGTGCGTTAATACAGGCGTACAGTATGTCATCAACTCTTTACCTGATGAACCGTTTGAGCTGATTTCTTTCTGAGCCGAAATGAAGGAGTACAGATCCCTTCTGTAAATATCTATAAGTATCTAAGTCGAAATAACCTTTTTAACCCAGTTTTAACCTTATTTCTTTTTAGTTTTTTTTTCCATTCCTAAATTAAAAAATTTAAATATTTAACTTCGTTAAAAATTTTTATTTAACTGAATTTGAAATTTTGATAAAATAAATCGAGTTTTCAATATTTATTCACTGGCAAAAATTTTTTTGTTTCAAATAAAATTCGAATAAGCTTGTACATAAGCTTTATCTAAATTTTGGTAATTTAAAAAAAATTATCTTGTTTTTCTACGCTTTAAATAGCAAAATATTGACAGATACATAAGGTAAACAATCGAAATTATTTTCTTTTACACGACCTTTATTTTTTGTTTTCTATTGTTAATATATTTTAGATGGTTTGGGATTTCGGATAGTTCTGTAAGTAAAAGTGAAAATCTTTTTAAATCTCTATTTCATGGAGAAGTTCGTGTACATCACATATTGTATTTTATTAAGACTTTAAATATATTTTTCCTCAAGAAAACAGCAAGAATACAAAATTTTAAGTTCCTCATAATTTTTGACTATAAATGATATTTGACTTACTTTATCTTTGAAAATTTCATTGCGATATCTCAAATGGTTTAAAAGTTATAGAATTATTAAAAAAGAACCGATTTGGACGCTCTCTGAGCCCTTAGGGCTTTAATCCATGCTCAGTTTTTGGAATTTTTATAAAAGTACATTTATTTCGTAACCTATAGCCGCTAGAACTAGAGGTCGTTAATCTATAAAAGTTAAAACTGGAGCCGAGAGATTCAAAAACGTTATAACTTTTTCGAAATTCTAAATAAAATTTATTAAATTTGTTTTGTTTGTAAAATAGGACCAAGAAGGTATTAATCCATAATCATATTTTAAACAATTTATAATTTTTTTTAAAAAGTTGTTAATCCGTTTTGTTTCGTAAACTGAATCGCTGGAATCAATAAGGAGTTGAACCACGTTTAAAAATCTCTTATAAAAGTAAATAAATTTCGAAAACTAAAAAAGTAAATTTATTTCCAAAACTAAAGCTGCTGCAGTCAAAGGGACTTAAATGATAATTTTACAAATTTTAAAAATGTTTATAAAATGAAAATTTTCTCCACTAAAACAAAAAATGTTGATCGATTCTGGAGAATTTCAAAAATGTTTAGTTCGATTTTCTTGTAAACATTTTAAAAATTTATTAAATATTGTAATTTTTAATAAAATTAAAGAGGGTGCAGAAATTATTAAAAAACTTATTTGTTTTATTTTTAAATAATAAAACTTACATTTTGTTGATTTAATTACATTTTTATTGATTTCTCACGAAATAAATTTATTTAATGCATTTAACCGCATTTAAATTAAATATTAACACTTATTGCGTAATACACTTTTTATAGCAACAACAAATTACACAAACACGAGACGACATGAATAAAAAATAAAAAAGACAAACTTTTATTAAAAACTTCACTTATTAATTTTATGCCACTTCCACTTTAATAACATTTTTCACTAATTTAGATTTAATTTTTTATAAATATTTTTATATAAAAATATTCACTGATATTTAAGCTTTAAATTTATATAAAAATATTTTAATATTTTACACTTTTTATAATAAAAATATTTTAATTTATTAAAATTATTTACACAAAAACTTGCAAATTGAATGAATTTTTTAGAAAAACTAAAAAAGGAATGCAAAAAATGTGTTTTTGTTTATTGTTTATTTACTTAACCGTTAATGAGAGTGCGAGAGAGAGTGTATGAATGTAAGTGAAAGGTGAATGTGGGAGTATAATGAAATTAAGTGTTGCTAATTAAGCTGTTGCAGTTTGTTTTTGAAGAAAAATAAAAAATTAAGTTATAAAGAATGAAAAATGAACTTTAAAAAATCAAAATTTTTCTCGATTTGTATTTTAATTGCGGATCAAAAAATTTTCACTTATTAAACTTTTTTTGTCACTTTTTTAATATTTTTGACAAAAGTGCTTTGTATGGAAGTCTTATTACTTTCTTTATTTAAAAAAATGGAAGAAATAAAATAAATAAAAATGTTTTAGTCGGTCAAGACCGACTATGCAATACACTAAACCACATTGTTGGTTGTAAATTGCTAATATGAAATAATGTGATCGACTTCAGTAGGTAATAATCATATTAACGTTTATATAAAATTTATTCGTTTAGAAATGGAATTAATGCGATTTTTCTGACGGGTTATATGGGAGCTAAAATAATTATGGACCGACATTTGTTTAATTTCGTACACAGCTTATAGTTCCTTAAATTTTATCAAATATTATTACAATACCCACGTATACGTAAAATTTATTCGTTTCAAAGTAATATTTATATGGGGGGTTGTGTGACACCTATGAGAAATATTGAACTGATCCATGTATAATTTGGCACATCATTTTAAAATATCATAAGATTTCTTTTCAAAAAATGTAAAATTCTTTTGATATATAGGATTTTTATGGGCCAAAAATACCATTCCGAGGGTACATTTGTATAGAGCCTATATAAAATAATGGACCAATCAACATGCATCGTTCTTGGTTCAAAATAATACCACGTGCAAAATTTAATTGAGATATATTTGAAACTGCTTTACATGGATAAACAGCCGGACGGACATGGTTAAATCAATTCAGGAAGTGATTCCCAGTTGAACGGATAATTACATATAACCTGTGACAATAATTGTGGTATTTGAGAGGGTAAATATCTGCAATTATAGTTCTGGGAAAATCTGGGAACCTTTTTTTCTATTGAAGAAAAAAGTTGCAGAAAATCATCGGTTGTTGGCAGAATATTGCCCACCAGTTCAATAAAATTTTTGAACCAAATTGATGATTTCAAGATGACAAATCAGTGATTAGTATTGCGACGAGGAATGGAAAACATTACTCAACGAAAGTTGTTGTCAAAACACAAACGAATTGGAACAATCAGAAGGGCTTCTTGTATTATAAGCTATAGAAAGTGGTTCAGCCGATCACAAAAAATCTGTATGAAAACTATTGATTCTGTTGTAGAGATTAATAGAAGAAAAATTACCAGAATGTTGGACAAGAGACGATATCATAACTTCCCGTTACGTCAGTACTTTGATCAAAAACTATTTGGGCAATAGTGGATAGGAAGTATTAACAGAAATCACCCCTTCAAGGTTTCTTGATTACATACATTCTATAACTTAAAACCGGAGTAGTGCTTTGGGGTGAATTCAAAGGCGCAGTGAAGCTAATGGGACATTGTGTCATTACATATAGAAAGCTTTGGAATGGTACCAAAACGAACAAATAAGATATTTGAATTTTACAATAAAAATAACTAAGAAAGTAACGTGCTACCATACCGATTTTGATCATTTTTGGAAAGATAATAAGGAACATGTAGTTAAACGTAAAATTGTGTTTCAATATATATCGGTTTACAATTGAAAGAATTACAAAAGTTCTTCTCTTGGATTTGGATGAAAATTCTTCGATTGCATTTATAAATTGTCTTGTATATCGGTCTAATTTTTTTTATTAATAGAACCGATTTTGCAGTTTTTAATTAAGAAACTTGTTAAGATAATTACTAATAACACAGTCAAAATTTGCTAAGCTCGTTGGGTTATAAGCGTGCAGAAAATATATACAGGCAGACGGTTAAAGCTAAATCGATATACTTTATGGGGTCTTCTATGATTCCTTCTTGGTGTTACACATAAAAATGACTAAATTAATATAACCTTCCTCCAAACCTGTAGCAGTGGAGGGAATAAAAATTGAAGATGTTGGAAAATGTGTTACAAAATTTCTAACATTTTAAAATACGAAAGATGTTGAAATAGGAGATCTGTTCTAAAAATGTGCTTAAATCAATTAATCAATAATAAGTTCTATTGAGGTTCAAACTTTATTAATTTGTGGATTTAAGGATACATATTTTGAATAATTTTATACGTTTTCCTAAAAATTCTTCTATTTTCTTAAATAAAAACCCCTTTTAAATTAGTCACTTGTTCGAAACCTGCTATTGCAGCAGTTAAAACCAAATTTAAATTGAAATCATTTTTAATTCAGTACTTAGGAAAACGTATTTGAACAACCCTCAATTTGAATATCCTCATCAAGTATCCTTAACAATTATTATGATATAAAGAATAAATAAAACCGACCACTGAGCACTGGCTCAGTCTGTCTGTCCGTTCGTCTATATGATGTTTTTTTAGCTTTCTCTAGATTTGATTGATGAGAATTACTTTACAATGACTGACATTGTTTTGTATTCCAACAAATTCAAATTCATTCATTTAAAATATTTTCTTCATTCACTTATACATTAAATCATTCACTCATTCACTTATTCATTCATTCCATTTATTATTTGAAATTTATTTGTTCTGGGGAAAATGTTAAAAATAGAAGTCTGTTTTTATTCATTGTTTTTAATTCAGTTTTATTTAGTTCACTTAAATATAAAAATTCGTATAAAAATAAAATTGTAGAGAATGGAATTGAATAAAAAATTATAGAAAATAATAATTTTTCATTCCACCATCAAAATAATCTTTAATATTAATTCATCATTATGACAAAACAGTTTTATTTAAAGTTTTTTTTTTTTGGTTTTTCCTTATTTTCTTCCTTTTTGCTTCCTCCCCAACAAGGATTTTTGCATAGAAAATATTTTAGATGATGAGTGAGTTTTTATTGCAAATAGTAATTTATAAAAATAGTTTAATATTTTTATACCCTCCACCATCACAGGTGGTGAAGAGGGTATATTAACTTTGTCATTCCATTTGTAACGCTAAGAAGTAATCATCATCTAAGACCATATAATGTATATATATTTTTGCATCAAATCAAAATCTGCTTCGATTTCGCTATGTCTGCCCGTCTGTCAGCTCTAGGGACGCTCATCTCCGTAATAATTGATGGCCTAAGTATTTACTATAGTCCTGAGAAGTTTTATATTTAAAACCAGAAAAATCGATTCAGTTTGTTAAGAGATATAGAATGATATCTGAGACCACCTCTAAATTAAAGCGAAGAACTTTCGTAAAACTATCAAATTACAATAAAATTAATTAACGAAATATCAAAAAATATGTACCTCATTACTATACAAAAATCGTCAAAATCGGTTCAGTAGAAAAAAAGTTATAGCCAAAAATATAACGAATAAATATAAGAAAATCATTCATATATTGTATGCCTTTGTGAGGGTATATGTGAGTTTGTATATTCGTTTAATGTCCATGTAAGAAACATATTTTATTTATTTCTTTGACATTTGTGGTGAAGGGTATTGAAGATTCGGCATAGCCAAATGTAGCATTCTTACTTGTTATATTTATCTATTTATTTATTTAGAGAGAGAGAGAGAGGGAGAAATAGAGACTCAAATGTTGGAAGTAAAATCTTCAATTATTTTTATTGTATTTTATTATGATTAAATGGTGGATGCCCTACCTTCATTTGGATAGTTTTGAGAAACTCAGGACTACTCAGGACTCCTTAAAACCGACTTTAAAAAAGGATATATTTACTTGAAATTCACATATAGTAATCCTAAGCATCGGGGAATAATTTAGGTTGGGTCGATATAAATTCTAATACCGTTGATTTTACAACTAAAAAACTTAATATAAACTTGGAGAAAATAAGTTCAAATCGCAGTGCAGGTCTAATGACATTTATTTATTAAAATGTACAAAAATCTTTTTAATGGATTAGAACCGATTGTGCTACGCCTATGACAAGCACATGGAAAAATTTCAGAGACAGTGACAGAGTCTTCTAAACACTGAAATTTTTAAGTTCAAAATATCTTAAAAATATATTAAATTTCATTAAACTATATGTACCAATATATCATAACCATAATATTTTTGTGTATGATGACCCACCTATGTTTCCAACAATAACATGGTTGTAAGTTTATATCAAATTGAAGTGAAGTTACTTTAAAAAAATCAAGAAATCTTTGATCTTCATTCAAATCTAAAAAATAGGAAGTTTATATTTTGTATTTTTGTATGTATATCGATTTTCATCGAAATCGGAGAGATTTAGCTGTCGCTAATCAAAGATATGAAGGAAAATATTGACCTTGAAATTGAAACAACCAACATTATATGGTTGTGCTACAAAAAATATGGTTAAAGAGCAATGTTGTGTATCAAGGTTTTGAGTGATGAGCACTAATTTTTTCAACCATAATGTGGTTGTGGCAATTATGTAAAATTAAATTAAGATCGTTAAAAAATCGAAAAACCGAACTGGAAACAAATTTAAAAAATTTGGAGAACTTAAAATTTATCTTATAATGCAGAGATATACTTTTCATCGAAAGTGGAGATAATTAGATACGGTGCGAGTTCGAGGAAATATAAGAAAAATATACAAAAGTTTATGTAGGTATTAAAGTTCAGATAGTTATTGGAATAAACCAACAAAATACGGTTGTGTTACATTTTTTTTGGATGGTGGTGCATCTTTATTTTCAGCGATATTATATTTGTGGGATAATATAAATTTGAACAGCGATAAAATTGAAACGGAGACGAATTTTAAAAATTTGGAGAACTCAAAATATTTATTAATGTAGTTTATACGGGCACCGATTTTCATTAAAATCGTAGAGGGCTAGCAACGATTCGAATTCCAAAGTTTGAAAGTTTTTTAAAATATTACAGAGAATACGGAAAATATTTAATAATAATTTTTATTGGACTCAAACTTATCTAAATCCGAATATAGATAATGATTTTATTTTGGTCTAAATACACATAATAGAGAATTATGTGGATCTGTGATATTCTTTCAATTAAATCCTAATTGGGGTTTTTGGAAAAAAGGGATTATAAAAAGCCTCAATAATGCCTTTGGAATAAACCAGCATATATTGGGACCCCTGCTGTCATACAACTATGGTATGAATGTACACATAAATATCGATTATTATTAAAATTGTAGACTTCGGGGTATTAACTGATCAAAATATCTGCTATTTATACTTTTCAATATACAAGCAGACCCGGCAAACTTCGTTGTGCCAAAAGAAATTTTTAAGGGCCTTGCTTGGCCTTATCAAACATTAGTGTTGTATTGTCATACGATTTCAATAGATTATTAGTAAATAAAAATTGCTTTGTATGAGGGTACCTACCCCCTGATACACTCAGGCCTATTTTTTCAGTGATGGTTTCTCAGAGTAGCATAGTTATTGCAAAATATTAAGTTCTTTGTCCGGTAAAGCAGTTCTTTGAGGAAGTCGTTTGTACGAAATTCGAGCACTCTCGGCGTTACATGAATATTTGCTTTGTATAGGCGGTTCCCCGCCCCATGGTCCTATTGGAACTTATAGCCCACTTTACTTTCGGGAATTAAGGGGCCATTTTGTGAAAATTTCATCAAAATTGGCCCACCAGTTTTAGATTCTATACGTTACATACATACATACATACATACATACATACATACATACATACATACATACATACTTACTTACATACATACACACATCCTATTTTATATATAGACAATAATATGACATTTTACTTTTGGTCGATAAAAAATCCAAGTGAACGAAAAACATTCGCTTGAATTCGAGTAAAATTGGGTTTCTCTATCTACGATGCTTTCGATATTTGTTACATTTTTCTAGTTTTTGCAGGTCAATATTGTTATATGTTTTATATTTTTCATATGTTTCATACGAAAATGAACTGCTGACAATTTTATGGTTATCAAAATAAATTGAAAATAATATTTTTATGCAATAAAAATAGTTTTGTTGAAATTTCCAAAATGTTTATGTTTGTCAAAAAAATTTGTTGTAAATAAGTCTTTATCAAAAATAACATGTTGGCCAATGGAACATATACCTTAACGTGTTGCGGTCAATCTATAATTGTTAATTTTAACTATATAATTTAATATATGCTGGCGATAACAATAAAAATCTATTATAATGATTTTTTAAAAATTGTCTGCAAGACCTGATTAAATTGTAAAATGCGTTCAATTTGTAGAATTAAAAAAAATCTACAAGGAATATCTATATACACATTTTTTTGCTCAATTCATAAATGATTTTGATTTTTTTGCGAATTTTTAAAAAATCAACACGCTCGAAGTAGCCCGGATCCCTTAAGCTCTTGTATTCATGGAAATCAACTCCTTAGCTCTAATTGGGTGAAAATTCATTGCGATATCTCTAAAATTTTAAAGTTATAGAATTAATTCCAAAAACAATCGATTTGTGCACTGTTAGAGTTTTTTAGTTATTTTACAAAAAAATTCTTAAAAAAATTACGTTATCCTGAATTGCCAGTCATTTGCTACCAATTTTGTAAACTACAAAAATTTCCAGTTAAGTGCCATTTTATTTGTCTAATATTCATAAATCTACAATAATGTTATGATGGGTGAATTTAATGTTACAATCTAAATCTAAAAAAAAAAATATCGTCTACTTTTATTTGGCTTCTTTCCATATTATCCACTTAACGTAATAAGAAATTTCCTTTTAAAAATTATACAAAAATAATAAAAAAAAACTAAAAAAATCTTTAACAAAGAACCGAACATTTTTTATTTATTATTCGTTGTTATAAAATCTCAAATAAATTGCAAACGTTAGAATCTACAAATTAATTTGAATCTGAAAAATACGAGTTGTTGCAAACAAATAAAGTAAAGAAAAAGCAAATAAGAATATTATATTCGGCTATGCCGAATCGTCAATACCCTCCACCACAAACACATGATAAGTAAGTACGTTATGTACATAAGTTAATATTTAATATTAATATTTTTTACTATAACTTTGTTTAACTGAACCGATTTTGATAATTTTTGGAATGGTAATTAAGTATGCGAAGGTTAATATTATGTCAAAAATTCAATCTAATTTTTTTATGTACATAATTGACAATTTTATGCACATTTTTTTCTTGAACTTGTACGTTGCCTCCGATGTCCGTATATATATATTTGCAGGTTTTATATGGGAAACTTTTCAGGACAATAGCAAATATCTCATCTCTTTCAGTTATTGAGTATAAGACAGATATACATATGATTTCATGCAAGATTATATATATTTAAAAAAACCTATATTTTCAGAAAACCGGGTTTTGATTAGGATTTGAAAAAAATTGTTTTCGAGTACGGTTTTATGTCAAAAGAACCGGTTGACTTGTTTTTGTTTGATTATTTATAGAAAAAATTATTATTTGTTAAATATTTAGAGTTTAACCAAAGGAACTATATAAAGTGGATCCATCATAATCTAAATGTGTATGATTAGTTCTTATATTAAAATAACCATTTGTAATGAATTTTATCAAATTATACTTTTTGTTTGTGGTTTTTAGTATCGTATTTTAAAATAATGTGCCTAGACACCATTTATTGAAGTCCATCATCTTTCCTCTACATAAATTCATTCCTTTATTTGTGAATTATGTCTAAATTATAGCCCTATACCTTCATATTGAATATGGATAAAATGGATAAAAAATTTTGCATAATCTCATTTATTCATTGACGTATGAAACAGACGTAACATGACAATATCGCATAATTCGAAAATTGAAATTATTTGAAAACGATCGGTTCTCTGAAATGCGAAAATAACCGGTTAACCGGTTTTCGGTTTTTCAATACACAAGAAAAGGTGTCTGGGATGATTCCTTCTTAGCATTACATACGGAATGACAAAGTTAATATACCTTCTTCGCCATTTGTGGTAATGTAGGGTATAACAAATATAAAATTTTGGTACAAAATTTTTTGTTGGATTTTTTATTTTATTTTATTTTTTTGGCAAAAAAAGGGTTCACATTTTTTGTTGTTATAAAATCATTATTATCTATTTTTTTAAGTTTATTTTTTGTGTGATTCTCAAAAAAAAAAAATTATATATTTATTTGGCAAATTGTACTCTACTCGTACGAGTAAAAAAGCCTTAATTTTTTATATGGATGCAGTCAAGTGGCTTGAGCATTTTATTTAAGCGCATGAATGGATTTTTTATTATTCTATATGGTCTAGAATATTAATTCTTATTTTAAGTATTTTTCTTGATTTTTTTTTTTTTCAAATCATATAACAAAATAGAGAGTATAAAATGTGGAAAATATAAAAAAGAAAATAAAATTTGAATTCATTTGTATAAAATATAAAGAAAATTGTTGCAAAATTAAAAAAATAAAATAAAATTGGCTTTTTTAAAAAACTGTGGAACTACAACAAATTCGGGAGAAAATTAATTTCGGCGTAAAGTTGGTTGGGTATACAAGTTAAATTGAAATAATTTCATACATTATTCAAAATATTGTCCATTATAAGTCACTATTTTCATAACCTCCACTCACCACTTGTGGTGGGTGAATTAACTTTATCATTCCATGTGTAACGTTAAGAATAAACCATCTTAGACCCCATTATGTTTATATTCTTGTATCAAATCATAATCTGAATCGATTAAAATTAACTCTCCGTCTGTCTATCTGTCTGTCTGTCGAGAAAACTTACCAAGTCCGAACATAAGTGTGTAAGACAGATTGATAGCTCTTTCTCGAATCTATAGGTGGTGGTGCATGGCCGTTCTTAGTTCGTGGAGTGATTTTTCCGATAACGAACGAGACTCAAATATATTAAATAGATGCTTTCACGATTATGGTTTTGAAGCTTTTGTAGCCTTCATTCACGAGCGCAGTAAAATGTGTGAGTGTTTAAATGTGTTTATGAAAATGGAGCCGTCTGTCCCATTATAAGGACACCAGCTTCTTAAATGGACAAATTGCATCTAGCAAAATGAGATTGAGCAATAACAGGTCTGTGGTGACCTCAGATGTTCTGAGTTGCACGCGCCCTACAATGAAAGTATCAACGTGTATTTCCTAGACCGAAAGGTCCGGGTAAACCGCTGAACCACATTCAAGCGTGGGATTGTGAACTGCAACTGTTCACGTTAGAGATATCCTAACTAAAGGTTAACTTGTATAGACCCCTATCTGGTGAGGGGGCATATTCGGTGAGTCCGATAAACATTTATCTGAATTTGAAACTTTTAATAAAATTAACTCTTTGGGATTTTTTTTTGCAAAGTGGTTGCAGCTTTTAAGAGCATTTTATTGATCTGAAATTCAAGATTTTTCGTTTTATAAAAAATTTTAAAGGGAATACGCGAAACGTAAGGCAGGATAAGCTTTACCTACAAGACCTATAAAAAATTGGTAATTTTATTTTAATTTTTTATTTTATATTCTTTTGTTAAATTTTCAAAACGCAAAGCTAAAATCATCTTTAGAAAAAAGTAAAATCTTAAATATGTTTTAAACGGAATAGGATTTTTGTAGAAGTTTCTATTACACACTGGTGCATATTCCACTAAAAGCATGTAACTTTTTTTATGATAATGAGAAGCAACTTAGCTATATTTTTTTAAACTAAACAAAATCCTTTCTCAGTCTTGTGTTTGCCTTATTCATGTGAATAAATGTTCTTGGTGTTATTTTATGTGAAGTAAAAGTTATAGTCAATCAAGCCCTTCTATTTAATACATGGTTAGCTACCAAAATTAATGAACGATCCTCGTATAAATATATTTTCTAATTAGCACCTAAGAGTGCAGTATATTATATATATGATTTGTGCCTGTGGAGCTAGAGGAAATCATGATCCAACTCTCTTAAAATATGGTCCACCAAATTTTGCATTTATTTATCTTAATTTGACCAATTCTACCACCATATATATATGTGATTAAAGCCCTTCAAAGTGATATTTTTAAGGGAAGTTGTATGGAACCTATGAATTGGCACATCATTTTAGTATATTGTAAAACTTGTTAATTTCAAAAGTGTTGGTAGCATCAGTTTTTCTGCCCGTTACAAACTTCTGCATAATATAAAATTGAAAATAATTGAAATTAACGATTTCAGTTTTCTTTTTAAAAGTCGCCTACTACCAACCTTAATCAAACATATATACTCCCTTCCTCTTATATCTTCCTTATTCTTTTGATTTTTATTTTGGCCACCAAAAAATAAGTATAAAAATTGAAGTGCCTCCACTCTATCTTTTTAATATATATGTGGTGCAACCTTCTTTTGCCACACAGCACAACAATATTTTTTCCTAAAAAAACGAAAAAAAACTGTTTAAAAAAGGATTTTTTTTGGTTTTTTATGAGAATAAGCTTATTTTTGTATTTTCGTCTTTTTTTCTTAATTTTGTTCATATTACCAACCATCATGGCATTATTTGGTAATTTTCCCTTACTTATGTTTATGAATACCAGGATATAAAATCTTTCATATGTATATGTGTATATTTTAGCATCATTTCACATATGTGCCTTGAAAAAGTTCATATGTATTTGTTTATTTGAAAATAAGAAAAAAATAAAATTTCCGAAAAAAATGAAAGGAAAATAAGTTTTATAGACATTTTAGTATGAGTGTTATTGAATGCCTGCAGTAATTTCTTAATTAGCTTCAATAAGAGTAATTTGTGCCCACAAAAAACAAAAATAAATTTTACCAGTTTATTTTTTGTTTTTATCTATTTAAAGTATTTTAGGGAAATTTGAGGAAACATTTTTGGGGAATTTTATTTAAATAATGAAAAATGAAAGGACTTGTTTATTTGAAATTACAATAGACCTTCAGAAATTAGAACCACTTTATTCCAATTGTAGTTTTCATTGAAATTTTAAATAATATTGACACTGCAAAGCACTTTCGAATTAGGAATAAAGACCGATATTGGCTAAATCGATTTAAGTCTTACTTAGGGCTAAGATCGAGCAATTTTTAACATAATTTTTCATTAAAACTTTTAATTCAAGTATTATTTGATTTATTTTGATTATATTATTTACATTTGATCAGATATTATATTTAGTATCAAAGAAGCGAATATATTGAAAATCTGATTGAAATGAGTACAAAAAATGTGTACTAAAAATATTAAATATTTTCGAAAAAATCCAATTTGATCCTACAAAAAGTTGGCTTCAGATAGAGGGAATAGTCCACATGATGTTTTTAAAGGCAAAACACGGAAATTCAAAAGAGTTCCTAACCCATACGATGGGAAAATACCCGGTACACACAGAAAAAAACATTAAGCAAAATCAACATTGTACGTAGTTGATTTGAGATTGAAAATTGTTTTAGTTTTAAACATTTTTACGATTGTGGTTAATATTATTGTATATATTATAGTTTTTCGATATTAATATATAAAATTATATAATGATAAATATTTTAAATCACTTTTAAATAGTAAAATTTCTAGAATATTCTGAAGTAACTGTATTTAATGTGAAACAATGTTAATTTAACATTTTTATCTATGAAAATCTAAACCATTACTGAAAAAAAGGTTAAATTACTTCTGTTTTAATAAATTTTGTCTTGATTTTTTTCTGTGTGTAAGGTCAGTGTCAGTGGTAGGCAAAGTTAAAGCTAATGCAAGTTAAAGTCAATACTAATGAAGCCTCAAAAGGCTCCTGACAGGAACGCAGCTAAAAATGTATAGGCCCAAAACGGAGCAATGGAAATTGAAGTCAAGACTTGAATGATGAAACGTAAGTTCTGGTATATTTTTCGCAACTTCTCCGGTCAAAATTTTATGTTGCTAATGCTCGAAGTGTGGTGGATTTTAAATTGAAATGGACTACCTGCTCCAGCTATGTCACAGAAAACTCAATAAAGACGTTAATGGAAGGGTTTGCGAAGAAGCTTAAAATCTGTGAGTTTCTACTTTATTAACTATTATAAGACTTAATTTCAAAAATATCAATTAAATTAAAATTTTGACTATATTGAGAACTTAACAGAAAAAATGAAGCGTTAACCAATTTTGGATAGAGCCTGTTGGAAAATGTCTTGAGCTCATCCTGATTTACTTTATAAACAATAACATTACAAATAATTAAAGATGTATAGTCGATTAAGCCCGACAATCTAACACCCTACACTACAACGTCGATTAAAACTGGTTACGGAAAATTAATGAACAACCCTCGTATAATATGATTTTCTGATTTATTCTTAAGCGTGTAGCATAATATTCTGAAACTTAGATTTATGTTAAATTTATGCGTTTTAAAATTAATTTTTCTGGGAGGTTATATGGCGGCTACATGGAATTATGAAGCGATCCTCGTATATTTTTTTTTATCAAATATTATTACAATACCAACATATATGTGAGATTTTTGCAATTAAAAATGATATTTGGAAGGGTGTTTATGTGAGACTTCTGAGTAATAATGGACCAACCCTCACATATTTTGGCACATCGTTTTAGAACATTAAAAGATTTACTTGTGCCAAATTTCATTTAAATCACTTTGTATATTTATTTCTATTGAATCATGACCAATTTTAAAAGGCTTCGTTCTTAGACAAAAAAAAAAAACAACATGTACTAAATTTAACCGCGATATTTCTAAATATGCGACCTGTAGACTATTCAAAACGTTTACATGGACAACCAGCCGGAAAGACACACAGACGGCCAACACCGTTAAATCGACTGAGAAAGTTCTCAGAGTCGAACATTATACTTAAAGGTGGGTTTAACATCATTTTTTCTGCATGTAACAAACGCATAATACACCACTGATAGTGCGGGGTATAAAAAATATAAAGAGGAGAATAAAAAAGGTTTTAAATGACAAAAAATGCTGCCATATTTTTGCAAAAACTCTCAAAAAAAATCGATATTATTTAGAAGTTTCAAATTAAGATTCAGATATTTTTTTAAAGTATAAATTAGTATTAGCATTAGTATTTTTAAGAATCTGATCAGTTTGTAGCCAATACTACTCCAGCTCAACTTGACAACACCTCAGCTCTAAACATGTGCAAATTCTTAAATAATTTAAATGTTACAGAATTATTTACCAAAATCAATCGATTTGAAAATACTGTGCAGAGTATCTAAATACGATTCAATATCGAAATTATTTTAAGAAAAACTGTTTTTTTACTTTCATTCTCAAATATAGTAATTTTTATTATTTCTAAAAAAAGATTCTGTATAATTTCAAAATTATCACAATTACAATGAATTTATCAAATAGTTTAGGCCTCATTAACCACAAAAAAGGACAATTCATTTAAAACCCAACAAACTACGATACAACATGTTCACATAAAAAGTCGTCTGTCTACTTTGGAAAGTAAAAATAAAATATAAAAAATGGAAACTAAATAAAAAAACGAAAAATCTAACAAAACATTATCAGCATCAACAATAATGGGTGTAAATTACAGATATAAAAATGCGAATAAACTATGAAATTGCAATCAGTGGTCAAGTACATATGCATTCTGGCAGCAGATACTTAAAAGAATGAATACATCCATATATTTTGAAAATTTGTTTAAGTTTTAGTACGAAATGAATCTAAAATCTGTAGACCAAAAAATATATGTTAATTTCTAGTCTGATGAAATATGATAGTTTTGTTCAGCTATATTTTCACCGATTTTATTTATTCTTTACTGTATAAATAAAAATATAAATTTTTATTATAAAGATATAATTCTTTTACATTAATTTTTGCCACATCCAATGCATCAATGACAATATTGTGCCACCCCTAAAATCATAATAAAAACAAAGTACTCAATTACAAAACTCTACAACATTACTAAAAATTATAGCACAGTTTTGAATCTAAAACAACCCTTTTAAGTGTTATAAAACAAATATACATTCACTTTAATATCTATACAAGTTAGAGTACTACATCTTTGCCCTCAGCTGTTCATTCCTTATAATGCGTGAGCACTCATACTTGATTAATGGTCCATTCCATATAATTCACCTCAGTATTTATATAAAACCCATACTCATACATGTACATACATAGATCTATTTATATAGACATCAAATAATATGACACAATGACAAGTCTATTATGGCAATAAATTTAAACAATATAACAAGATAAAAAAAGTTATAAAAAAAAACCTCGACAACTGGCAAAAAAATCTATGTTTGTGGTTGAACGGACAGTGTTGGTCTATCAATATACACTCACGTTTTTTATATAGATACATTGATAGAATGATAATTGTAGCATAAAAACCTGGATACATTGTTTTTTTATTATTTTTTATGAAAAGACTACAATTACAAGCAATAATCGTTAAATTGGAAAACACAAAAGATATTTTAAGATTTAATTTATTAAAAATTGTTCTAGTAAAATTCCCAATTTGATTGTATTATAGTTTGCCAATTTTAAGATCTTGATAGAAACAATCATCTATACTTTTGTAAAGCCCATAAGGCTGTAATACAAAAGCGTCAGCTATTTCGAACTCAATAAGTAATCGTAATATTAAAGTTCAAGTGCTTTACATTTGTTTGAATTCAACTCTAATTTCAATTATTTTCTCAAGCATTTTCATATTGTTTTTTTTTTTAATTCTGATAATTTTCTGAATTTCAATCCAAAACTCCACAATCTGTGTCCTACTAAAGTTTAAAAGAAATAAGATTAAAGAATTATGATATTTTACTAGTGTTTCTAAAAATTCGGCGATATGATCATTTTCCATCTAATGAAGATTTATGACGTATGAGGTAATTTTCGAAAACTGAGTTTACATGAGGATTATAAGGCATTATGGGAAGATCCTAGCATTAATTGATTTAATTTGAACTATATATGTGTTCTTTATGGAGCTTGAAATCCCATTCTGATGGAACATTAGTGTGGGTGTTATTAGAATATATTGGACAGTTATTATCAATTTCAATAAGCTGCGTCTTTTTCTCAAAAAATCATCTGCTACCAAATTAAAAGATGTCACTGTCCGGGCGTTTACCTTAAGATGTGTAGCTTATATTTTAAGTATAAATTAAAGGTGATCCAGCTTTGCGATTTAAGAATTTATATATATTTAAATTATAGGCAGATCCCCGAATAATTTTATGGAGATTTTGTTCATTTTTGGAAATATGTTTGAATTAAAATCTATGGTCCTTCGTGGATGGATCTCTTTAAATTTTATTTCACAAATTATAGTATTTTATTTTTCAGGAGTAAAAACTAATGTTCGAAGACTTCATAAAATTGTTCGCTGTTCCATTTATAGAAATATTTAGAATAGTACAAATAGTTCTTTCACCATTGAAGGCCAAACCACAAAATTGTATGCAGTGTGAAGAGCATAAAGGAAGTTTGTGTATATATTATTAGTATTCTTAAGTTCCTGTTTTATGTCCTTAAATTATGAGACACTAATGAAGTCATTAACAATCAAAATTTAACATTTACAGCAAACAATATAGCACTTGATGATTTGGTGGTGGCAATAAAAAAGTAGCTGACCACTTGGACTAAATTGCACCTACCACAAACAAGAACTCATAAAAAATAGTAAACAAGGACTTCAAATTAAATAAATGATTAATAAAATACGACATTTTATGACAGCATACACATCCTAACATTTACAGCCTCTTTTAAAGCGACAAAAGTAAAAAAAAAAAACCACAAATACCTCCAAAACTACACAAACAAATGTCCAGTTTTTTATGATAATTTAAGAGCGGTAAATTTTATTTAAATGTCTGTATGTGTTTGTTTTTTGTTTTATAACGCTTAATGATGACCATCTATTTTATTCCGGTAAAACAAGATTCATTATTGCAATAACAGCAACAACAACAAAAGAATGTAGTTGTTATAATAATAATTTGGGTGTTTTTCCCAAAATATATGACAATATTTTGCTCTGACAGTTTTCAAAAAAGGAACATTTTCCTTAAAGTTTACCCCAAAAAAGGAACATATTTCCTTACAAGAGTATCAAATGTGTATTTTATATTTCCTTCGTTTTTTATCATTATTTTTGTAATGAAGTGTCAGTTGCTAAATAGAAAAATAAAAATAATAAAACGAGGAGGCTGCTATTTTTTAATCTATTTTTATTATTTTATGATTATCACATAAAAATAAACTCCCATTCCTGTTAAATGATAATTGTGCAATTTTTTCCTTAACAAAAATTTCGTGAAAAAAATTGCAGGTCCTGAAATCTGTCAAGATTTTTATTTTGAGACACTTTGTTTTTTCTAAAAAAAAAGATAAACTAAAATATCAAATTTCTTTCAGAGGATCTAAAAATGTTGTGTTGATGTGAGAAAAGAAGAATAATTTTGAGTGATTATTGTCATTTGTAGAATATTGTCTTTTTAATAAGAATATTATTGTTTAATTATTTTTGAAGAAGAAGAGAAACGCCTTGGATTTTCAAGATTTTTTATTGAAGAATAGTCTTCATTACACAGTGATTTTAGACATTTTTTGGAAATAATTCTGTGACTTTTGAACCGATAAGAATATCTCAACAAAATTTTACATGTTTGATTTTTGTTGTCTTCGCATTGTTTTGAAGGAGGAGATTTCAGGGACTTAGTTGGTGACCCTACTCCGTAATTTATTTATGAATTTTTTAAACTCGTTAAAAGTCCTCTAAATTGAAATTAAAATTTCATTAAATATTTAATAACTCAAATCGATCTAGTTAAACAATGTCCCGAGAAAGTGACTATATTTTAAAACTTTCTCTGTTTTTATTAATATTTGCTTTGCTTTGAAAGTACCTCTCCCACTCTGAAGTTAATTTTATATCGTGTTTTTTTTTTTTTTTTTTTTTTGCGAAAGTCCTTTTTACCCACAATTTTTTTTAAGTTAGCGGACCGAATATTGGAACCGCACTTTAAAAAAATTATATTCCAACTTCCCTGTAAATTTAGTACTTTCAAAAAATTATATTCCAACTTCACTGTAAATTTAGTACTTACGTATCTTTTACATTTATATATTGATATGATGTCGGAATTATGAATAAAACATGATTTTTTTTTGTTGGGCTGGGATCTCCAAACATTGTCAATTTAAAAATTTTGCTCTGAAGTGGTCATTTCCTACAAACGAACTAAAGTTTATCAGTCTCTCTAGAATAATTAGTAATGGGTATATGATCCTTGACAATCAAAAATGTGGTCCGTCATTGATTCCACTATTTTTTAATAGGAAGGAGGAATCCATTTTCATCCAAAATTGCTTTATTTTCAGTTTTAGCACTGTTAAAGTCGTTATGATTACTTGAAAAAACTTAACGGGGCCACAAGTTATGCTTTGGTCCAACATAGAAATGCTGTGTTAGCTGCTTTGAAACATGCACTACAGCATTATCATGCTACAATATGCAATCATTATCCATCTGTTGATCAATAAAAGAAAGAAGAGCATCATCCAGGATTTCGTTATAAAATTAACTTTAAAACTACCACTTACGAAATTACGTTTTGGCCTCCGAACATCAGGTCCATCTAAATTTAATTTTTTCTCTTCCTTGCCCACTTTAGTGTACTTATTTTCTCTTTGATCTTTTTGGTGCATTGGCTTTTACTTTTGTATCTTCTATTTCATGTTTTCATCACTTCACAATATTAGGCAACGTGTCTTCTTGGTCATAAAAATTTTATTTGGATTTTTTCTTGATTGAATAGAAAATAATAGAATGATGTGAATTTTATCGTTTAAATTAGAAAATTCTTCAAAAGCAATTTTCCCATCTGCGTTTATAGAAAAAATCCAAAAAAAAATATCAAAGAATAAGAAGACTAGAAAAATCTTATTTATTTTAAAAAAGTACCTTTTAATTGCTTTTAATTAAAAACTTCAACTTTACTTCTGTATGAGAACAACAAAGATAAAAAAATTAAATGCGTTTATAGGAATATGCATCATTGTATTCCCAAATGCATAAAAATGTGTTTGTTGGTATCTTTTTAGATCTTCTGAAAATACCATTTTGTTTTTCATTTTACACTCGAAATAGTCGTTTTATAATGTTCTGATTATTAGACCGATATTTCTGGTCTTTTATAAGAAATTGGTTAAAATTTTAATTGTTGAAATCGACTCAGATTTTAAGTCGATTACACTTTTTAGAATCTTTGGTATTTCGTACTCTGTATACTTTATAAACGCTTTTTCACCAATTGTGCTGGTGAATGTATTTCTTCACATTTACACTCAGGCTAGTGTATTTATAATATGCTGATTATTAGACCAATATTCTGGTCTTATATAAGAAATTGGTTAGGATAATAAGATATTTGAAATTGGAAATCGTTCAATTAGTTTAGATTGTAGAAATGTTTTCAAGAGACAGAGGAAACAGAAAAAACTATATCGACTCAGATCCTATGTACTTTATATACGCTCTTTCACCAATTATGCTGGAGGAGGATATAAAGGATTCTACCAGAGGATTCGAACATAAAGTAACATTTCTTTCAAAAAAATGTTCCACAAATCTTTTAAATTTTCATAAAACATTTTATTTCCTGTTACTTCAACAATTTATTAAAATAGAAATAATAATTTCTTTTTTAATTGCAAGACTTGTTCGGAATAAAATCATAACCCTCCTCTATAATTTTTAATAACAAAATATAAAAATCATATAACATTCCCAGCATTTTATAAGTGCAGAGTGCAACAAAAGGGACGTTTATTTGGCCGCAGGCTAAGTGACATTAAATTATACATGACAAAGTGTTGTAACGAGAACTAACTACAGTTTATTTAATCACTCACTCATACACACTCACTTAAAATAACAACAGCGGGAAGCGCTACAACAAAAAAAAAAAAACAGAAAGAAGAGAATAATCAAAATACAACGGGAACAAAAAATATTGCAAAGGAAGAGTTGCGTAGTTGATGATGATGCTGCTGCTGTTTGTTTGTAAAAGGAAAGCGTTTGACAACAAATTACACAATTATATCCTGAACATATCCTGGGAGCGTTAATAACAATTTCCTGTAGACGGTATTCACATATTTGAGTGTATTTGTATTTGTTATAAAAAATATATAATTTGTAGTTAAACAAAATAAAATGCGACATTATTACACACACTCTTTCTCTCAATTCTCTCTCAATTATATCTTTTTGTATAAAAAATAGACTTTATAATGAGAACATAATACCAGGGATTCAAATGACAACATTATGGTAACCTGGTCCTTTTATTACAATATTAAACATTTTTTTACTTTTATTATTTTTTCATTTATTTTATTTATTGTTATTCAATTGCAATTCAACGTAATAATTTTCTTTCTTTTTTAAAACGTTTGTGTGTGTGTGTGTGTGCGTTTGTAGGTTTGTATGTTTGTTCATATTAATGTCATTTTATAAACAGGAAATTGAATTTTTGTTATTTTGCTATTGTTGTTGCTTATTTAACGTTTATTGTGTAATTTGAAGACTTTGTTATATAAAATTAGCCTTAAATCTTTTTGAAATGCAAACAATTTTCCTAAAAATAAAACAAAAGTGTTGAATTTAATTGCATTAAATTACATTTAATATAACACAAATACACAAACAAAAATACACTACATAAAAGAATGGGTATTATTGGGAATTTGTTAAGGCGTTTGTAACATTGGAAAAAATATTCTTAAAAAAAAAGAACAGGAACATATAATCTTCCCTCTAAAGTGCAGATATGTACATATCGAATCAAAAACTGATTCTGATCAAAATCTGATTCGATTTAGATTTATCTCTCCATTCATTCCATTACTCATCTGTCTGTTATTGAAATAATTCAAATTTAATAATATTTGAGCAGATTATTTGTTGGTGTCCAAATAAGTTTTCTAGTAAAACCCAAAAATTGATTAGGTATTTATGGACTGATTTGGGGGAGCCCTGAAATTCCAAAAAGATCTTTTTGAGAATGAAATTTTGAAGTAAAAGACAAAGGATTCAAATAAATATATATGAAATAGAATCGCAAATTAACAGTGTATGTTTGTGAGATATTGGTAACTGTCTCAAACTAGTCATCCGACATTCTAGGATACAATCTATAGTGTCTCTTCTTAGTGGTGTATTCCTAATAAAATTTCTTGCGGCTACGAACTAATTGAACTTATTGTATCTTATTAATTTATCTGTTTGAGGTTGTTTTGCTAACTGAATGAGGATCGGTCTACTATTATAGCTTTCATACAACCTTCAATTACGAATATATTTTAAAGAGCATAAAATTATTTATTTATTCGGTTAAAATAAGATAATTTAAACAGAAATAGAATCCCGAAATTTTACTAGGTTAGTCCTATCATTTCCCGTAACTTCCCGCTTTAAAACGCATAAATCCCACACAAATGTTAGTATAACATTAGTGTCTTGAACTCCTAAGTAAAAATCCGCAAATCTTATTAAATGAAGGTCATTCATACTTTTTCGTTGGTACTACAAATAAACAAAAATGTAGGCTGAGCTAGACCGACTAAAATTTTCCTACATATTTTCTTTAATAATTTTTACCTCTTATCATCGAAGTGTAAGTCCTGCATTATATAGTATGTGTATATTAAATACTAATACAAGTTCGAAACAATTCAGTGAAAAGGCTTCAAAAAGAGATAACGCTCCTTTAGTCTCTCCTAATAAAAAGTTGTTTGTCAACCAAACGTTTTATACTCTTCATGTGTGATAAGGGTATATTTAATTTGTCATTGTATTTGTAATTCCAAAAAAGAAACTTCTAAGACCTTATAAAGTATATATATTCTTGCATTTACTCAAAATCTATGACCGTATGTCCTTCCGTCTGTTTATCTGTTTTGGGCACACTCCCATCGACAATAATGGACAGAGCACAATGAAAATTTTGATTAGATATATGTTAAAGGGGAAGTTTCCTATTTATAATCGGTTCAGAAAAATAAAGTTATAGACTGATGTATAAAACCTCCTAGAACTGAAAAATTTTGACAACAATTGGTCATAATGAAATTTTCTTGAAGTCTTATATGCTGATATTGTTTTTACTATAAATTTAATATTGCATATCTCAATAACTCACTGGTACCACATATGAATAGTGCTTTAAAAGCAAAATAGGGCACGAAAAGTGGTAACCCCTTACAAAGGTTACCACTTTTCCGTGCCCTACAATTATTTCTAAATGAATCGTGGTGGAGGATATTAAAAATCCGGCATAGCCGTATAAAACTTTCTTAGGTGTTTCTATTGAAATCATCTATTAAACTCAATTTCCATCGCTCATGGTTATAAACTTTAGGAATGATTTGAATTTTATGCGTCCTATTTCTGATTTAAAAATTATAATTTGCCAACTCTTGTCCTATTCAAAGATCGAAATTGCTCAAGTAATCGATATAGTAAACGATCAGAGTATCTAGTGTATAATAGGAGAAACCTAAAACAAATATGCATTCAAATCAGATCAAAAGTTTGCATCGGTGCGCTTTGCTGCCCATAATTCCGTTAAATCATATGATGTTCGTTATTGCAGTTCTCAAATATGCCATAATTATTGGCAATACTTTACTTTTATATATTGAGGTATATTTCCCCCCCCCCTGATCGTAAACATCTTATACTTTCGAAATGGTCAATTTTATAAGGATGTGATAAGGCGAAATTTTGAGCTCAGATGAGTATTAAGTTTGATTCATTCTATCCAGAATGATAACATTTAGAAATTTCCATACATATCAGGGATCGAAAAATGAGAAATCGATTTTATTTAATTTTAATTTCTCTTATTATAGTCTATTAACTGAACAGATAGAAAGACTATAATCTATTGTAATATAACATCTATATTTTTTCGTATTCCTTTCAAATATTTAATACCCTTTTTAAGTCGTTTATTATCAACAACTAATTTTCTTTTGTAAATAATTTCTTGAATTTAAAAAAGAAATATAAAAAGGGGCGTTAATGGTGTAAAATAGTTGTTGTTTTCTTTAAAATCTACAGTTAATTCAATCAAATTGTAATTTGATTCTAATGTTTGTGTCCTGCTTTATATTAAAGGACCTTTTATTCTCATCTAATTTGTTGTTGTTTATTTTAGGGAGAAAAAAACTAAATTCCTTTTTTCAAATTTTTCCTTTAATTCAATTTACGTTTTTCTCTCTTACAAAAGCAAAATTTCTCACTCCCTTTTGTGTTTTAGACAGCCAGTTAAGTAAATTGTTATGTAATTTAAGCATAATTACAGGTAATAGAATTTATTGTTCACGAAAACTAAAATTTCATTCTGCTTTTATTGGTGACAATTTAATTTATGCCAAAGTGTTATAATATATACATATAAGAGTGTATGTGCTTGGTGTGTGTGTGATGTGTTGAAAAGGGCGCGAGTTTATTCTAGGAAATGAAATATCTAAAATAGTGAATTTACAACTACAACAAAAATAAAGTTCATATTTCAAACATTTTAAAAAGATTAGTTTCTAATTACGATTTAATCACTAATTGCCGATGACAAGTATTTCACTACAAATAAATAGACTGGAAACGGAAAGAGGCGAAAAATGCATGAATCGTATTAGTTTTTGTTGATTGATTGTAATCGTAAAATCATGATTAAAATAAATTAAATGAAAATTTTTGAGTTAAAGCTTTTTTACATGCGATGAAAAATTAGTGTTAAGTTTAGCTTAAAATAAATTAGAAATTGAATTTTATTTAATTATAAAACGTTCAGTTCCACTTTAAAACTTTTTTATTACAAAAAAGTGATTTCTGTAATTTTATATCAAGTATTTAAATCCCTTTATTATGGGGTTCATTGATATTTCAGTTATTTTTCAAATTCTTTTATCAAAATAAAATGTGCTTTACCTTAAATATTTATCGTAATCTATACGTTTTTATTTATAATTAAATAATTTTCTTTGTTGATATGGTGTCGTTTATGTATTTCTTTACTCTATCCATGTCCTCATATGTTAAATACATGCGTTGACAATTATTTATTTTGGTCTATTCTTTCTCTTAAGGATAATTTTTCTTAAACATAAATATACTTTTTGTGCGCCTGCGATAATCTTTTAAGTTTGAAAATAGTTCTTTTATCCCACCAGTCCAATTTTCGGAATCGTTTTACATTTTCAGTAATAATACCCCCCTGCAAATGTGTTAAATAATATTTTCTAATTATTGTTTATGGACTTGTCTTCTGACTTAATAGTCCTACAATTATGTCCCAGTAAAACTACTATTTGACTACATTGTTGGGACAAAATTTTTAAATTAAATTTAGTTTGTATAAGGGATACCTCTTTCCCTGATCCTATCCGTGGGACATTTTGTCTAGTAGAACAGTTCCTTTAGAAACGGATTGTGACCGAATTTTAAAACCCTCGCTGTAATATTTCTTTAGATATCCGACAATCAATATTTCCTTTGTATTGAGGCAACCTCTCCTCCTGATTCTGTTTGTCCTATTACAATTTCTTTGGCAAAGTAATTGGAACCAATTTGAGTACTCAAACTTTTACAATTCTTTAGATATTCTTTAATTAATATTTGTTTTGTATGGGAGTATTTTTTCCCTTGACCCTACCCGTCCTATATTTTGATCATTAAAATAAATTCTCAAGAAAGTGATTGGAGTCGATTTGAGAAATATTGATGTTCTTTAGATATTTGATAATAACATTTTATTTGTATAAGGGATACCTCTCCCCATTATCCTATCCACCTTTCTTTCTGTTTAGTAAAACAGATACTTGACAATTTTTTTGGGACCAAATTTAGAAATTCTCGGTGTAGTGGTTCTTTAGAATCTCCTGATCGTATCCGCCCTTCATTTTGTCTAGGAAAACAGTTCCTTTATAAAGTGGTTGGAAACAAATTCGTTCTTTATATATTCGATGATAAATATTTGCCTTGTATGAAGGCTTCCTCCATCCCTGATCCTATCCGTCTCACATTTTGCCTCGTAGAAGAGGTCGTTGAAAATATTATTGGGACTATATTTGAAAATTCTCAATGAAGATTAACTTTTCCCCAGATCCGTGCTACATTTTGTCCAGTAAAACAGTTCCTTGAAGAAGTTTTTAAAACCAAATTTGAAACTTCTCTGCTGTTATTGGGGGTTTTCATTCTGTAAAAATTTTAACAAAATCGGTCCAGTAGTTTTGCTGTTTACAAGTCTCAAACAAACAAACAAACACAGATTCATTATATATAAATGAATCTGTGTTGTTTCTTTTAAAAAGAAACATAAAAATTTTATTTTTGCATAAAAATAATTTAAGAAACTCTCTCTTTCCCTCGACATAAAATTGTAGTTGCAAATTCCATTAAATAGGGAAGATTTCCTTCATCTGGCAACACTATCCATTCAGCACTTATGTATAATATTTCTAAAAAAGTTTTGTTTGACAAAATCTAAAGACTCTTGTGAACTTTATTTTAACTTCCTGGAAATTTCAAATAGCTCCACTGTGCACTACAATCACTGATTTTAAACAAAGTTTGTATTATTTTTTTCTTGGTTTAAAACAAATTGAGTATCATGACACAACAACAATAAAAATCAGTAGCAACAACAATAAAATAAAAGTTTAACAATATTTTTGTTACCTTTAACATTATTGACATTGGAAAAAGTATAAATAATGTATGTTTACATACACTCATACACACACACACATGTGTTGCACAAACACTTTACAATAATAAACATGTTGTTAATTTTTTGTTCAGTGCAACAAAAAAGTGTTGCCTTTAGCACAGAAAAAATACGCCTCAAAAATGATATTTTATTCATGCTGTTTTTCATGTTTTCTTCTTGTTTTTTTTCGCTCTCTCTGTATGTATTTTTATTTTTGACTGATTGTTAACTACTTTTCGTAATATCAATTTAATGGGAATTGTAAATGAAATGACAAATAAATGAAAACAAATAAAAATACTATATTCGGCAATGACGAATCTTTAATATCTTCTACCACAAATGCGTGTAAAAAAATACTTTATATTTCGTACATACACACTCACACATACACTCATTTTTTCCTAATATCACATGGAACACTTAATGAGTCTAAAATTAGTTACATTATTGACTATAATTTTTTTTACTGAACCGATTTTGATCATATTTGCAATAGTGATGGAATAATTATAGCAAAATTTTATTCTAATTTGTCGATTTATAATTGACTAATTTTTGCTTGAACTTAGAATTCGCCTCAGATATTGGTCTATATCTTTTAATAAACTTAATCGATTTTGCTGGTTTTAAATATCTGGCTCTGTCAGTAACTGAGTTCTGCCACTTTATGTGGATGTGAGCGTACCAACAACAGACAGAAGGACCTGTCGACTCACATTTTGATTTGATGCAAGAATACTTTATATACATTATGGGATCTAAGATGATTTCCTCTAAGCGTTACACACGGAATGACAAAGTTACTATACCCTATAAAGCACTTGTGGTTGGTGAAGGGTATAAAACGCAAAAAGAAATAAAATATGGAATGTTTCACAAAAAAAAAAAACATTTTAGAGTTTAAATCAGTGTGTGTAAAAATAAAATTTTGTGGACATTGGACGAAAAAGGATATTGGTGTGAAAATTACAGGTTACAAATATATAAATAAATAAAAACAATCTATGCAACTGTATTTAAACATACATATGTTCAAATACATATAAACATTGGTATTTATGTTGTATTTCACACTATGGAGACTGAAAAACATGTGAAAGTGAGAAGAAGGTGAACAGAAATATATGAGAACAATAGAAGTTTTTTTTCTACCGATTTGTGAAATAAATTGCAAAAGTTTAAAATAAAATGTTTTACTATTTGAAATTAGGGTCGTTAACGAAATTAAGGGTTAGTTTTGGGAGCCTTTTGGCTAGTAAGTGTTGATAGTTAAAAACTAAAACTAAATTTTGTTGAGTGAGTTGATTTTGATTTGTTTTAAAATAAAATGTTGCAATAATGCAACATTTGGTTTATTAAAAAACTACTTAAGTCCAAAATGAAGTATAATATATCAAAGACTACACACAGAAAAGCAATCAATGCAAAATTAATTAAAATAGTAATAACTTTCTGTTATGATTTTGCTTCATAGATAAAAAATGTTATTTTAACATTGTCTCACAGTTAATACAGTTTCTTAAGAATATTTTTAAAATTTTACTACTTAAAAGTAATTTAAAAAATTTATTGTTGCATAATTTTATAAATTAATATCGAAAGATTCTAATACGTACAATATTATATCACCAAAACGTAAAAACATTTAATTTAATATAAACTAAATGAAAAAAAAACATAATCTTAAATCAACGTTGTTCAATGTTGATTTTGCTTCAAGTTTTTTATTTGTGTGCACAATATGAAAATTTCAGGAATACATTTTTTATTGTGATCAGCTAAGGAAATTTTCATTAAATTTTATATGGATATACCAGAGGGGTTTATAATTAAGTATAAGTATGACAAGAGACCTCCAAGGTGAGAATCGAATCTAAAGGTGCAAAATTTTTTTTGAATTATTGAAAATAGTATAAAGTTTGGAAAAACATAACGCACATTTTACTTCTCAATAATTTTTGGGCCTAATTGTTTTTTTTCCAAACATTACTTTAAATGGCAGTCATTATGAGTTTGGTCAAAATTAGTGAGTTATAACTGAGTCATATCTTTAATATACTGCAGCACATAAATATATAGATCAACAGCAAAAATAATCACAAACATTGACGTTAGAGAAACCCAACGATAAAATTATGGTTCTAAGTGGGATTCTTAAATCTTTAGAAATGCTTCATAGCAAATAAACTTTAATTCTATTTGGCTTCTCAAAATAAGAGGATACGGAAAGTTTTGTATGAAGATCCCCATATTTTCCATCTTTGAAATGAGAAAAATAAGTTCTTTATATTTAACAACTCTTATTACTTCTTAAACATCAAATAACTTATTGAATTCTACCGAATTTATTTCATTGAAGTCGTGAGAATTCATGAGCAACTATTGACCCACCCTATAATTTTTGGAAATTAAGGTTAAAAATTTTAGACTGATCTTCCTAAAATTTGGTGCAGTTTTTTTGGTTCTATAAATCTTTAAGTGAGTGACTTTGTAAGGTCACTTTTAGACCAATTATTCTTATGAAAATTTGGATGGATTTTGACATAAATATTATTTATGTCAAAAGAATTTTAGTATCTGTAATTAAAATCCCATTTCGGGGGGAGATATTTGAATAAAAGCCACCTGAAATATTAGATGGATCATCTTCAATATTAATAAGATATTATAGAAATAGAGAGACTGATGGGGAGGAGCTCACAATTGATTCTGGAAGAGATTCTCAGTTAAACGGTATACTTTAAAGTGTTAGTATTTTTATTGACTTTTACAAACATCTGCCCCAGAGACATTGGGCAACATAAATGTTCGGAGCTTAGTGATGAATTTTACATTAGTTAAAATTATCGACTACTGAATCGAGGCATAAATAAATTATAAATTACATTTAATAGCAAACACTACAAAATCATATTTATCAAAATTCCAAATTCAAATTAATATAACTTATTAGCGGATTTGTCATATTTTTATATTTATTATATATATTTATATTAAGCACACTTACTTAAATATCTTTACCCAAAGTTGCAGCCGATTACAAACCTAAGGTCTATGGACTCGATTGGAAAACTCCTCAGCTCTACCCATGAGGAGTTTCATTAAGTTATATGCATTTTTTAATATTCCGATTCTCTTGGAGCAAATTTGTGAGCTTTTGTGGAAAAAGAATTAAAGAGCAAAGTTTTAAAGTTACTAAAATTTATAGTCCGTCCTATTGTGTTGGTTATATGTTGTGCTGTTTAAATATTTTCAATATTATGTGTATGTATATGTGCCTTTGTAACGTATAGACTTAAAAACAGCTGGGTAAGTTTTGATGAAATTTTGACAAAATGATGCCAATATCGAAATATTGATAGTAAATATTGATAATCAAATATTTAAAGAATTATATAAATGAATGTTCCAAAATTTGGTCTCAATCGCTTTCTCAAGGATCTGTTTTAATGGACAAAATGTACTACAGATAGAGCCAAGAGGATAGGTATCCCCTTACCCTTGTTTTACTTGACAAAGTGTATTGTGAATTGGATCAGGAGGAGAGGAAGCCCCCATGCGAATCAAATATTGTTCATCAAATATCTACAGAACTACTACAGTGAGAATTTTCCAATTTGGTTCTAATTTCTTTTTAATACACGTTGTAATTTGTAAAATTTCTTTCGAGATCTAGGTCTGAAGAACATTTTTTGCGCAGCAGATAAAAGCTAGTTACGCATAAAGTTATAATGTTTTTTAAGCAGACAAATATTTAAAAGTGTAAACAAAATTGTTCCCTATGTAAGACAAATATTACAAAATCTCTTCAATAGGATTATTATGCATTCATCAGGTTAATTTTGCTATTAATAATGTGCATAAAGTTAACAACGATTTTCTAACACCTTTTCGTAAAAATAACAATATTATCGCATATGTTAAGATTTTTAAGCAAAAATTAAAACTCATTTAATACCGACGACTAAAAAATATGAAAATGATAATCTGAACCCCTCAAAACCCACTACAAACTAAAAACCAATTAACCAAACATTGAGAAACTCCAGCCAGACACAGTAAGACATCAATCTAAACAGATTGTTTCTTCCAACGCACAATATTAAAAAGAATAACGGATATGAAAACAGAAAAAAACAAAACAAAAATAAAATAAAATATAATCCAACCAACGAAGCGCGACCAAGTGTGAAATTGAAAGATTAGCAATTATAGCAGATCATATGAGAGGGAAGAAGGACGAAAATCCTATTCCAAGACAATCTTTTCTTAAACACCGAAAGAAAAGAAAAATTCTTGACAAAATAATAAATTGTCATTAGAAAGTTGTTGCTTTCTTTTACATCAAAAGTAGGAAAAAAATGATTTAAATTAAATAAAACCGAAATCATATTTATCGCATTAACATATTTAACACATTTTAAATTATGTTACAAAAAAAAAACGAGATAAAAATCTAATCAAATTATTAGGAGGAATAATAATTTTCATATAAAATATTTACATATGTGTTGGTTTTAAAATAAACATTTTGAATAATTTTTAAATCATTTTATAATTTTAGACTTTTATCAAACTAATCGTATCGTTATGGTATTAAATTACCAGCATAAAATTATATTTTAGAATACAAAAGGAAGAAAACAATCAAATTTGGGAGATAAACATCTTTTGCTTTGGTGGAGGATTGACGGAGAAAAATCAAAGTTTTGTGTTGTTAGAGAATAGATTATGTATTGGTGAAGGGTATAAGTTATTTCGTGTTGGTGATGGTTGCACAAATTTCTGCTGAAGTAGTGTTTATTAGGGTGTCAATTAAACATAAAAAATATAAACTTTGCTATAAAAATTAGAGCTCAATTTAAAGTTAGTAGCTCTTGTTGTCCTTTATCTTCTTTTTTTCAGTTCACTATTTTTATTCGAATAATAATAATAATAATAATAATAATGTACCGACCAAAAGCTATTTCAATAAGTCAAAAACAATCACAGGTACCGAATTTCATTATAATAGTTTCAAAACTGTTATCTGTAGAGTGTTTACAATCACGCGGCTAAGCGGCCAAACGGACACACATCATTAAAACTATTCAGGAAGTGATTTTGAGTCGAATGTTATATTTTGAGGTGGGAGTAAGCTTATTTTTTTATGTGTGTTACAAACATTTACACAAAAGCATAAAAAACATTAAAAAGTTATTTTTTGCAATTTTTAGCTTGTCTCAGATATCGGTCTATAACTTTTTTCTACTGAAGTTATTTGCTGGTTTAAAAAAAATATTTGTGGAGAACAAAAATAAACATTTATGTCAAATTTCATAGATCTAAGACCATTAATAGGGAAGTGAGTTTTCTTATGACAGACAGACGGACATATATAAATCGACACAGATTTTGATATGATGAAAGAATATAATATGATAAAGTAAATCATCACTTGTGATGGCGGTAAGTATATCATCACTTGTGATGGTGGGGGGTTTAAAAAACGAGAAAATTGGGTCTCATATGAACTGAAGTTGAAAAATGATGCTTAAACGCTGCAAAAGGAAGTAAATTTTAGATCGTTTTGTTACTGGCGTTTAAAAATAGATACGAATAGAATAGAAATAGATAATTATAATATGTCAATCCGACACAAAGGTTATGCTCCGTATATAATGGGATCAGAAGAGTGATGTGTGAGCAATGAAAAGTGAAGTATGACGATCACAGGCAGCTGTACTGAAGACAATTGATTCATTTGAATATAATTTAGATTTAAAACAATACTCTCTCGTAATTTTATTGCTGTAATTTCTTCAACTATTACTCAGAGAGATGTGAAATTTGTTCCTATGGCAATGGGCGTATCTGTTAGGAAGTTAGGCCCCCTGTGTCGGTGAGCGAATCAACGTGCTTGCTTGAGATTATACGAGGGAAAACTTCACTGCAACTTATTGTAAATTTAGCACAATAAGGAGATTAACAGCTTCTGTTCCGCTTTTAGTTATCCTCGATTACTATTTTGTGATTTAGAGGATGTATGCGGCTTTATAGGGCATTGCATTGAGGAACTAGAACTGAGAGAAAAATCTTTTTTCTTATATCCGTTACAGTATCTTAACCTTCTTCCATCATTTCATTTGAGTTGAATAGAACTCACTAAACTAAATTTTGTTGAAGTTGGCACAATAAGGAGAGAAAACACATTCAGTTTCTGTTCCGCTTTTAGTTATCCTCGATTACTATTTTGTGATTTAGAGGAAATATGCGGCTTTATAGGGCATTGCATTGAGGAACTAGAACTGAGAGAAAAATCTTTTTTCTTATATCCGTAACAGTATCTTAACCTTCTTCCATCATTTCATTTGAGTTGAATAGAACTTCAGTATCAAAGTGGTCCATTATATGCCTCCATAATAATTCCCTACAAATTATTTGATGTTTAATGTCTTAAATTTTATATCAGACGAGACCTGAGTGCCTCTCTTAAACCGCTAAAACATCAAACGTTAACAACTAAAGTTAAATATTGATTTATTTAGTTTAACGTTTTACAAAATACTTCAATACATATTCATTCACGCATACACACACGATCGTATAATAATATAAAGTTGTAAATCAACTTGATATCATTCATTAATCGAATTCATCCATCCATTTGTTCATTCATTTATACACGTTACAAAAGCTTCAGTTATTTTTGTTGTTTTGATAACAAAATCAAGATTCATTCATTCATTCATTCTATTAAATTGAACCGTATGTTGTTTGTGTTGTTGTAGCATGTATAAAAATATAGGAAAATTGGGCGTAGGGGGTTGGAAGTACATATTTTGAATGGCAACAGCAGCAGGTTGATTATTGTGTAAAAGCATAAAATCGAAATGTTTATAAAAAGGTAAATGGCAATAAGGATAAAATAAACAAAATGATACGAAACAAAGGAAGGGAGGAAGGAAGGAAGGAAATATCACATAGTGGTGTCGATTAAATGAATAAATATAAAAATACACATACAAAGATTTCCACAAACCAGGAAACAAGTTACCATTTGAAGTTAAATTTTGAGGGTGGCATTTGCTGGTGGTGTTAATAGAGGAAAGAAAAATGAAAGTTGATTTTTCAATGGTCCTTGCTACTCAATAAAGTAATAATGATATTGATAAGAAGGCTTTTAACAACTACTTATACAGTGAAGAGATACAAAACAACACTCACTCTATTATCATTGGCAACATCATTATCAGGTTCGCTGTTATTATCTTAATATTGACAATGGCAAATTGTATTTAGGCTTTGGAAAGAGAGACAATAAATTTGTAAATTATGGCAACCCTTAAAGAGCACATAATTGGTCTGTAATCTATTTTTTGACAGATTGAATTTCGTATTTTATCTTGATTTTTTGTTTTGACTGACTCGGTTTACAACTTTTAACTACCAACTGCTGTTTTATTTTTATTCTTTTCCTGCAGTGATGAGCTGTTAGGTCGATGATGATGATGATGAAGTTGACAGTGATGACGATGAAGTTATAGTTGGTAAGTTGGTTAATACTGTTGTGATGAGGTGGTTGTTGATGTTATTATTTAGTAAATAGATAGATTTAGATTTAGTTTACCTATTAAAGCCAAAAATATGTTTCTTTTGTTTGTCAAGGGGGTGGTGTTAGTATTGTTGTAGTTGTGCGATTTAAATGTTAATAATTGTAGCAGGTATTGGTTAAGGGAATTAGTTATTTTCTTCGCAAATACTGTTCAGAGTTTTCAAACTTTTTCATGAAGAATAATGGAGGATGGTATAGTCTGAATTTAAGTGTTTTTGAAACAGCATTACATATTACTTAGGCAACGATTTTCTTTTGAAGTCTTAACGAACAAGTTTCTTCGGGTTCACTATACTGAATCAAACTGAGGTTTGAATTGATAGCAATGAAATTATTTATGAAGTATGTCTGTGCACCATCTATGCATCAGTGGAATTGTAATGTAGAATGTAGAAGAATGAAGAAGGTATAAGGTTGAGACAAAACTTAATTTGACTCAAGAGTCAAGAGAGTTCAAGAGTTTGAAGCGATTGCAAATAACCCACATCAAATACAGACATTACTTTGGAGTTATGGACGTCGATGTGGCTGGTTGGCTGGACATTCAGAACTTTGAGTTACCATACGGCAAAACTTTTTTATTACCAATAACGTTTCCAGTGATTAGAAAGGTAAATATCAAAATATTATCTATTGTTGGCCACCACTTATCATATTAATTGGGCACCAAAAGTTAATCAAGTCAGATTTTCATAACTAATTGTGAAATGATTTGTACTTCAATATAGTTTTGGAGTGGTGTCTTCACATTCGGTCAAGCATTGCCAATATAGAAGATTATGGACTGGTGTCTTGAAATTGTCCTTTGACTGCTTTTCTCAAACGATTTAATTTGCTATTGTACAGGTACTCTGTGAACATTTGGAACGATTCCAAAAGTAAGTTAAGTGAAAGAACACTTTAAAGATTCCATACTGAACAGATATCTTACTGATGGTTATGTCGTAGTTGTCCAAAATCAAACTGGAAATTGGATTTCTATATTATCCATTATTTGCTATTATAGTTTTCCAGCTATTCCACCAAAAACTCCTCATAGTTTGCAATTCCATTGACAAAATCATACAACTTAATTAAGATATTTAATCTTCACTTAATTTTATGTCATAATTTACCTCCAGCATTAAATGAACTCCCCTCTTGTAAATTAAAATGAATCTTAAACTTTTCAACTCCAACCATCATTTTCAAGTTCAGTGGTTAGAATTATTATAAGAGTCCCTTAGGGCAACATTTTATATTATTTATTGTATGTGTGTGTGTGTTTTTTCTTCTTTTTTGCACATATTATCACATCAATTCTTGAATTTCTATTTTACTTTGAATGTCATTCTGTCTACCTTTTGTTATTACACACAACTGCTACTGGTTTTTTTGTTGAAGTTATTGTTGTTTTTTTTAACTTTTGAACGTTATTATTAAATGCACTTTTAATCTTCTACTCGTTTCCTTCATTTACAACAAACAGTTCAATATTCAGCTTTTTTTACTTTACCCTTAATATTAGACAAAAACCCAGAGAATATTATTAATACAAACGTCTCCCCAGTTTTTATAAAATAAAAACAGAGAGTTCATTCGATCTTTAAGTTATAAGCAAATTTTAGCTTTATTGAAAATTGAAATTATGCACCACATTTTGTTACTTCGGAATTTGTTTATTATAATGTTAATCAAAATGCTCGCTGGGTTTTCTGTTGTGAACTCAAACTCAAATATAACAATTATCACCCTTAAATGGTACTTATGGTAAAGAATGAAAAGCAATGAATTTTCAAAATGTAAACTAATCTTTCTATTTCGCCTGTTGTTTTTGTTATTGTTGTTGTTGTTGTTTTATACCTTTTAATGAGTTCTTGCAACCAGTTTCCCCCTTGGTCCTGACCAATTTCAAATACCTATAAAATTGCAAAAACCACATTTATGTGATTTTTAAAAAATTGCACAAGTATTTTAAGGACAAACAAACATACACACGCATAAAATGGATTTTAAATAACCCCTCAAACATTTTGTTCACTGTTTTAAAAATTTCACTTAAATCTAAATTATGATTATATGTTTGTTGGGTTATTGAACACGTCTTCTTTTAAAACCCATTAAATGGAGAAAGAAAAACTTTATTGGTTTGAGTTCTTTTGCATTGAATTGTTGTTTTATTTCACTTGTTTTATTGTTTTAATGAAAAAGTTTTACGTTTTATGTTTAAAAGTACTGACGGGGGAGTTTATAGGAAAAATATCGCAATGAATTGCATTTATTGTGATTTAATCTATTGGAAAATTTTGCACTATATACCAAAAGGCATGATTTCTTATCAGAATTGTTTATAAATTTCTTTTGAATTAAGCAAGTAGTTTTGGAGAACAATTTCTGAAAGGATAATCAGATCTGTTTTAAATTTCAAATATAGAAAGAATGTCGAATATCGAATGATATTCACCACTCAAAGACTTGTTTTTCATAGTGACTGGATGAAAAGTTAGTCCAAAATTAAGTGGTTACAATATGAGGTGAAGTACCAAGTAGTTTTTGGAAACTCTTAATACGTTGTATCCCAAACTTTCCTTTAACATTCCACGAACATACAACTTTTAACATGGAAGTTGTGACAATCAGCCAGAACATATGTTTCGTAATTCATTATGCAACAAGAATATTTTCTTGGAGAGCTCGACTTCAAATTCCGTACTTTGTTTTTGGCACCTAAATTTTAGTAGTGTTCCTATAAGCAACTTTTGGCCATTTTGAATTCTGAAACATGCATTTTCTTTAACTTTTCTTAAACAATGAGTTAACCGGCTGCTTTCTATTGGATGTGTTGAGAGCCCTTTTTGAAAATGCTTTAATTTTTTTGGATTTAGGAACATCATGAGGACCTTCTACTTCAACCAAGTTTTATGCGGTCTTATATAGGAACTTTTATGGTATTTCACACGGAATGACAATCTTTATAAACTCTTTTTTGCCACTTTTGACTTCTACTTTATTTTTGATGAAGAGTTATTGTATTAAAAGAAATTTTCGAACACGATCTTATAAAATAAGTATTTTTAATTACTGATATAAATATTTTAAGATTTTGGAGATGAATTCATATTTTTTAAATTTTTTTGGTAAAGACGAGGTATATCCTTATAAACATTATTTTTTGCATACTACGACAATGATTGAATCTGGTTCCGATAACCCAGAAGAAGTCCATTCTGATTGAGGTAAATGCATTGCATGGAAGATAAAAATCTTCAAAATAGAAAGTTTATTAAGCTCTGTTAAATGTTATAGTCGGCCAAGTTCTGATTTGTAATTACAACTACGAAAAATTAATTTTAGTGAAAAATTTGATTTTTAGTGAAAAATTGAATTTTTTAGTGAAAAATTTGATTTTTAGTGAAAAATTGAATTTTTTAGTGAAAAATTTGATTTTTAGTGAACAATTTGATTTTTAGTGAAAAATTGAATTTTTAGTGAAGAATTTGATTTTTAGTGAAAAATTTGATTTTTAGTGAAAAATTTGATTTTTAGTGAAAAAATTTATTTTAAGTGAAAAATTTGATTTTTAGTGAAAAATTTGATTTTAAGTGAAAAATTTGATTTTTAGTGAAAATTTTGATTTTTAGTGAAAAATTTGATTTTTAGTGAAAATTTGAATTTTTTTAGTGAAAATTTTGATTTTTAGTGAAAATTTTGATTTTTAGTGAAAAATTTAATTTTTTAGTGAAAAATTTTATTTTTTAGTGAAAAATTTGATTTTTTAGTGAAAAATTTGATTTTTAGTGAAAAATTTAATTTTTTAATGAAAAATTTTATTTTTTAGTGAAAAATTTGATTTTTAGTGAAAAATTTAATTTTTTAATGAAAAATTTTATTTTTTAGTGAAAAATTTGATTTTTAGTGAAAAATTTAATTTTTTAGTGAAAAAATAAATTTTTAGAAAAAATCTAATCATTTGTGAAAAACTTAATGAATATGTGAAAGCAATTTGAAAAAAATTAGATTTCATAAATTTATCACCAAAGTTCATTCGTCAATTTGGTCTCTGTGTCATCATTGTTCCATTTTTATCCAACGTCTTTCTCTAAAACGACATATGTTAAGACATGCATTTATACTCTTATTCTACTCTATTTGACCATGTCAACAGATTAGGATTTTCAACTGAACTGAAGGTTGTTATGGTGGTAAACTCTTCCATGTGGTGAAATGACTTATATCACTATAACGTGTAAAATTGTTATAATTCTTGTGGTTTAATCTGTAACTCAAATAAAACAAATGACATAAAAAATAGAAAAATCATTCCAAAAACAAAAAAAAGTAAACAAAAAATAACAAACAAGAGAGAAAGTAAAGAACAACTGTTGGATTCGTAGAAGTGACAGTAAGAGGTTGATAATAAATTTCATTTGATTTTATTAAAATGCAGTGGTTTTAACTTTAAATGGAGTTTAATGTTTCTCATGATTTTTATGCACTTATTTTGTGATTTCTCTATATAAGGAGGAAAAGAAAAGGGGTGGGAGGGTTTCTGTTGTGTATTGGATTAAAATTTATAGCAAATATTGTGCTTTTATTGTGTTTCTGTCGCCTTTGAAGTATGAATATGAAAGTAATGGGAGTTTGTTGGGTGGTTCAACATGGAGGGGTTGATTTGTTGGCTAATATTTTGACCATTAATTACTTAATTTCAATGATTGAATGTTTTTCTCTGATATGATTACATTATATTACATACAAAGTGATGACTATGAATATACTTTTATGTCTGTTGTTTTTTGGGGGAGTTGATGTAAAGAAAAGAAATATTATACAATTTGATTAATTTCTAGTAGTTAGGAAAGCAATTAGTAAAATGTTTTTATGTTTATCTCAGACAAGTGTCGTCTGAGAGTTTAAAGGGAAGAAAATAATTAACACCTCTTGTTGGATATAAACAACGCAGGTAAACTATATTTAATGTAGAGTATTTTTACATAAAACTTTAAAAAGAATGTTTTATAATTGTACTGCACTCCTTTCCATAATACATATCAAAATCTGGCTAATTTGAGTTTTCAGATGCAAATTTAAAAACATAATACAAACCAGCATGTTTCGACTGTTATGAAAATGAAGTAGAACTCTCAAAAATATTATAGTTGATACAAAAAGTTATTGATATTTTATTTAAATCCTAGATCCTTAAGTGGTCTTGATAGCAGTACAAGTTAAATGATAAGGAATTAAGGGAATGTTTCAAAGCGAAGTAGAACTCCCATTGTTCTTTCACAAAAAAAACATTGCAGTTGAGTAACGTTGAATGTCGACTTTGCTTGTCTGAAATAGTGTTTAAACTTTAGAACAAAAGTCATTGTTGTGTACTTCGTGTGATTCTAAACATTTTGATTATTACTGCATTTTGAAATCGAAATAGATGACAATCAACGAGAAACGATCAGAAACGAGATTAAATCGTATCGTATTAAATTTTTTATCTCAAAACCAAAACTGCTCTTTAAAAGAAAAATAAATATGGAATCAGAAAGATGTACAGAAATATGTATTGACTAACAAAGGACAATATTTTGAATAATGAATTTATATATTTTCTTTCAATACCCGATTTCTTGGGCGAAGTTTTTCAAGGAGATGTAATAACATGGAGTTTTTGATGATATCACATTTCCTGACTATCTAGAACATTCAAATAAAACTAGACGATTTAGTAAGTCCAACTGGAAATGTCAAACACTGAATATTTTGCTGTGTTTTATAATAATCACTTTTGAATTCTAAACAATATATTCTGGCGATAATGACGAAGAACTCATAATAATACAAATTAACTGAAGAAATTGGATCGATAATATTAGCGGAAAGGTAAGAAATGAAACATGTATTTTAATAGAAAAATTCTCCAAATTTTTTCCCTAAAATTTTAAGGTTGACTAAGATATCGGTTTATAACTTTCAATTAGATTAAATTGAAATGGAAATAATAAATAATAAGACCAAATTCAATTAAAGCTCTGACAATTAGTGAGCTTATATTTTCCTATTGATCCAGACATAACCAAGTTCTTTCCAGTAAGTTCTTAATTTTATATAAAATGTCTTTAAAAAGATTTATGAAAGAAATTCTTTTCTTTCATAATAATCTAAAACTGACAATAAAATTAAAATCTTTTTTTTAGAAATAATAGAAAGATAATTTAACTAAAATTCACTGTTCGAAGCTTGAGCAATTTTCAATATTTCATTTGTCCTTTGGATACAGATTATATAAGTTTTGTTTGTACATTAAGTTGGCATAGCTGACCACTCTGATTTTAGGAGGTTCAACGGCTACTGTTTATATTTGAACTTCATTTACAACCTCTCCTTTTTAAAATGCCAAAGAGCTTCTCTATGGTCATGCACACAGAAAAAATCAATATAAAATCAATATTAATAATTTATTTTTTTTACTTATGATTTTGATTCATAGATAAAAAATGTTAATTTAACATTGGTTTACAGTAAATATAGTTTTTAAGAATATTTTTGAAATTTTACTACTTCAAATTTTACTGAAAGTAATTTTAAAAAATTATCGTTTATTTATTTTATATATTAATATCGAAAAAATGTAATATTAACAATATTAATTCACCACAAACGTTAAAAAAATTATTCAATCTCAAATCAACTATGCTCAACGTTGATTTTTATTCTGTTTGTGTCAAACCTTGTATCCAATTAACTGATAACTAATGAAACGCCCGGAAAATGGCTTCAAATGGCTTATTTATATTTGCATTTTTTTGAAGGGACCAACTCCACTGTCCGAAAAATAATTTTAAACTGTAATAACCGTGTCTTTGGTAAATCTCAAATGCATTCGTTTTTCCATAGTGCCTCTTACATGAAACACTCTATCAAAATATTGCTATAGACCAATCCGTATGTGATTTAATAAAATCCAAAATGGAGGACTATTTTATTTAATATTGAATCTGTAAAAAATGACCTTTTCTAGGATTTTAATGTTAAATTTGTCTACTACTACTATCACAAGTTCATCAATTTACTGAGGAATATAACATTTTTTTTAACTTTTAATATTCTTTAATAAAAAATAATTTTATTCGCAATTCACATACGTTTCTAAAAAATAGAAATACGCCTACATTTTTTATTTAGCGAAAAACGACTGCTCAATTCAATTGCTAACAAAAGGACACACCATATACAAGTATTTTTCAGCACACGTCATAAACTCCTTTGAATTAAAAAAAACAACCTCAACAAATGAATTTCAAAATTTCATATAAAAATTTCTTTAAAAAAAGACATTCAGGGAATAACAAAACGCACAACAATGAAATTTTAATTTCACTTTTTTCCCTTTTGATTGATGGAAAAATTAAGGGGCCCATACCCAGGCACTAGTAGCAACTAAAATAAATAAAGAAGATGAATTAAAAGCACTTGAATTAGAGCACAACTTTTGATTATTATGTAAGTGTGTGTGTGTGTGTGCCTTAAAAAAAATTATAAAGGAATTACGAAAAAAGGATGAGAAGCTGGTAATGACGACAATGTTGAGGCCACAAAGAAAGAAGAAACAAGCAAACAAACGAACGTATATAAAAGAGAATATGAACAAAAAGATGTGAATAATACAGAAAAAAAGCTTTAAAAATGGCAAAGAAATTAACAAAAGATAAATTTTTTTTGCGCACTTTCATTTTTTAAATGCCTTGTATGCGTTGATGATGAACAATGAATAAAACAGCTGGTGTAAAACTAAAAGCAATTGTCAGAACGACTACACATTGAACTGGTGTATAAATGGGCGACAGTTATTGAAAGGAATGTATTCAAGATTTGATATACAATTGATTATAACATACGATTTTCCTCTCTGCTTTTTAATCATTTAAAATAAAAGAGATTTAATTTGGATGCCATATATGGAATGTTTAAAGCTGACGTTTTCCGAAGTCATTCTGAAGTGAACTCTTTAGTTAATGCCAATATATGGTTAAAATTTATTTATTTTTATACTTTATATTTAAGCTTAATCTCAAGATCTAGAGTTCTTTTGAAATATTGTTACAAATGTTATTGAGCGATATAATACTGATCTTGTGGAGGGTTTTCTCGAATCATGATATAAATGATACAACATCGTATGAATTAGTTTTACCCTTTAATGATTGGTTTTTATTACATATGCCTCTACCCTATTTTCTATGTTCAAATCTTCCGTGGATCATAATCATCTGCAACATTATATATGGGAAGTTCCCATACATAGTCCATAGTTTTCAATTTCAGAACATATTATTCATTATTAAAGCTTGACTTGTTTTTCTTAAAGCGTATTTTATTATTTGTATAAGGCACTCATCGGACGATCCACTATGATAAGCTATAAAGAAATAATTTACCCGTGATCACAAAATCCACTTTTCAAGCGATGCGTTAGACTCAATACCTTATAAAAACACCAAAGTAGGAACAAAGCCTATTAATCGACAGTCTGTGGAGTGATAATAAGTCATATAGGAGGGACCAAAGAGATTGAGGCTTCTTATCTCAGCCCGATCGCCAAGCGCCTATTCATCATTAATAGTAGGTTCAATTGGAATGAGAATATCGCAATAATTTAAAACCCCATCCATTCATTCTACATTTACCAGCATTTTCGTCGTTAATTAGTCAGCCTCCATATCAGCCCTCGATTGAGATCTCACAGAGTATCTAACATTGTTTATATAATGGATATGGATGTTTTCAAAAAAACCGACAGATTCAGAAAGCTTTTCGAGTTTTTTTAGAAAAAAAGACTTTAAAAAACCGGTTTCGGTTTATGTTAATAAACCGGTTAACTGGCTTTTGTTTAATTATAATAAATTTATAGAAAAAATTATTATTTAACAGAAATCTAGTGTTTAACCAATAATTATAATATATCGTGAAATGATCTTTATAGGAAATGCAGTAAAAAATAGTGGTTCCATAAACATTTGTAACAAATTTCATCAAATTATCCTTACACCGCATAACACCCTAAATGAATGGTTACTGAAATGCAAAAAAACTGATTAACCGGTTTCCGGTTTCGGGTTTTAAATACACTAATTATGGATATGGATGTTGACGAATTTGCTAGAATACTAAAGAATACGAATAAAAAATAAATTTTTCTGAATGGTTCAATTACGTGCGAAAATTAGTTTCAAATTAAAGATGGTTTAATTATCGAGTACAGTTTTGATAATCTTCATCTTTTCCTTATTATTTCGTGATGGCTTTGGACCTTAATTCATTTTTCTCTCCTTCAAACTATAAATTGTGAATAAATCGGAACCGTTTTATATGTAAAACATTTAGATAGAAAAAACTATTTAAACCTAAATTTTTAGGAAAACATTTCGTTTTTACACCTTCTACCACCGTAAGTGTTGATAAGGATATATAAACTTTATCACTCCGTTTGATCTAGCTTCCATCATCCATCGTTCTTGGCACGTTCACATCCACAATAATTAATAGAGCTCAATAAAATTTGGCCTTAGTATTTGTTATTGCCCGATTTGAAATGTGTGGAATCAGTTCAATGGAAAAAAGTTATAGGCCGATATCTAAAGGCAACCTCATAAACTGAACATCGATTATAACTTATCAGCTCATTCAAATTTCCCACTCTGAAATTGTCTGAATTGTGAAAAACGTTATCCACCAAAAAGCTTTAAGATACGGAAGGGGTATTGCTCTTACAAACAAACGCATATCTCAAGAAATTTGGCACATGAATAGTGATTTGACAACTCATTATTTTATACTACAAATTTGCGGATGGGTGATATCATCATATCACATACTTGTTGCAGAGATTTTGGGATAGGGCACGTGGGAGAAGTATACCTTAAAAGCGAAACCTTTAATTGTTTACTGCAGATGCTTCTTAATGGAGGAGAGTATTAAGAAAGATTGTTTATTGTTTATATAGTATTTCGAACATTTATAATTTACATTATCTCGAAATGGAAAGTGGATCATCAAATAGCTTGATCTTGTTGTTTCTTGGATTTATTATTAAATTTAAATAAAAATTAACTCTTTTAAAACTCTGTCTTTCCAACGTAAACCAATTTCATTCAAATATAACATACATTCATACATTCATTATTTTATTTAAATTAACTTTTTGGGTTGTTGTTAACTTGTGTGCGTGTGTGTGTCTGTATTCAATATTTTTATTTAAATCAATACAAACTTTAAATTGATTTTTCGTAAGCAATTTAAAATAAAATGTTTCGCAAACTCATGTGCGTGCCACATGGGTTCCAAACTACAACAATTGTTTTGCTAACAACAATAACAACGAAATTCTAATATTTATATTCTATAGAAATGTCTCGTTACGTTTTAATTTACGCCCTAATAAAGTTCAATTAAGTTAAAAGCTTTAATCTTTATTAACAAACTAAGAAAACTCAAAAGAGATGTCTTTTTCACATTTGTATTTCGCTAAATGGCAACGAAGATGACTTAAATGCTGTTCATAATAAAAAGGTACTCTAGTGGAAATGTTTAATGTTGTATGCAGCACCTACATCTTTCGAAATTAACATTAATCCGAAAGACACCTCCTTCTCAAAAGACAGAGACTGAATGAATGAAACGAATGTGTTTTGCTAAACTGCACTTTTAAGTGATTAAAATAAGAAGACTTCTTATGATTATTTTACATGTTTTTCATTATTATTTGTATAAAATGACCACTTTTCTTTATAAATTCTCATACTTAGTTACATAAATAGGTTCTCGTTCTTGCCACTCACTCTATTTTTAATATTTTCCTTGTATTTTCGAATGTGTTTTTTGTATAAAATAAAACATGCGAAAAACCACTTTGGCCAAATTGACAAACAGACAAAAACATCATCGCTAAAACATTTGTTAACTTGTTTTTGTTATTATTTTTTTTCTTATTTCTTTTGTTAAACACCTTCATTTTCTGCCACATTCATTTCTTTCCGTCGCAATTTTTTCCCCGACATTAATCCCCAGTGCAGGATTGTTAAGTTTTAGCGTAAAGAATAAAAAATGCTTAACAACAATAAAATGCCAACGGGCTGCTAAATATCAAAATAACCACTTTGCCTCCATCCAACATCCTCATCAGCCTCGACATCATCATCAGTAGCTTAGTAGTCAGTTTCCATATTATCCTTAACGTCATCCTTGTGACAAATAATAGCAGAACAATATGCAACAAAAAATAGCAACAGCTTTTTGAAAAAAAGCAAACGGCAACATTTGCATGAATGCGAGATGAGTGCGAATTCATCACTTTTAAATTTCTATTAAAAAAATAACAACAAAGGAAAACGTGAAATACGGAACACGATTTTGTATTAAAAAAGTTAGTTGTCTTTAATTGTTTTATTGAAATTGTTATTTAATTTCTTAAGAGAACTTCTTAAGTTTTACTTAAAGAAACTCTGATATTTAAGGAGAATTTGAAGAAACATTTTCATATTCTGCTATGCCGAATCTTTAGTACCCTACGACACGAAAATAATTGTAGAAAATTCCGCCAATAAAGATACACAACTCCCACTTCCCCTTCCAAAATTAAAAGGTGTATAAAATTTCAGCCATGCACCAAGTTTCATTAAATATACGATATTGAAAATAACGTTTTTTTCGTCCGTGCCCTATACGGCATTGTTGTATATAAATTATTTTGCTACGAAGGCTTTCTAAATTTTGAAAAATTTTCCTTAAAAGTATATACCAATCCATCATGCCCTACCAAAATTTTGTTTATCTTTATTATTGTGCTATTAAAGCTTTATCTAAAGTTCCGGGGATATGTGATATTAAATATTTCATTTGTTTTGGGAATAGATACCACTCCCTCGAGACCTATGCGTAAATTTTTAGTATAAAATAATTCATTATCAAGGCTCTATTCATGTAATTTTGTTAGATAACTTGTATTAGTTATAGAGATATGGGACATTAACTGTTTCATTTGTAAGGGAAATACAACTCCGCCATGCCTTATTCAAAATTATGTTTGTGTGTAACGTTTTCGTATTCTTAATTATTCTTATATCAGATAGCAGCATTCGTTCCATTTTCTATAAATCTTTTCTTCACACAGAAGTATCAATGGATTCTTATTGATGTTGCTGGATCAGAATATACCGCATGTGGTTTTGAGGCACTTGTTTATAAATAACTGTAAATTTTGCGTGATATCTAGAGTTATCGGTCCATCAATACCGGACAATCTTTTCATTTTTCTTGTATGCTGGATATCTTGTGCGAGAATGGACAAATAACACCGAATATCTTTTTTATGTGAAATTTATTCCATTAAAAAGATGGTAATCCAACTAAGGCGGTTAAGCCAAAATTTCACATCTTCAGGTTTCCAAATAAATTTTGACTAATTTTTTCACAAGTGGATGTCGTCAAGACGACTTATTATGGCTTTGCATCTGGTCTACATTGATTACTGTCCTCTAACGAAACAATTGACTTTGGTATAGTTACCCAGTAAACCTGTCACTTCTCATGCTAATAAACAAGCCCTGAAGTCATGGTTATTAAAATTCGGCAACATGTAAAATCATATTCCTTTCATTTAATTATCGGTTCAATTTGAAAGTATTTCAATACATCTAAACTTAAATGAAGAGTTTCCTATACGACAAAGATAATGCAAATTCTCTCGATCGCTAGGTCTTCGCTTAACTTCTGTATCTAAATCATCACCTTAAAATTTAGTAAAGCAACATTCGCCAGTTTTGAGTGTTAATGCGTATTGACCTCAACTGCAATTAACAACAAATTTCTGTCATATCCGTGTTCTATAAGCTTAGACCCAAAAAACAAGCTTTCGTATTTAAAGATATTTACCAAGTTTAAAATATTTTTGTATATATTTTAAAGAGCTTTTATAGGGCTTGATTTTCAAAAGGAGTTAAAAAGCATATAAAAAGTATTAATGATGGTAAAAATAAATTTAACAAAATTCTTTATGATGTTTAGATTTTAGCATCCTTTGATAGGGACAGGGTATAGTATACACTAGTACATATTCCTATAAACACACATAGCCAACTTAGGTCAACTAAGACTTCATTTAAAATATTGTTAACTAAAATTATCATTTTTATTTCACTTATATTAAAACTTGATTTTAGAGCTTAACTGCCATTTTTGAACTCCATTGGTAGTTTTTCGAATATGTCCTTTGTACATTTCCAGACCAGTTTCTCGATTGGTTCATATTGGGCATCCTTGAGCGTTATAAAATTTATCGTTTCAAAATTCTGCAGTCAAATTGAAATGTTGTCATTAAAAATGTAACTTTATTTCTAAGAAACAGCGATAAAAATTAAATACTTTTATAGGAATGTGCATCAGAGTAGTATAATCAGTGTATTAACGCTTATCTCTAGATTTGTGAAAGTGGTTTTAAATAAATTTTATTTGAAGGATTCAGTTGAAAATATATATTTGTGTAATCTAAAATGAACAACTTTAAATTGTGGTATTGGAAATTTGATAAATTTTTACTCACATAAAACTATTTATTAAACAAAATAAATACAATTTTTTTTCTGATTTCTAACTTAATAAAGAATATAAAAAACTTAACAAGTGCTGCCTTTTCTAATCTATTGGTTCATCTAGAGCATCCTTGAACGTTATGAAATTTATCGTTTAAATTATTAAAATATAACTTTATTTCTAATAAACAGTGACAAAAATTAAATGCGTTTATAGAAATGTGCATCAGTGTAGTATAGTCAGTGTATTAACGCTTATCTCTGAAGCTGTGATAATGATTTTCATGAAATTTTATTTGAAGGATTCAGTTGAATATATATTTGTGTAATCTAAAATGAACAACTTCAAATTGTGATATTGGAAATCAAATGTGCTTGTTTAAATTAAATAAATTTTAACTCATCTAAAATTATTTATTAAACAAAATAAATACAATTATTTGGATTTCTAACTTAATAAAGGATATAAAAATCCTAACAAGTGCTGCCTTTTCCATTCTATTCTAAACTCAAATTCATTTAGATTTATATTTTTCTAACAACAAAGTCAATTCTTTCTTTTTTTCAGATAAAGATTCCATGACTACAAAAATCCATTTCTCAATTAATCAACGAATGAAATAAAAAGAAAGAAATAAAAAATGAAATATACAGGCGGAATAAAAAATGGAATCAGTGAATAAAGAACTCAACAAAAAGGGTAAAATATTTGTAACATTGTAACTGAAACAACCATAAAAGGAAATATTTTGTTGTTGTAGCAAAAAAAAAGCTACATGAATTTTCGCTTTGGGATATTGTTAAAAGACACGTTGGTTCATATCTTTCTTCATTCTTTTTTTGGAGGGGAGGCATTAAATTAAAGGTAAAAAAGTCTGATTCGAAAAAAAAAATTTAAGTAAAAAAAAAACGTTTGTAAATGAAATACATACATGTCCTTTTTCCTTTTTTTGGTGCTTCTGTAGCATTATGGCAGTTTGCCATTTTTTATAGGAATTATATTTTGATTTAGAAAATTTCTATGCAAGAATTAGCAAAAGATAGATGATGATGACGATAGTTATGTAAATTATGGCGGAAGCCTTATAAAGAAATTAACTAAAAAATTCATATACGTATAGTGAAAAAGAGAAGATGAATTGATTTATTATGTGATGACAGACTAAAATGATATACGATCGTTTCAAAATTTTTTTTCAGGAGGCAAAATAATGTACACATTAAGAAAATGTTTTACATAAAACTGTATGAATGGAAATTACACTGCTGCATATTTCTATCAAGGCACATAACATTTTAAACAAGAAAACATTTAATGGATAAATAATATTTTAATTAAAACAACTAAGATTTCATTTCAAATATTATTAACTAAAAAATTATATCAGGGTTTCAATTTATTTTTTAAATTTAAATTTTTGCCATTTTTAAATGCATTTTCCTATAAATGCACTTTAGTTCATAGCCTCTATAGCATTATAGCATTACGGGTGGATGATCCTTTGTATAGATTGTCTCAAGAATACGGTCTGGCATTTTTTAAAGAGACTTGCTTTATTTTTAATTTTTTAGTCTTTTAAAGTCATGAGGCTTTTGTTTTGGGCATTATTTAAATAAACTTTTCAGACCACGTATCCTCATTAGGTTTAAGTCCGGACTGCAAGCCGGCCAGTCCAACAGAGGATGTTGTGTTCGATAAACCATGATATAGACTGCTTTAAAATATGTACGGCAAGTAGATCTAGAAAAACGCAAAATATGATTTTTTAGGGGTTTCGGTTTATAGAGTCCATATGAGTTAGAGGTCTCAGAAAAATTCTTTCAAATGATAAACAAGACATTAAGACACAAAAAATCTTTTGTTTTAAAAATCAGAAAGTCAAATTTTGCTATAAAATTATAACCAAATTGCAAAGAGTTTTTACCTTACTGTCGATTAAACTCGTATTATATGCCTTTTTCAGAATTTTGTTAAATTTGTAATATATTTTATATTTAATTGAAATAAAAATTTAAAATCGACACAAAATAACATTCTGATTCTAAATTAAGTTGCAATCTATGCAATTTTCAGATAGATAATTTTTATACTGGACCAAAAAATCTTTTTTAATCGCAAAATACAGAATAATAACTCGAAAACTGTATATCTGTATATATTCTTTAATACGATTCACAACGATTAATTTAGAAATTATTTTAGGGACATATAGAGCGTTCCGTCTATAACGGGAATTTTACTATAGGTCCTTCGTATCTTATTCCAAAATTATGTGGTCTATAATACGGCATCCATACGTCCTTTAAGAGCTTCAGAAAATTGCGACTTTAGAAATATCGATTGCAAGGGTGTTATCACTCTATCTTAACTCTTAACTAATAGTTTCAGAGATATACTATATGCAAAATTTCGTTTATAAGAGGCATACCACTCAGCCTTGCCATATCTAAAAATTAAAGAAAATTTAAACGTTTCAAAAATCTGCGATGTTGAAAGTTTCGTTTGTAATGGGGAACTCTAACTCCCGAGCCTTTAGTTCACAAAAATTCAAAATCAAATCACTTTTAATGTGCTAAATTACGTGAGATTTTCTGCATTAGATATAGAGCGTTATCAAATGTTGAGACATATTTCTCCTCCAAGCCCTATACAAAAATCTTATGAAATGTAACGTTTTTCACTGATGAAAATATCAGCGTGACAAATTTTAAGAAATTAAATAGATATTGATCTATAAATTCTCTCCATTGAATCGATTTTACTGGTTTAAAATATGACAAATACTCATGTCAATTTTCATTGAGCTCTGTCAATTATTGCGGATGTGAACATGCCAACAGCAGAGAGATTGACATAGCAAAATCGATTCAGATTTTGGTTTAATGCAAAAATATATTTATATACTTTCTGAGATGTAGGATGATAATGGGACCAAAAATTTGACATGTGATTGAAAAATGTTTAGGGTCAGAATATACTGATAGACGGACATATGATGGACGGATTTGATTTGATGCAAGAATGAATGTGTGAATGATGATTCCATCTTGCCGTTCCGCAAGAAGTTACAAACTTAACATACCTTTGTCACCATTTGTGATGTGACTGAAAAGGGTTTATAGTAAAGATACCACAATTTGAGCTCCCATAACTCGACTCTAGCAAGTGTGTTTTTTTTTTCCAAAAAATCTCCCCCACTGTGTGTAAGCATTGAGATTGGAAAATTCTTAACATACATATATGTTAATAAAAACATATATGTATTATCCTTTTTACAGCTCTTTTTGTCATTTTGCTCGAACAGGTAGTTCATCTCCATTTAAAATTTGCCACAATTTTGGACACTTTTTTCATGCTTTTCAACTCTCTAAATATCTCTACATTAGACTCAGATCCGGGCAGTTTAGAGGATTTGCCTCTTATGGTGCAAAATTCCACATTATTGTTTTTGTATTACTAAAGAACTTGTTTACCATAGTGACAGGATGTTAAGTCAGATCAAAAAAAAGTGGACCCATAATGTGTCTAATGAATAGAAACAAATTTTTTTGTAAACTACCTTTGATGTAAATTTCGCTATTCATAGATCTTGCTTCTATTATCGCAACTGCATATTGCTGGTCAAATCATGAACATTTTAGGACATTTTGATTGATTTTGGGCCCAAAACTTTTCAACAACATTCCTTCGGAATTGGTAATGTGCGAAAATTTTTCGACAGTTTAATTTCCGTTCATCTCCCTTTAAAGTCAATCACATTTTGATACATTTTTCGTGCTCTCCAATTCTTATTTAATAAGATATCAGTATCTCTTCATTGGCTTTATTTCCGGGCAGTTTAGAAGATTACTTTCTTGGTACAATTGCCTCTCTTGGTGCAAGTACCATTCAAGTCAGATTAAAAATAAGTGGACATATGAAGTTTTATGAACAGAAACAGCTATTTATAGATCTTGCGGTAACAAATGATTTTCTTCTTTTGTCGCAAATGCATGAAATTTTGATTGATTTTGAGTCCAAAACTTTTATTCAACAACCCTTCGAACTTGGTAAAATCCGAAAATATTTCGACAGTTTAAATTCACTTAATACTATCTAACATCCATTAGCTTTTAAACCTCAGGTCATTAAATCTAATGAAAATAATATTTTTTAATACCAAATGATTTTTGTTTGTTTTTCCTAATTACAACTATTTCACAATTTATTACTTTTTAACAGTTGAATTTGCTTTATGTTCGTTTTTTTTTAGACATTTCATTATGTGACAAGTAAAAAAGCTATAAATCATATTCATCATATTCATGCATTAGATAGGCTCCACCCTCTAAAATGTGCATTTTTATTATTTTTTTCATAACTATAGTGAAAACATAGATGTATTCTGTCAGCCTCTATCCTTCAGAAAAATACTAAAATAAAAAAAAAAACAACAGTTATGATGTAGAATTTTTTTCTAAGGCTTGTCCTTATTTGAAATGAAATATGAAATGAATGAATGAATGTATGATGACGATGATGATGTCCTCTTTTTTATTAGATTTTTTTAGAATGCAATTTTTTAATATTTCGTTTTGTTGTTTTTATGCTCCAGCATATGAAATTTATACCAAAAATATTATTTTTTACCCACATTTTTGGTTTGTTTAGTTTTTGTGTTGCCTTTTTTTCATCATATTAGTATTCATCAATTTTAATGAGTGCCACACACTCACACACACAAACAAACTGATGAATAGGAAAACTAAAAAAATGAGTATTTTACATCAAAATTCAAAGTCCATGTTGGTAATAAACACACACACACTCTCACTTGCATACATATTTGTTATGAATATTTTTTATACAGGTACTTCCTCGGAATTGAAAAAAGTATTTCCATATTTTTGTTTTGCGTGAAAAAAATATTAAATCTCCCCCTCTTTACCCCTCACTTTTTGATGTTAGATGAAATTTTTTAGTTATAATTCGCGTATGATTTTACAATGAAAAAAGATTGTAAATTTTTGCATTTTATAAATAGAAATAGAATTGTAATATATGCCTTTTGTAAATGTAATACTCATGTTTAGATGATTTCCAATTTTTTAGATTTTGTCACCCACATCCACTCTTTTGAATACCCTTCATTATTCAGACACATTTATACCGACTTTCTTTATTGTTTGTGAAAGAAGTCTTATATCTATACAGCTCAATGTCTCTAAACTGACCTTATCTCCGGACAGTTTAGAGGTTTTGCTTCTATTGGTACAAATACTAAATTATTGTACTTGTACCACTAAAAGACTTATTTGCGATAGTGACAGGATGTCAAGTCAGGCCAAAAGTAAGCGGAAAAATTATGAAGTACATTTCCGCACTTATTAAGCCCTTTGTAACAAATGATTGGCATCTCTTATCGCAATTGCATATTGTTTGCCATATCAAGAACTTTTTGGAAAATTTTGAATGACTTTGGTTCCTAAACACTTCTTCAACATTTCGTTGATCATCAACAACATAATATTTTTGATGAGGAAGTTTGCAAAATATCTGCCCAAAACATACAATTCACATTCTTTATGCAACAAACATATTTTTTTAGAAAACTTGACTTCAATTCCATGTTCTGTTTAACAGCATTTCTCTAGGAACTTTTTGAATCTTTTAAATCTGCATTAATCTTTTTACCTGAACCAGGTGGACGTTACGCCATTATTTCTGTATGTTACAAACATCAGCACAAAAGCATAATACTCCAACCACATACTTGATGAAGGGTATAAATTGAGCAAAAATTAGGTGCGTTTATAGGAATATGCTGCGATGTATAATCGACAAAAATTCAATTTCATACGTTGTCATTCAAAATTTGTAAAAAACTTAATTTTAAGTAAATTATTTTCATGATCACAAATTCAGTAGCTTTTCCCATTAAAGCACTCATTTATAGTATTGTTGTGAAATTGACTTTTTTCAATTTTTTTGGATTCTTTATAAAGTATGTAAATGACCATAAAGTTCCCAACACGATTTGTGTTGGGAACTTTTAAATTTCTTTAAGATTTTCATAGTGCTGTTGTAGGGCATTTTAAAGTACTTTCGTTAGTACCATTTTTTGACTTCGAACTTTTGTGGTCCTTTTTTATTAAAATTCATATTTTTTCTTGTATTAATAAAATTTAGATTATTTCTATTTTTGATTAAAATACATTTACATACACCCAATTCTAGTGATTGGAGTTTATTATATGGGAGGATCGTAATTTCTATGGTCATGTATGTATGTATGTATGTATGTATGTATGTATGTATAAATGTATGTTTGGGTGTATGTGAATTTTGTTTAATTAATAAAACATATTTATGAATTCTGGTTGTCATGAATTAGATCTGAATTTTTTTTATTTCAATTTTTATTTCTAATCAAAAATAATGGATGATTTATCTGTGGTTGAAATTATTTTTTGATATAATTAAAATGCATTCATATGTTTTGTAATGGTACCTTTTAAGGATTAATTGTATGATATGATTTTTTTCTTTTTAATAAAAAAAAACGTTAGGAAATATTATTCAAAAATTGTCAGAAATTTATTATGACTTTAATTAAATAAAAGTAACCAAAAAGATATTGTTTTATTCAAATATTTTGTCTTTAAATTAGTTTAAGATAAAAAGAGAAAATCCATTTTGCAAAACGCAATTTTTAATATCTCTAAGATATTTTTTCCAAAAGATCTTTAACTAAAGTATAAATAATATTCAACCAATTACTTGTACTAATTTAATACAAAATCCTTAGGATAACTGTAAAGTAGTTAAGCTTTTGTTATATTTACAAAAGATTCCATTCAGTATCAAATACTCCCCCAAAATATTAAAATCCCTCATTTCCCCTCTCTTTTCTTTTCTCAAAGAACTCACTCATTCCAACTTAAGCCAACTAAAACATTTGCTTTGGAAACCACGAACAACTAAATATTGGCTGGTTGGCACATTGTACCCCTGGGAGTTTGCTTTTATCCAAAAAAGGCCAAAGTAGAAAAAAAAGAACATGAAAAAGCAAATAGAATTCTCTAAACGCAATTTTCAATAAATATATTTTTGCATTAAAAGAATAGAAATGAATGAATAAAAGAAAGAAGGAGAAAATGACTTAAATGAGAAAATTATTTTCAATGTTTTGTTATGCGCTTATGACGACTATTGGAACACAAACGTGTGGACGTAGTTAAACCCAGTGAAATATTTTGGAAGACTTTTATTATACTTTTTTAAAGCTCAATTTCGGAGATATAACCTATATGAAATTTTGATTTAATTTCGATTTCTTTTTATCACAAATGTGGATGATTGCAAATCAATCGTTTTTTGAAAAGAAGAGAAGTGATCTTATTCCAAGTCATATTTACATTCTCCATTTAAAGCTTAATCCAACATAATATTAAAAAATTGAGGATCATTTTTGTTTAAAGATCTGCCTTCCATAATATCCTGTATACACTTACGCATATTCCTATAAATGAATTCAATTTTGTTCCTTATTTTTTGTTTTATCTTTGATGTTAGGTTTTTTGATGAGATACAATTAAGCGGCGCTTTTTTTTAAGCAAAAAAGTTCTTTTCTTAGTTTTGTTATTTGCCTTATTCTTGGTGAATTTTATGTGGAATATTTCTATAAATGCAGCCATGATATTGCTTTTATAATTTTATCGATATATGTTATACTGTTTTAAAATGTCCAACTTTCTTTCCGATCAAGATGAGATCCAATTTAAAATTTTTCATGACCATGAATATTGCAAAAGAGACATTGGTCGTAAAACTTAACGTTCGGAAAGTGTGGTGCGTAATATCTTTAAGAATAGATAGAATTATGGTTTTCGTAAGCCTTCCAAGGGATATTCAAAATTAACAAGAAGAGAGATTAATCTTATAAAATATATATTAACCCGAAACAAATTGAATTCAAATCGTCTAAAACACATGAAATGGCGAAACGAAGAGGAAAAAGCTAATTTTATCTGACGAGAAAATTTAATTTAGATGATCCAGACTTATACTCATATTATTAGCACGATTTTAAACCATAAGATGTTCGGATGTCAAAATTTCGGCGGTTGTAGTATTATGTGTTGCACTGCATTTTCTGCAGTTAGCAAATCTATAATGTCGTTTCTTCCAACAAAAATGAATAGCAAAATTTATGACAATTTGCTGAAAGATGATCCTCTCTCTTTTATGGATGAAGATTGGATATTCCTACAAGAAAATGCTGCGGTGTATATTTCAAGCAGCTTATATCATGGTTTGACGTAGAATACGTCTGTTGCTTGCAATCAGCACTTAAACCCAATGGAGAATTTGTAAGGATACATGGCACTTAAAGTTTATTTAAATATTGCCTAAAACCAAAGCAAAATTATGGAAGGAAATTGATTCTGAGTAGAATAAATGTCAGACCGTACTTTTGAGGTAATCCACAACAAAGGATCACCTATCCATTACGAATAATATTATTAAGAAGTCATAGTTAATTTTTCTTATTTCATTTTTCCTAATCTAAAAAACTATACATACATTTATAGGAATATGCACCAGTGTTTTAAAGACTTTTCATTGAAATTTTAATTTTTTCCCCACTTAAAAATATATTTACCAAAGTACGATTACGATTATTATTTAATTCCAAAACACCAATTTTTTAATAGAAAACAAGTAAATCAATATTGACATCCTTTTTCCATTTAAAGACTTATTATCAAGAATATAAACTATTTTAGAAATTATTTTTCAATATATTTTGGCGAGAAATGCAAGTAATCACAAATTTAAAGTCCAAATATCCAAATGGCAAATGGAAGTCCACTTTTTTATTTAAACTATTATTTAACGAGACATCAACTAAGAATTAATGTTATTTTTGTTTATTAGATTATCGAATTAAAGTTTTTTATACTCTAATTCGATAAATTTGATTAAAATTAAAATTAATTTTAATTATTTGAAAACCAATTTAACTTTTCTAATTATTTTCGATTTGGGTAAAAATATATATCTTATCACAAATTTGAATCCTTTTTGCATTTAAATGCTTCTTTGAAGAGATATGAAAAACTTGAAAAAATCCTTATATTTTAACATTTAAGCATTTATCTATCGAGATATAAACAATGTCAAAATTTTAAAATTTCAAATAAATTAAAATTTTGACAAAAAATTTAAGTGATCGCAAGCTGGCTCCCTTTTTGCTAGATAAACTTTTATCTGCTAACAATTAAGAAATTATCTACTTCATATAAATTAATTAATTTTTCAATAAATAAGAAAATAAGGATTTCATTTTTTCACAAAATATTATGATCACAAATTAATGTTATGTTTCTATTTTTAGGTTTAATAACCATGATTGTAGCAATCAAACAATGTCGAAATTGGGTTCATTCCAAATTTAAATATTTTTGCAACTTCGTTTGTTGTTTTCTAAAACAACTTCAAATTTTTTGCTGGGTTATTTGCCAATTTTTGTAAATCTAAATGTTTTGTGTATTTTGTATTATTATTGTTATTATTGCTGTCTTTGTATTTAAACTAAGTACATAAATGTTTGTATATAATCATATACACATAACTGTAAATACATACATACACACATACACACATACATACATACATACATACATACATACATACATACATACATACATACATACACACATACATAATATACGCATACATCTACATAATAAGTATTTTCATCTGTTCAAAATATTGAAGTAAGAAAAAAATCTAAATTGAGTCTTAATGCAGAAAATAGCTCTATGACCACAAAACAACTTTGTTTACTGTATGTTTCATGATGATTTTCCAACGTTGGTTTTTAGCTTTTTCGAAATCAGTTTCTGTTGTCTGTCTGTCTTTCCGTTCGTCTCTTTATCTTTCAATTTCGCAATGGTTGGGTGAAATGAAATTAAGTGTTGACCATTATAAATGGATGGATGCGTTGGTGGTTGTTTGCAACAACAACAAATAATAGAAAGAAATCAGTAATAAAAGCAAAAAAAAACTGATAATAAAAACGAGCAAAAAAGACAAATCTCTACTCAAGCAGACAGATATTGTTTGTAAGTATGTGGTGTTATTGAAACCATTAAAGACAACAGCAACAACTATAAGAATGGGTGATAATGGAATGGATGGTACAGAATTTATACTTATATTTTTGGTGGAGTTTCGAAATAAATAACTTTAAAATAAGAAATTTTTATAGTTATATATTTTGATCACATAGAAAAATGTGTGATAGAAGAATATTCCCGCATGTTTATGGTAAAAATTTATGGAGAACAGCTAAAATTGACGAGAGAAAGCATTGTTTGAGACAGATTTTCACCTAATAAAATTCTTATTCAAATCTTAAAAAATTACTCATAAATCAGGGTGCTAAAAAATTTTCCACCTTTTCATAAGAAAAACCAAAAGTCGCAACCTGCATAAATTATATTTAAGAAATTGATTTTTTCACTTAATTATAAAATCTGTACGGCAGAAAATACTTTCTGGGTGCAAAAATACAGGTTTAAATTTTATTTCGACCTGAATATTTCGTTAGTTATAAGAGATATTTAATAGGTCCATATACTAATATCTTTGTTCACAATTCACAAAGGAATTTTTAAAAACTCAACATTTTCGAGGTGGCCAACTTTGCAGGGCCTCTGACTACGTATGTGCTCCCTAATTTAACCAATACAACTTAAAAATACCTCAGCTATAACCATGTGAAATTTCATTAAGACATTTACAGATTTGGACACACTGTAAATATTTTAGTTTAAAACTGTTTTCGGACTTTGGAATTAGTGTCTTTGCAGAGAAAAGGGAAAAACTTCGATAGGTACATTTGACCAACAATAGCGTGAAGCATTTATGTGAATTATTCAAGGGGAGAGTTGAACAGGAATCTTCAAAAATAAAATAGAAACAGATAATCTGCATAAGTTAGAATTGAAAACTGTGCCAACGTCTATATCAATAAATCCATTGAGGTCGTCAGAAACAAAGTATATAATCTGTAATATTTAAAACCTTCTAGTGTAAGTGTAAAAGAGGACTTAGGTGTATCAGTAACCGAAATAGCGACTGGCGATCAGATTACCTGGCGACTCTCTAATAAATGAAGTGACCGCACATATTAACGAGGACGAATTCCTATCAAAACTTCAACAACATTTCGAAAGTTCTAGACATACGCAATTAACTCACAAAGGCAACGAAAAGTAATGCCATATTTGGGTATTCGAAATCTATAATACATAATGTTTGAAGTTTCAATAAGATAAAGATAGACACACACACACTGACATTTCCTATACACCCAAATAAAAGATATAAATATTGGTCTACAACTTCTTTGTTACTGGACCTTTTTTTCTGGTTTTAAAAATAACAAGTAAGAATGCTATATTCGGCTATGCCGAATCTTTAATACACTCTACCACAATCCATATAAAGAAACACGTTATTTTTCGTACATACACTCTCACATATGCATACAATACAATAATAACACTTAATAGTCAAAAAATAGTTATATTTTTGCCTATAACTTTTATCTACTGAACCGATTTTGATCATATTTGCAATAGTGATGGAATAATTATGGCAAAATTTTTTTCTAATTTGTGTTTGAACTTAGGGGATGTCATAGAAATCAGTCCAATAAACCAATTTTGTTGGTTTTAAATAGGAAACTAATAAGGATCATAATTAATACTCAGGCCAAATCTCACTGAGCACTATCACAATTATTGTAGATATGAGTGTATAAAAACAGACGGACAGACGGACAAAGCTAATTCGATTCCAATTTTTATTTAAAGCAAAATATATACACAATGGAGTCTGAGATGATTCCTTGTTAGCGTTACATCGCTTGGGATGGTGAGGGTTGTTTGTTCATGGTCTGATTTTGTTTAAATTTTTACAGAATAATCCATTGACTCTATAAAATTCTGATAGGATCTAGATGAGAGAAACCCTGAACAAGGAAAAAATTAATTTTGAAATATCTAAGGAAATATTACAGCGAGAGTTTTCCAGTTGGTACCAACCACTTTCCCAAGGAACTGTTTTACTGGAAAAGGCGTTGGACGAATATAATCCAGGGGACTAGTAGCCCCCAAAACAAATAGTAATAATCGAATTTTTAAAGATCTATTGAAATGAGAGTGTTTAGATTTCATTGATAAAGAATATTTAGTAGTTGAAATGAAATCATAACACTCTCACTCTCACAAAAGTTCTTCAAATATTTGACATTTAAAGAACTAATGAAGTGAAAGTATTAAGATTTCATTCAAATTACTTTTTTAAGAAACAGTTCTACTAGTCAAAATGTACAACGGATTGGAACAGAAGTTAATTAATATTAAGACTTCATCACCAATACTTTCTCAAGGAACAGGAAATGTAGGAATGGATAGGAGCTAGGGGAGAGGTATCCCCCCATATAAGCAATTATTAATTACCGAATATCTAAATTGCTATTAAAGTAAGAGTTTTAAGATTTCATCCCAATTACATTCAAAAGCTTAAGGGAGAAAGGAAGCCCCAAACAAATTATTAAAGCTGAAGTTTTAAAATTTGATAATAATCAATTACTCAAGTAACAATTTTTCTAAAACAGTAAAGATTAGTGGGTGAAGCAAAGTAAATATGAATTATCAATTTCGTAAAGAACTATTGCAGCCAGTTATACGAATCTTTGAATAAAATAAAATGTTTACTAATATATTCCAAAAACGGGCATTTTCGGAAAACCGAAGTTATTCGAAAAATGAACTTTAAGAAAACTAAGGTTTTAAGTTTAAAAACCGATTTAGTATATTATTTGTGTGTGAATAACTCCATCTTACGTTTTGTCTCGTATAACGGATCGTTGAGAAAGTGATTGAAAGTGAAATTTGAGAACTGTGGGTGTTAAAGGTCTTTAGATATTCGATAATTAATATTTGGTTAGTATGGGCGGAAATAATGGTAGAAAATTTCACAAAATTATCGTTACACTGTATAACGCCCTGAATGAGTTTATTGTAAGTGTTTTTCGGTATCGTTTTTACAAAATGTGTCGAGATACCATGGTTTTATTTAAATACATTATTTTTGCTTTACAGAAACGTTTTCTTTAATTTCTGAATATGTCCAAATTATAGGTCTATATCTCTTTACCTAAAAACTTTATATTGCTGAAAAAAAAATCTTGTAGAATCTTATTTATGTACTTTTATTGATGTTATTATGTCTAAAACAAAGGGGACATGGCAAAATCGTTTCAAAATATGATGTCTACGCTCGTGTAACACACGGAATGAAAAATTTTATATATGTACTCAGTCATGGGGGAATGTATAACTGAAGCTGAATATAATAGTGAAAAATTTAAAAGTAACTTCCATTCGAAACTAGAAATTATTCGAAAAATCGTTTAATCGGTTTCGTTTTTTAAATACACTAATTCTTACACATCAATAAAAGCGCACCGGGTCTCAGTTATTTTACTATATTTATCCATCACATTCTCACGCTTTTAATCCAAAAGTATCAGTCAAAGTACTCTTGAACTTTCAATCAACCAAAAAATGTGCAAATATTTTCTCAAACTTTATTCCAATTTAAAGGTGCAAATTTTATTAAACCAATAAAATCTCTTATGGGAAACACAAACCCAAAATCTAAAAAATTATTGAATCAAAACTTAAACAACTTCATTAAAATTCTTAAAACAAGTGGGTACTTAATTTAACACTTGAGGCTGTTTTGAGTCCAAACAAAAAACATATTGTTTAAAATATAATAACAAGCCAAACATTTATTTATACCCCAATTCAGCAGAAAAAACAAACCCCTTTTTATTAAATCAATAATTGTAATATTTAGCAAACATTATGTTTGATATAACAAATCTGAACAAATTTCACAAGCAAATATATATCGAAAACATTATCATCAACAAACAATTAAGAAGCCCTTGAAAATGTAAAAATGCGGAAATGGATACTTGTTAAAGATGTTATTATTATTATTGTTGTTGTTGTTGTTGCTGTTTTTAAATATTATTGCAACATTGATGAAGTCAGCACGTGTCATGCATATGAAAAATAATTATCACACGCTAAAGGAAAAAAAATATGTTTTCATTCTTGTTAGTTATTCGCTCTTATGGTGGGCGCGTGTCCTGTAAAATAGTGCAACAACCCCCAATACAAAACAAAAAGTAGCAACATGCCACAAAAGACTTCAATAAAGCACGCAAATTACATAAATATATAATTTTATAAATAAAAAGACCCCTCTTGCAGTTCAAGAACACATTATGCACCATACACGAGCTGATCTTTCAATGGAACTGTGGGTTGATATGTTTGTATTCTCGAAAAAAATGGTAACAATAACATTTTGTTGGTTAAACTAATTGTTGATAAGTGGGCGTGTCATTAAATGGTTTTTGGTTCACATCTACATATAAACTCACACACACACGTTATGCTTCGTTTAGCATTTGCAGCAAAAAAAAAATTATATTTAAAAACTGTTGTGTTGAAAATTCCATTAACTACTTCAAAGTCGTCTATTGTTGCTCATTCGGTCAATGGCGTTACTCCCTCTCTTTTCTATATCTCTCTCTTACTCCTGTTTATCCTTCAGTTATATTTATACAATATATGTGAAAGCCTTTAATTTTATAGACAAACTTTTATTATAACTTCATTTTCCCAATTTTATTTGGGAAAATACATATTAGAAAGGGCAGATCAGGCACACGTTTCATGTCAAAAAGCCGATGATTATAGTTTAGAGTACTTCAATGTATGTTGTTGTTGCTTTTGTTTGTTTTCAAAGTGGTTTTAAGTAGTAAATATTTACTTTAGTGTAATTTGTTCATTTATCTGTAAAAATCGTCTATAATTTAGTTTTTTCTTTTAATTTGGGATGGAAAATTTTAAGGACGTTTTTATGTTTGTGGGTTTCATTTACAATTTTGATTTGTTTGTTTAAGGATTTTCTTAATGTTTTAGATAAACAAGGATAATTACACTTGATATTGTTTGCACTTTTTTGTTGACAGTTTTTAGGTTTCATTGAATTTGAAGGAAGTAAAATTGAAAGAAATTTTGTAGGAAAAACTTTTTTTGAAAATTAATGAAAATATCCAAATGTTTCGGTGTCCAAATCCATATGTTTCGGCAATAATTCTTAAACTATTAAATCGTTTGAGATCTGTTTTGAGTGATCAACAAACATGTAAGTACCTTTTCAATCCAGTTGGCTCACCACTGTCCTTCGACATCTCACTATTTTTAGTTGTCTACAGATATCGAAAAAAAGTAAAGAGGACCTAATTCTCGCTGTAGTAGATCTTTAGATATTCGATGATCAATATTTACTTTGTATATGATCCTGATCCTATCCGTCTTACATTTTGTTCAGTAAAACACTTGCTTGAGAAAGTCATTGAGACCAAGTTTGAAAATTCTAGATGTTACAGTTCTTAAGATATTTTATAATCAATATTTGCTTTGAATGGGGCGCTCTTCTTCCCCAGGGCCTTAACGGCCTAAAATTTCGTTATATTAACTTAAATATGGTATTATTCAAATTGAATAAAATTTATTTAAATTAACCCCACTTTTATTAACGAATTCAAATAGTCATATTGACAATTTTTCGTCAATTTAAAGAATTTACGAAAATTTTCGTTATAATGAATAAAAGTTTCATTGACTCACATTTAACCTACTTTTTTCCATTTTCGCTATATTTACTACCTTTTTTGGTTCAGTGAAATATTATTTGACAGTCCTGCAACCTGTAGTCGAACATTTTCAGAATAGATTTTGCGCTTATTGATGTCTTCAAACAAATCAACTTTATTCGCAGAGGTTACAACCAACTGTGTATTCTTTCTGTCTTAGTCGCGTATTGCAAGATACCATTATGACACTGACATTTGCGCCAGATATAATGATTTTCTCCAAGCGGGTTTATGTGGAATTTTTGAAAATAATTCTGTAGCTCTGAAACTATAAATAGCTTGAATCTTTATGTCGAGCGCAAACGAGAACCAGTCACTCGAATTCGTGTAAAATTGGATTTCTCTATCTACGTAATTTTCGTTCCCATAGACTTACGATATTTGTTACGTTTATAGAAATTTAAGTTAAAACAAATTTTGAAATGTTCAAGTTTTTTGTCATTTTTTATGAAATGTAGTAAAAATGCTACTAATTTGTTAGAACAAAAATATAATAATGTTGAACAAATAAAAATTTAAATAAACAAAAACAATTTTGGGAAAATAATTTTATTTCGATACGGAGATTTTTTTATAAGGATGAATAAGAAGAACTTGAAAATATGGTGTGTATTTGTATAGTTTTTCTTTTAAAAGATTCAGTCAGGCGAAAGCTAAATAGCAAGTGAGAATGAGAGAGAATGACTTTATTTCTGTAAGTAAACTGCTAATTTCAAACAAAACAGATCTCCTCTCTTGTCTATCAAATTGAATCTCTAAAGTCAAACTAAACATTTCTCATTCTTAGCGCAACAATTATTGTTTGCATCTAGTGAATGCTTCTACTGTTGTTGTTATTATTGCTGTTGCACAATAAGAAACTTGATAACAATTTGTGCAACCAATCTATATTTACAACTGGGAGCTGATGTTGATGTTGATATTGTTTATCTATCAGACAACAAATCTTTATCCTCAACAACAAGAATAACAAAAACAATCATCAACATCGACTCTTCATTATTGTTTGATATTCTGAACACTTTGTTTGAAATTGGAAAATAGTTACCGAGAACATTTGGAAACAAACAAAAAAGTTACTCTTTTTAACTCTTACAATATTTTTCTTCTGGTGAAAGTTCGTTGTATCTTAACGTTTAGATTCTTCTAAAAAGAAAACACTCATCCCACTTATTACGCTACAAAGTCAATTGGCATCTTTGGTAAATATTTCTGTTAAGTGAATGTGTTGACATGATGCACTTTTTTCTTCCATTCTCGATTAAAGTACTTGTGGTTGCGAGTTACGAGGGGAGTAGGAAAATGTTATTGAAGAGAATGGTGATGAGTTTCATAGTCAGGATAGTTATCAATTTAAAACTTTTCTGTTCACCTAGATATATATGTACACTACAAATATCCGGAAGCAGTTGTCTTCCAAGAATAAAACGGTCATCAAAATTGAGTGGAAAATTGTTATGATAATGCCATAAACACAATATGGTTATAACAACTTTTAAAGTTTAAAATTTAACAATTGGTAAAATTAATGTCTAATAGTCTATATAACTGTTATTATTTTTCTTCTCAAACGTTAATGGTAAAAAACCCGATTGCTTTATGAACATTACAAATAATAATTCTCATTCAGTTCAAAATAACTTTCGTATAAAGTTTGTTTGTTGCAGCTGCGATTCACGTTTTAAAATTAAAACAGGTAAATGTTATAGTCTGTCAAGCCCGACTATATAATACCCTACTCCACAATGTTGCTTATAAATGGTAAACGTAATGGTAATAAACGACCCTCGTATAATTTTATTTTCTAATTTGTTCTTAACTGAGGGGGTTAACTTGGAGCTACATGAAATTAAAGATCGACCCTCGCATAATTTTTCTCATCAATCTTCGATCTTAATTTGACTAATTATAATTGCAATACGAGTGTGTGAGACTTATTCTCTGCAAAGTGAAGCAATAAACGTCGCATTTCTGTCAAATTTCATTAAAACCTCTATCCGATAAAATATTTGAATGGGAGATACCTGAAATATTAGACAGATCATAGCCAAATTCAACAGGCTCCTTTTTGGCCAAAATAATAATAATATGTACCGAATTTCACCGTAATATGTACCGAAACTGTGACCTGTAGAGTTTTCACAAGGTTACATGTACAGCCAGCTGGACGGTATAAAATTATGTTTATTTTTCAATATGTAATAAGTTCCTTAGAGAATCGTTTCAAAGATAAAGAAGTTTCTTCGTTCTATAATATCCCAAATTCCTGCAACCTTTAATATTTTGTTATTAAAACATTAAAAATGTGCTAAATTTAGTGAGAGGTCTTGTATAAGTTATCGAGATATGTGATATTAAATGTTTCTTTTGTTTTGGATGCCCTTTCCAGAAAGTCAGTATCAGGATGTTGCCTTAGATATCGATCTATAACTTTTTTCTAGTAATTTTTAAGCAATAAACTTTTTAGGATAATAACAAAATTTTATTAAGCCCGTGTCAATTGTTATGGATATGACCGTGCCATAGTCAGGCGGGCAAAATCGACTCAAATTATGTTTTGGTGATTTTGATGATTCCTTCTTGGAGTTACATACATACCCTCGCCACCACAATAGTGGATTAACCCTAAAGGGTTTTTGTACAAGTCTTTCAAAAAAATTTAAATATTTTAAGTTAAAATTTATTTTTTTTGGTCATGCTAAGATATTGACGACAATCTGTTTTCATTTGATAAATAATTTTGTTTTTAACTATTTAAATAAATAATGTGAACTAAATCGGGGTATCTCATTTAGATACGGAGTAAAAAAGCTGGCTCAAGGTCTTAAAAATTTTGAAGGTTCAAAATTCCATTACAAATAATTTGAAAATTGTTAGCGATAAAGAAAACAATTAAGCACGATTTTCTTTCTTTTGATATATTAGACCCCGTGGCGGGCTTATAATGCTAAACAAAAGTATAATCCTGTGCATTACTTTAAATTACAACTAAACAATATTTCTACCCACTGTCAATTTGTTGCTAAAGGCTTTGAAAAATTTCATTCTGATCATGGATGAAATTTATGACGACAAAAAGTGAGATTCATAATATATAGGAGATTCTGATCAATAATTGATGATGTATGTCTACTGGAAATTATGATCAGTCTATAAACTTTGTTTTTCAGCGATTACATAGATGTTTCAAGGACTTTAAGTTTTCCATGTTTAATATATAAGTTTTTCCTCTGTCTATTATTCCTTATTACCTTCTTCACATTTCAAATAAAATCTCAAATTCTTTTCAGACTGCTTTTTAAAGATTCGTCTTTATCATCTTCTTTTATTTTGTAACTCTTGATTGCTTGTGTTTATCTAAAGTTAACCAGAAAGACACACACTTTCACATACATACACTAATATGCTGAAAAGTATGCAATAAAGAGATGAGTTAAATTTGAAATAAAGAGAAAAATGCAGTCAACATGATTCGGTTCTATTTTTTTTTGCAATTTTCATATGGGAATAATTTTTTAAACGTTTTCCGAGTGTAACCAATAAGTGCTACACTCACACTCTAAACAATTGCTTATTCTACACACACCACACATATATATGCATCTAAGAATTTTACATTAAGCTCAAATTTTCCTAAGTCATTACATACGCACACACAAATACAAATGCATTTCTTTAGTTTTAATAGAACAATGCAAAAAGAAGAGAGTGTGTAAGTGACTGGGAGTTGTGGAGTATGTGTAATAAAAGTATTTGTAGTTTTTTTTTAGTGGATATTGAACTTTACTTAACTTGTTTGTTGTTGTAATAGTTTTTTTTTTTTCAATTTTCTAGTTTTCTTGTTATCCTTTCATCGTTTCCTTTTCTACCTCTATACTTTTTCCATTGTTGGATATTGTCTTCCATGGCATTCATAAGCAAAGCAATCAAGAATACCAGCAAAATTCTTTGTTAATATGTGTATGTATAAGTTGAAATGTAAGAGTGTGTATTTATATGCAATACATATATGCATTTATTTTATCATTGTTATGTTTGTATTTGTGTAATTTGTTTGTTTTCTAGTGTCGATTGTTTCTTGATTGCGGTGCATTTAAAAAACGAGTGAGTTTACACTCATACACTTACATACAAGAGACTTATACATATGTGAACAAATAGATATTTATGTATTAGTATTAGTATATACAAACATTTAGATTTTTATATGATTTCTTTCGCTAAAAATGTTTTGATTGCTTTTTTATGTGAGATTTTATGTTTCTATTTGTATGAGTTTATGGTTTTGTGAAAGTGTGAGTTTTGGTGTTCATTTCAATTCGCTTTTGTTCTTTAAAGCTTTTTCTTTTGTTCTTTATTTTTTTTTCTGAATTCTGCAAATTGCAATTGCTTACAAGTTCTCCCATGTGAAAAATATTGGTTTGATTCGTTTGTATTTATTTTACACAGATTTTAAATTAAAAAAGAAAAAAATCATTGTTTATTAAAGCAAAAATAATTCAAATTGAGGGAGTCTTATAAAATAAATGGAGTTTTGTGGTGCATATTCAGATCACTCTATTATTAAAAAGTTGTAGCTTTTGATAAAGGGAAATGTCTGCCAAACTTGTTCAGACTGAAATTAATTCGCATTTATATAACATGGATTCTGTTAAGCCGTATTGTAGATTTGGTTCGGAAAATTTATATAAAGAAAATTACGATTATAAAAAAGAACTACACTACAGCCCAGACTTGCATCATACCGAATTGTGTCGTTTCGATTTGCATCCTTTTTTAAGAATTGAAAAAAATGGATTTGCGTCATTGCAATTCCGAATTGCGTCGTTTCGATCCCGATTTGCGTTGTTTTGATTTCGATATGCGTCGCTAGAAACGCTTTAGTTTTTTATTGCAACATTGTGGATTACAAATCTTAGCATCACTGATAACATTTATCATCAACTTTACGTTAAGTTTTCAGTATTTCAGTGAAATAAGAAGGAACCCCTTTTCTTTTTATATAAGTGTTAAGAACAAGCGTCTGGTTGTAGTAAGAATATAGTGTGTGATTCTGCAAAGTACATTAAGGACGTAAGAAATAAGTCAAAGTAAAAGAAAAAATTAGACGTTATAAAACGTTTTAAATTGGGAGAAAAGGCTGTTAATATAGGAAGAGCTTTTGGACTAGCACCTACAGCAGTAAGAAGAATTTGCAACAGACATAGTGATAATATAAATCAATTAGCGGAAATTGTCACAGCCCTCCAATCTAAATAAGATACTATCCCATATTGGTTAAGATGGAATCCTTTCTTTCAATTTAGATACATGATCATAACAAGCGTAGAATGCTGCTGAAAAGGACGTAAAAATATAAAACTCTTTATATTTACTCCGACCTTAAGAAAAAATACAGTGTGTAGTGACGAAAGGTTACTACTGGAGAACGCAAGTCGGGGCTCTACTGTACTTTAATTGTTACACGTTACTGTATATTTTAATTACTCTAAATTGGTGATAATTTTCCATCACACTCCCTACAAAGCGCAACATAATTAGAATAACTTTTGCTAGATATTTCAAGGACACTAAATTTATGTCAATTTCCGTTCAAGTCATTAGGGATGGTCAAAAGTCAGTGATTATAACTGAGTTATACCTAAAACTTAAGCAGGTTTGGAAAGAAAGTGACCGAGATTTTCTAAATTTACTTCTCTTCAATTAGTTATTTAGATTTTGATTAAAAATAAGGATACTTTAACAGCAACATGTACATGGATATTTTTTGGTAATACACTTGTGCATATTCTTATATCCAATAAACGAACATAAGCTTTCCAGTCTCTATAGAATTTTTGCTGATGTGTGATTGATTTTCTATTGTGGTTTACCACATAATATGGTTCTGCATTGATTCTACTAATTTTTCAAGAAGATTGGAATCAATTTCCATCCATACTTGCATTTCGTTTTGGACATTATTTAAATAAGCTGTACGAGCGATGTATCCTGTGGTGTAGCATTATTTTGCTTTAATATTTTTTCATGAATAAAAGAGAAATCATCTTCCAGCAATTCGTGCTAAGTTCATTTTTATTGGAACAAAACAAATTTTTGATTTGTCAACTGGAGAAAATTCTGCCCAAACCATAGCACTACCAACGCCAAAATCACTTTTTGATATTCAAACATCGTTTGATTTCAAATCGTGCCAACAACATGATTACGAGTCAGGACCATCTAAATTAATCTCTCTCGTCAGAGAGTATTACTTTTTCCCACTCCTTTGGCTTTTTATCATCGGTTTACACTTTTGCTTCTTCCATTTTACGTTTTCATCGAGTTGTGTGGATGCCAGAGAAAGATTTAGTTTGTTCTTAATTTGTGTAGCATTCAATTTGTTACGGCGTTCTTCTTATTTTATAAGATAAATTAATCTGTCTTTTTGTTAATTTTGTATTTCTCTTGGAAGGTGTCCATTCTTAAAGAAATTATGCCTCACACTTTTGGAACGATTAATTTTACGGCTAATTTCTCTAATGAAACATCCCTTATCATGAAAAAATGTTATTTGGATCTTTTCTTGATCGGACAGAAAAGTTCCCTTGGGAATCGTTAAACATTATGAAATTTCGCAATTAAATCGAGATTTTGTAATTAAAAACATACATTTATTTATTTTAAACATAAAGTAGTAATTTTGGTAATATTTGGAAAGCAATTTTCAGGTCTGCGTTTATAGAAATATTCCACATAAATTAGCTCCAGGAATATTTGATCGCATGAATAATGCAAACAACAAGATTAAGAAGAATTTTTGGATAAGAACAACAAAGATAAATCAAAAAAAGAGAAAAGAAATAAGTGCGTTTAGAGGAGTATGTATCAGTGTAGTAAAAATATCAAAATATATTTTGGTTTAAAGTTTACTTTTCAGTAATCCTGCGTATCTCATGCATACACTCATTATAACGAATAAATGAATTATTATCCATTTAAGCTTGAAATATGAATTATTACCTTATTTTTACATATTTCCAACCAAAAAATCATAAATTAACACAAAATTCTGTCATAAAGCTCAAAATTGTCTAATAACCCTCATTTTCATAAATATTGTAATAATTCTTGAAAATAAAAACGAACTCCTACCAGCATCTAAACTTACTCCTGACATGTTAACTCATTAGACCACTTCTTTTTATTCCAGTAATCAGCCTCAAAAAACCCTCAAAATCACATTAAATTATTATAATAAAAAAATCCTGAAAAACCAGCTTAATTTTTGGGAGAAATAAATTTAAAACAGAAAAAAGGACAATAAAAATGTAATAAAAAAACATGCGAATACAAAAGAAAATATGACAAAAATAAACAACAACTTAATTAAGAAAACAAACAAAAACATTAAAATGAGAAAAAACGGGTTAAAATGAAGGGAAATTTAACAGGTAAATAATGAAAATTACACACGCACATTTACTAACATACACACATACATACACATGCTTTTACTCTACTATAAAGTCATTGAAATTAAAAGTCACAATAAATAATTACACAGTGTAATATTTAAACATTAACAATACAAACAAACAAACAAACACAGTAGCAGACAATTTAAACCCAGATGAGGAAGCAAAAACAAAAAAAACAGGGATAAATTCAGAATTCAGCTTGAAAAAGAAGCAGCAGCAGCAGAGTAACAAATTTACGTCTACTTATGTAAAAAACAAAGTAAAACATGAGTAAAATTGTAATTATACGCAGTTGTCATTAACGCATTAACTCTTATTCACTTAAACATATGCACACACATTCATACATATACTCATACTTTTACACAAATTACAATTACAAGTTAAAAGAGAAAACGGGTTTATTTTACCCAGAATTATAATACTCAACGAAATTAACCCTTTTTTAAAGAAGATCAAGGAGGGTGGGGGAAGAGAACTGAGAGTTAAATTTAGAGATTGGATGTAATAATGTTTATGTGTATGATTTACTGAAAAACTCCCTTTTCAACATTTTAAGAGATTTTTGTTAACCAAAATAAATTATTTTATTAATAATAAAATAATTATCGCAGAAAAGGTGTCATTGTTACAAATACAGTGGTTTGTTTGGAGATATTGTGATTAAAATTTGTATTCATACTTCTGCAGTTTTTTCAATCACCACAAATGGCGAATGAGGTTACATTAACTTAGTATGAATATTCTGGAATTAAATTGAAATCGGATTCGATTTGACCATGTCCGTCCAAACTATTTGTTAGAGTTTTTTAAAATTTCAAATAATATTTATTATTTCTATTTAAAAACAGTAAAAAAATAGTTATTAAAAAGTTATAGAACGATATTTCTAACAATTTGAAAATTGCGAAGAAGAACATAAAATTGTCTTAATATTTTGTATGTTCTAACTCATTATTCCTATATGGAACAATGGGGAAGAATCTATTTTTTTAGGAAATAAATCTGCAACTTTTGATCGGATGAATGGAGATGAATGGATGGATTTAACATAATGATAGCTGAGTAGATTAGCTTTATAAATTTCAGAGATCATGGATACAAACCAATGTTTCATAGGCGTTGTTAATAAGTTTTAATTATTATATAGATATTTCCGCGATCCAAATTTTAATCATCTTAAAACGCTTGATGAGAACTTTAAATATAATTTTCAATTAACTTCTAAAAAATGTTGCAAGATCTTGAATATATTTTTTAATTTGTATGCAAAAGTAATGAACCGATTTTATTCAAATTTAGTTGAAAATTGAATTTATTTATCAAATAAAAGAAGATGAAAATTCAAAATATTACGAATTTCTATATATTTTCAAAGTATAAGAAAATCATGTTTTTGATTAAACTTTATATTTAGCTTTTGATTTAAACTCAAGGGCTCCTGTCCCTTTGAGTTCAAACCGTTTATAATCAAAATTTCTAAAATGTTCCAAAATTCCAAAGCTTAAATTTTCAAAAATTATGTGCAGTTTTGAAAATTCCAAAGTGTTTTTAATTATATGGTAATGATTTTTTACAAACACTATAGACCAATTTTGAAAATTCCAGAATTAGAGGAAAAAAGTGTAAAATCAGTAATCTTAGGCAGAAGTAGACGTTACAAAAATTCAAAACTTATCGCTTTATCTTTACACCCAATATTTTTTCAAATAAAGTCTTCTATAAACTTTCGAATGTAAATTTACAATAAGTAAGAAATGTACCTTCAGTACTTTTTGAAAATTCTTATATTCAGTGGGTGAAAAACGTACATATATTTGGTACTTTTTTCATTAATAATTTTTAAATTTATGGATAAAAGGATTTAAATATTTTGTTATGGAATCACAATATATTTTTAAAATTCTTTGAAAGAAATTGATGGAAAAAATTCAAAAAGATGGGTAAAAAGGGATAGTACTATCTGTTCGATCTCATTACATTAAAATTTGAAAAAATTAATAAATTTGGTACATTTGATAACATATAAAATTAGTAAAAAAAATATTTTTGGAAGATGCATACCAAATCATAAATAATACTCATATTTTTATCTCTTTGGACATTTGAAATTTATTTAGAAATTTCAAATAAACGGGAGCTTTATAGGACAAAAACAAAAATTGGAACTTTTGTAGTTTTTTAATTATAATTAATTATTAAATTAATATATAAAAATAAGTATATGTAGTCCTAAATGAATAACAATTAATTTGATGATATTATTTTTTATATGGAATCACATATATATTTGAGTACTTTTTAAATTTTATAATGGTACTTTTTGAATTCTTAATCATTCTTTATCTTGATATATGCAATTCGAAGTACTTTTCGGATCTTCTAATTGAACTTTTGTTTTCTCCATAATAATTAAAATTTAAGATGAAATTTAAGAGTAAGAATCTATAATATGGGATTTTATGGTACATTTTATAGTAATCAATATATATGGGATTAATTCCCATTGATAGATATGGATATTAATAAACCAAAAAGGATTATTATTACTTTATGAAACTTGAAGACAAATAACAGATTATATATACCTCCAAATGTTATAGGTGAAAATAACGTGGGAGTATTTGGACGTTTATCTATCATTCTTTGGTCTCAGTTCAGATGAAATTGCATAGAAAAAGTATTCAGTACTTACAAAGTAACAAAATTTGTGATTAATTCCGTATAAATCAGAAAATAATAAAAATAGGAGATAACGTTCTTACTACAATACTACTCTTTGAATAACTATCTGATCCGATTTGTGCAATCTGTAATTTTTTCACAATAGTGAATTAATGGATCAGTAACTTCAAATACAATTCGAGCTGTTGCTTGAAAATGGTATAAATTTGTGATTGGCAATATTTTGAATAAAAAAATAAATATTTAATAAGACTTAAATAATTTTGAAATGTATTATTTTTAAAGAGTAATTGAGATTTTTGTCAAAATTATAAAAATTTGTAAAATATATTTTTTAAGTAAAATGAAATTTTTGTAATAAAATAGAAACTTTATTCGAATAAAATTAAAATTTAGCCATAATAACAATATTTTTTAAAAATTAAAATTTTTGGAAATTACAATTTTTGTTAAAAACGACCGCTTTTTATAAACGGAATTTTTCAAACTAAAAAATTGGAATTTTGCAAAAAAAAAAAAAAATAGAAAAGCTTAACAACAAATTAATAAACCAAAATTTTTTAAATTTATATTCAAAATAAAATTGTATAACCAAATTCATCAACCAATTGTTAAATATTTAAGGAGAGTATGAACCTTTGAAAAATCGACATTAAGGGAAATTCATGATATGTTCTAATTTCTCTATATGTTTAGATACTACTTCTAGGTTGATCCCCTTTAATTTGGATTTTTTTAAATACTTCCATGTTTGGATCATCATTTTCATATATCATATATACGTATTTATCACTCCGGACAATAAATTATATAAACAAAATAAAAAAATTCATGAAAAATATAACACAATACTTTAGTGATGTTTAAAACAAATAAAATAAATCTCATTATTCGACTACTAATTTTGTCTATATATTTGATTCTTTATACTTTTTCAATTTCATCTATTTTAGTAGTTTTAATTATTAATGAGTATAAAATTTCGAAAATAATTGATTTTTTTGATGAAAAATAAAAAATAAAAAAATATTTTAAAATTTAAACTACTCGGATGAAAATTCATTCGATAGTTTGAAGTTCTAATTCAAATGAGAGGAAAAATGTAAGGTTATTGCCAGTATAAAATCAAAATAACAAATGCATGTATTTCGTGATTTTGAATACGATTTTTTAATTTACTTATTAACATATTTGTTCGTTAAGTCTTCTATAAATTTTTATTCTGAATACGGGCGTTTTAGAATTTTTCTTTGAATTTGGAATTCTTTGATAAATAATCTTATTAAAGAAATTTAATTTATGTTTAAAATGTGAATTTAGATAAAAATAAGATTCAATGTTTTCTAATTTGAGAAAAATCATTTTAGTACAATTATTTCAAATAAAAGCTTCCGTTTTTTTATTTAAAATAAAATTTCCTTCTATCTGAAGTAATATATTATTTTATAGATATTTAATAATTAATATAACCAACCAAACCACTGTCAAAATTAAAAAGTTATAAAACATTAACACTCATACGCGCTACATATGAAACATTTTTTATTATTTTTTTTTTCTAAATTAATTTTGTCTGTCTCATTTTATGAGAGTTTTAAACACATATTTTAGGTTAAAACTACTGTCTTCTCTCTTACATAGAGAACGAAAAGATGTTGATGATGAAAATATAAAATAGAATCCTTAAGGATTTACTATGTGTAATTACCACAATTAAACCATCTGTGACAATTGTCAACAACCAACCAAAATCAAGTACTTTTTTAATAAAAATTTAAAACAAACATCTTCCATAACATATTGTAATGGTAATATAAACAAATACAAATACAGAAAAAACGCCTCTCGACCCCAGAAAAAAATGTAGAAAAAAAGTAATAAAAAAACATGAAATTCAACTTTACTCGTCTCTTAGTATTTTATTTTATTTTTTTAGTATTTTAACACACATTAGCTGAAGAAATACAAAATAAAAATAAACAAAAAATAAATTCCCTTTAGACTTTTAAGTGCTTTGAAATACATTAGAAACAAACGAACAACAACAATAACAAAACAAGGACTATTAACCGCAGCTAAGATGATAATTCAGCAGATTCGTAAAGACAAAAAATATATATTATCAACCCCGTCTTCTTGCGTTCACTAAAACTCTAACAAGTTTTTCTAATGCTTTCGGTACTCACACACACGCAGCCATACAAACATTCATACTGTTACATATTTTAATATTAAGGCAGTGTTGCCAGAAAAATTGTATAGCATGTCCCCCAATTTCAACTTCGGAGTTACCAAAAAATTCCCATTTTTAAGTTATCGTCCCGAAATTTTTCCCAAACTATTTATCACAGAATTTCATTCCTAACGAAATTGGAATTATTTTTATAGTTTGTTTTTAATTGTAATTTTTTTGTGATCATAAATTGAATACATATTTTTACTTAAAAACTAAATGAAAAAAATTATTCAATCTTTAATTAACCATGCTCAATGTTGATTTTACTTCATGTGTTTTTTTTTGTATCCTGTATAGCATACCCACATCACTACATGTTTTTCATTTCGTGTGTAACGTCAAGAAGTAATCATGCAAGACTTTATATATTATATATACTCTTGCATCAAATCAAAATCTGAGTCGATTTTGCTATGTCCATATTTCTGTAGGATTCATTCATAGGCCAAGAATAATTGTCCGAATTCAATGAAACCTGGACCCAGTTTTCTTTGTTTTCCTATTTTAAACCAGCTATATCGACTCTAAAACGATATCATAGACAACCTCAAAATTCCGAAAATATCTCTTCTGAATTTTTGTACAAGAAATAATTGGTTTTCAGTAAACTGAAATGATTTTTAGCTAAAAAGACTTGTTGATGGGGAATCTGCCCCTGGTTCTTGGCATAGATTCTAAACAAAGAGATTATTATTCATTTAAAATATTTATTTTAAGTTAATTTATATCTTTTTCTTCGAAAACAGTTTGAACCAACTTTAATTACCAGTTGCAGTAACATGAATCTTACATTTTACTGAAATTAACTGTTAAACAGTCTTCAATAAATGAATTTAATTTGTGAATTATAGTGCCACATTTGCTTATAACTTAAATATTTTTTATATTCCAACGAAATTCGAACATAGATAACTTCAAAAGTGTGCTACCATGTTTCGGTACTACAATACAATAGTTTTAATAGAGACTTATTCCGGATCGGTATTAATGCTGACAAAGGACCATTAGTGTAATATGTTCATTATGCCAGTGATGGAACCAAAAAAACATAATTACTTGTTTTATTAGCCATTTAGTGGCTACATTCAGCCATTTTTAATTATACATTTTAAGGAAATTCACAAATCCCTCCCCACGAAAATCTTTCATCAAATATCTTTTGAAATCCCGAATTCGGGGACAAATCCCCACATCTGGCAATACTGTATTTAGAAGACATTATTTCCTTTAAAGGAAAAAAAACTGTTAAACTTTAAAAGGTTGTTGCTATTTTTCAGTTTAATGTCGTTTTCTCTCTCTCTGTCATCTTTTGTACTTTAGCTTATTTTAGCAGCATCTTTATGATTTTTTAAACAATGATTTGTGGCATATCAAGTGTCATAATCGCTACTTAAGAAAAACGCTTTTTTCAATATCTTTCGTATTTTATTTCCATTTCATATTTAATTTTTTGTTGTAAAAGAGCAACAGCGCTTTTACAATTTCCTGCTTAAATCAAAGATTTATTTATTTTTTTTTTGAAAATTTTTATATGCTGATCCCTCGTTATCAAATCATTTTTATTTGTTTTCATATTTTTCTTCTGCTATTATTTTTCTTTTTGCCTATTTAAACTTGTGTAATTTATATCCTTTTTAAGGATTTTTTTATTATGACAATATAAATTTTTATTCAAAGATTTTAAAAGATTGTTTATCATTTTATAATTTTTAAAATTATATAAAAAATTCTGGGGTTTAAGATATTTTAAGCTTTTGAAATAAGTAAATAATTTAAGAGGGAAGAAACTTAAGAAGTATTGGAATGTGGTTTAGGGCAATAAAAAATATAAGGAAAAATATAAATAAATTTAAATATGGAAGATGAATCATTGATCAGTGGCAGCTGTACATAAAGGTACAGCTACCACTTACTACATTATCAAAATTGGATCAGTAGAATAAAGTTATAGTTAAATCAGGTCGATTAAGAACGACTTTATAAGTGCATAGCACAGGCGTAAACAAATCTTGGACCAACGCTCCTTGCTGGCCATTTCAAGTTTTGTCTGTACACAAAATATAATATTAGATGGAGGGTATCAGGACAGAATTTCGAGACTACAACATCGATGAATTCTTCATACAAATTTCTTTTTATTTAAATATTTCATCTAGAGTTTGGATATTTAGCTAATGATTGGATATGAATATCGTTGAAGTTTAGGATTTTAATATAATTTATGAATGGATTTAGATATTTTCCGTTTCTTTAAATAAATTGACAAAGACGGTCTTATTTAATTACAAAACCAATTATTAATAATTTTAATTTTTACTTACAAAAAAAATCCATTTCTGTTACACCAAAAAATCTGAAAATAAACAAACACAAGATTAACTAAAATTAATCACAAACATTTGAAATATAAGTTGTCACATCCGGCGGAAGTACGTAAAACCTAAACAAGGTTAAATGCTTAAAAGTTATTAAGAACATTTCTAAATACAATTAATTAACAAATACAATACAATCTACAACAAAATATCAAAAACATTTAAATCATAATAATAAAAAAGTTAAAAACAAATTAGTTTATTATTTTTTAGCGAAAAACCACAGAAATAAAAAAAAATATTAAAACACGCATATATTTAATTAAGGGTGTGAACAAAAAAGGAAACTAATACATATACACTAAGATTTTTATATATACCATGCAAACATATTTTGTTAGAAGAGTGTTTAAGAAGTTGAAATTAATCGTCGAAGATAACTTCAAAGTATTATAAAAATCATCTTCCGTTAGGAAAAAAACTGTTCCTCATCGTAGTGAGTTTTAAAAGAGAAGTTACTTCTGGAAATGCCTCAAAAGTCACTTCCGGGAGAGGAGTCTCAGAAGACGCTTCTAAGAATCTTTTGGTAGTCACTTCTTAGGCACTTTCGAAAGTGTCTTCTAGGACAATCAAAATAAAATGTGCACATTTTTGTTAATAAATGCAAATAATTAAAATTAATGAACAAATTCCATCTGGATGACTTTCATCGCCTTGTCGAAAACTCCTTTGACTTTAAAAATCTATAAATAAAAACTTTAATTATTTAATATTTACAATTTTTTCTGATTAAATTACTTCAAAATATTCCACATATTGAATATCTTTAAATAATATAGTTTTCTAGGATTCTTAGTGGAAATAGTAACGCAACTTCTGGAGGTCGCTTCTTTATATCAAAATGCACTAATGCAATTTGTTTTTGCAAACTTTTACTATCTTCTAACTAACTTTTGGAAGACGCTTTTTATATACTCGGTGAAGTTCAAGTGGCGATTGTTATGTATTTTGTTTTTGTAAATTGTCTACTATTTTCTGAATAACTTCTGGAAGAGACTTCCATTTAAACTCCAAAAAGATGAAGTGGCAATAAGTAATATATTTTGTTTTTGTAAATCTGCAAAATCTTCCCACAACCCTCCAAAAGTGATTAAGAAATAACGTCCACAACAATTTTAACTTTCAAAATGTTTGAAGGGTAAACATATACGTATGTATGTATTAACTAGTGCCGTTACGCTTAGAATTGTATATTTTTTTCATAAATTTCAGAAAAACAAAAAAAGGCAATGAAGAGCCAAAAATTTTGTGTTTGAGTTTTCCAACACGCACACCTACACCATCACCAACACTCTTGTCCAAAATGTTAAAATAAAATATTTAAACCAAAAAGGAAAATTGTTAATATTTCATTAGTGTGGTGGCTCGTTTTATTTTCCCTTTAAGAACCGTAGAACCAAAAAAATAATAATAATAATTTGAAACGGACATGTGCCCTTTGCACCTTTTTTGTGGTTTAATTTTATCAAATATTTTATTTTCACATTTTTTTTACATAAATTATATGAAAAAACGTTTAAATGTATTAGTGGCGTTTAAGTTAACTAGTTATATCAGAATTTTTTTAGTTAAATAATTTAACTAATTAACGCATTTTTCATATGGTATTTTAGTTATGTAGAAAATGAGGTTATATTAAATAAGTTAAAGGGTCTGTAACGGGAGTTTATAAACATGATTATCCTTCATTAAATACAGGAATATGCTAAGAGTAAACTTTTACTGCAAGTCTGACGTATTTTGTCAGAGCGCTCGAAGGCCTGATATGAATCACAATGTAATACATTTGACCAGTAGTAATATCAGAATTTGATGTAGTACTTTCAGTTCGAGAAAAAACTTGAACTCTGCTTTAGGGCCTGTCACTGAACGAGAACACAAGTAGTGCCTTATAGATCTGAAGTCGATTTTATGTCTAGATTAAAGCAAATATATAAAATTTGTTACTGACACATTATTGATATTAATCATATCAAACAGTTTTATCATCAATATTCGTCATTCGTCATCAATACTCGTCATTCATAAAAATGATTGATATTGTTTTCTTCTTTGCATACTGGAACTGGATTTGGAAAACTTAGAAGAATAAGGTGTGACGAATTGAGTGTTACTGATATGGATATTCCGGCTGATCCGTAATTTCAACAATAAGTAGACGTATTATAAGACCGCAAAAACTCTAGTTATTTCATTTTGTTCAAACAACAAATAACCAAATTATTCATGGATGTATATCCGTAAAAATATATGGTATGAGACCTCATTTTTACATTAATTATTCCCTTTTCTATTTATACCCTACCCTAATATCATATTATTTTGGTTGAAGGACGAAGTCTAGAGAAATTGATTATGATAGGTTCACTATTTCATATGGGCCCCAAACAAATGAGCGGGGGTTTTAACCCATAAAAGTCCTAAATGTAAAACGAGTTTAAAAAATTGTACAAATGATGAATGTCAAAATTTTCGAGACCCATAAGTTCTCATAGTACCCACATAAGATCCACTTCTGAGTATCTCTCTAAAGTGTGTAAATCTTGCATATACTTTTTTAATGCATTCACTTTTAAAAAAAGGATAAATATAAACAGGAATTGATGTTGGGTCCACAATTTCTCATAGTCCCAATACGACAAACCCCTCTGAAGAAATCTGTTAAATTGCACAAGTGTCACATAAATGTTTCATTCATAAAACTATATTGGACTTTTGAACAGAAAACAAAATTATACGAGGGTCGCAGATACTGTTATTACCAAAAATATGGAGTAGGATATTTCAAATTCGAGCTTGATCGACTATAATTTTTGATACTTCAAAAAAACTTATTCGACAAACGTAATCACAATGAGATATTTGTTCATAAGACTTACAAAATCTTAAATAATTCCCTTCCGAAAATATTTTCTGAAATGCAATTGCATCTATTGGGGTTTCCTAAAAATCAATCAAAACATTTCAACTCTAGATCAGTTTAATATCTCCCATATAAGCGCTCTCTTCGATTTTTGGTCACTTTTGGTATGCTATTTACATCAATAAAAGCAATTAGACTCTTCGAAGAGATCGTTAAATATGCTATTAAAAATATTTATGCTTTTCAAGAAATTCACAAAAATAGCAGTTTTCGGAATTGTTTATAAGAAGGCATTTTTAAGAATTTTCATTCCCTTCACTCAATTCGATCTTGATCTGGAACAATTTCTTACATATTATCTGGCTAAGTCATCAACCAAACGACGAATCTTAAAGGTGGCGATTTAGACACCTATTTTACCAAATTTTATAAGACAAAGTTATATTGTGGTCAAACCAAATTATTTATAACTAAGAATATATATGCTATACCTAGAACAGACTCGGCTAGTGATAAGCTATGGAAACAAATTCTTGAATATGATCCGCCCAGCTTGAAAGAAATTTCTTCGATCTTAAATTTCTATTTGAATGCAAAATTCAAAGCCAATAGAGAACCCATTAAATTCGTCTATGCTGGCGAAACAAAACTCCTTTTCTTTAATTAACCTCAACTTTTGTTTGGCCCAGACATTGTGTCATGTGTTGCAAACAAGTTGGACGTTGTGACATACAAAAATATACGCATTTTATTAGTGAATTTTGGGAGATTCCTTAAAACATGTTATTATTAGTTATGGTGGTGGATAGAAAATAACTTTACGTTTTTTTTAATCTCAAAGGGCACGTGTAAGCGTTTTAGGGGAAATGTTAAGAGAACTATAAATTTCTGTTTTATTTTCGCCGCATATGATAAAACCTAAATGTCTTTTAAAGTTAATTGTTGGCTTTTTGACGCTAATTAAGTCAAATATTCTAAGAGACATTGAAATTAATTTCTTTTTTATGATAAACAATTATTTTATTCGAATAAAAGTAAAAGAGTTTTCTGATAAAATAAATTTCTAAGAAAGAATAAAATAGGAAAAATTAACGTAGATTTTTTTGCTGTGGGTAACACTTGGGCTATGGGGAAAGGACCAAATGTAAGGTGATATGATTTATAATGATCAAGAAAATGGGAACGTTCTACACTGAGGCATATTCCTATAAAAGTACATAAATTTTTTTAAGAAATATAAATAATTAAAATAGAATAATTAATTAATAATTTATAGGAAAAATTATTATAAAATTTTATCTTTATTTTATAATAATTTTTTCCTATAAACGCACTTAAGTATATCAGTCTACATAACCAATATTAATAAAGATTGATGATCTTTTGGTCAAGCATAGATTAGGCATAGATTCCAAGTTCTTAAGATCATCGGAATCAATTTTCTCTCAAACTTGCTGTATTTCAATTTTAACTCTGTTAATGTAATTATGCTTCCGTTAAGGGCATTATTTGAATAAACTTTACGGGACATATATCCTGGGTTTAAGTCCAACGGAGGTATGGTGTGATAATTAAACAATGATTAAGACTGCTTTCAAACATGCACCACAGCATTATCTTGCTGGAATACGAAATCTTCTTCCGTAAAAGCATCTTCATTCATAAACAAACTTTAGATTTGCCAACTACCGAAAATGCTGCCCAAACTATAACACTACCACCGTCGTTTTACTCTCTGTCCATTTCATGTACTTTCATGTAAATTTTAGACGATTTTCTTTATGTCGTTCTATTACCCTACACCACAGTAAGTGGTTGTGCTAATATTTGTAACATTCAGAAAAATGCTGTAACACCCAATTTTAAATATACCGTTCGATCTAAATCACTTTCTAAGTCGATTTAACAATGTTTTAATATCTTCGTAAAATCTAAGCAACGTGTCACGTGGAAGTGCCAAGAAAATTTTGAGAAGAATTTAACATCCTTGGTCAGGAGAAAATTTAATTTGGATCTTTTAGTTATCGGACAGCAAAGTTTTCTTTGGGAATCTTTAAACGTTATGAAATTAATCGAAAAAAATCTGTTTTATTTTTGGTAATTTTTTTCAAGCAATTTTCACATCTACCTTTATAGAAATATTCCACTTAAAGGAGCACCAATAAAAAATCTTGTTTATATTAAAAAGTACCGTTAAGTTGCATCTCATTAAAAAAAACAATTTATCTTCTCTTTTGGGTGAGAACCACAAAGGTGAAACCAAAAAGGAAAAAAAGTTAAATGTGATTATAGGAATCTGCATCAGTGTCTAGTAAGGGTTGTGCTGAAAGACCAAACGTGAACATCGGAAGTAACAAGAATTCCTTTAATAACTGTTTCTAATAAAAGCAGAAAATAGAAGTCAGGGGGATTTGGGGTGGCCTTTCAGAGTTGACATGACGGCATTTTTAATGATATGATATGAGAGAAAAAATTAAAATAGGTGGTATTCATAAATAGTGTTACTTACAGTTTTAAAGATATAGATGAGAACCACAAAGTTGAAACAATTATAGAGAAAAAAGTTAAATGCGTTTATAGGAATCTGTATCAATGTCTAGTAAAGTTTGTGCTGTGTTACTTTAAAATGGCAAGAATTCGTTTAATGACTTTTTCAATTAAAGACAGATAATAGAAGTCAGGGGGATTTACAGACATGACGTTTATGATTTGAGACAAAAATTAATACAAGTGGTATTTCTAAATAATTTCTCTTATAGTTTCAAAGATATACAAGAAAAATTAAATTGTACATGTGTAATTTTAAAATAGCTTCAAAATCTTCCAATGGATCTTTATTTAAAGACTTAAAGGTTTAAATTCAGTATTTTATTTCATCAGTTTTCTTAAATTTTTCTTAATTTTCTCAAAATATTAAATTTTATTTCCAAATTTACAATCAACGAGTTTTATTTCAATTAATTTAAAATTCTTTTTACAAAATATTTTCTTCGCATGTCAACACTTCGTTTTTAAAATAATTTTGTTAACAAAATTGTTTTGCAAAATATTGTGAAAATTATGTTCAAAAGTTTTTTTTATCATTAAAATGCAATTTTTCTTCATTAATCGTCTTACCGAAGAAAAGAGGCACATAACGTCTTTACAAAATACTCAATTACCAGTTAAAAAGCTAATTCAGCTCCCTCTGCTAATGTCATTTTAACGTTGTAGTCTTGTATTTAAGCGAGTTAAGGAGAAAAAGTGTAGAGACCCCTAACTGTGTGTGTTTTTGCATAAATAAACAATTGTTTTACCACATTTTGACTGTGTTTTTTTACGAGCCGTTAAGTGCTAAATGTGGTAACAAGAAATGCCTAATGAATGTAAATACAACTTTTTTTCTCCAACTCTCTTTTGGTTTTAAATGAATTTTTATTTTAAAATTTGTGGTTGTAGTTGCTCTAAATCATAAAATACCCTACGTTATGAAGAGGTTCATGATCAATTAGGAACTAATTGCAATTTGAAAGTTTAAGATGAAAAAATAGTATTTTATTAAAATAAACTTTTATTTGAGATAATTGTGCTTTCATTATTATTAAGTCGGTCCCAAATTTCTAATAGTTCCAAAATTCTAATACCGCTATACACAGCATGAGAATCCTTAATGATCAAAATAAAATACTAAAATTAACGTCGAATATCTCTCTCTTTAAATTCAGAAAAAAACAAAAGTACATTTCATATGGGAGAAAATAAGCCGATCTTTATGAAATCCGAGAATAATGTTCATTAAGGGAAGTCAGAGGTGTCAATTTCACCTTAGACAGTATTATTAAAAAAAAATTAATTTGAGTATTTTTTTAAAACGGGCTTTATATAACAGATATGAATAATTTTAGGTAAACCAAATCATAGGCCCGATTTAATTTAAATCCTAAAGATCTCTGATCTTTAGCTTTTTGCGACGCAGAACGATATGATCTTACAAAGAAATAGTCATCGGTTTTTTATTGATCTAAGCGAGAAACCAAAGGAGGATTCAAATTATCTCTTCTTTAGAAATAATCTCAGATCCGATGAAAAGTTCTAGAAACCAATTGTCTTTTAAATACCGGTGCCAAGAAACCCATAGATATATGGTTATTATAAAAACTTTATTTGTATTTCGTATGATTTTTATACCCTCCACCACCACAAGTGGTGAGGGTATATTAAGCTTGTCATTCTGTATGTAACGCCAAGAAGGAATCATCTCAGACCCAACAATGTATATATATATTATTGCATCAAATCAAAAACTGAGTCGATTTAGCTATGTCCGTCTGTCTGTTGGAAACATTCTCACGCCTAGAATAATTGACCGAATTCAATAAAACTCGGCCACATTGTTTGTTATTGTCCTAAGCAGTTTGCTATTTAAAACCAGCTATATCGGTTTATAAGAAAGGAAGTTATAGACCGATATCTGAAACTACCTCAAAATTGGCACAACTAATTTTCTAGCTATTTTAAATATATGTTATAAAATTTATTAACATGGGTCCATATTTTGATAAAGCTCCCATATAAGGCCCTTTCCCGGAATATGATTTACAGCTTATAACACTTTTAAATTTAAACCAATTCTATTAAAATTTGACACAGTTAATTTTCTGGCTATTTTAAATTTATGTTATAAATTTTATTAACATATAAATATGCGTTATAAATTTTGTTAACATGAGTCCATATTTTGATATAGCTCCATTATAACGCCCCTTCCCGAGTAAATAAAGACCAATTCTATTGAAAGTCGACACAATTATTTTGCTAACTGTTCTGAAGATATTATATTAATTTGCCCTGTATCGGTCCATAGTATTGTCCTATAGCTCGCTTATAGCGGTATTTTCCGGAAAACGGATTAGAGTTTATAAAACATTTAAATAAAGACCAATTCCATTAAAATTTAGCACAATGATTTTTCTAACTATAATCAAAGTATATTATAAATATGAATGTAGCTCCCGTATAAGGTCTTTTCCCGGAAAATAGTTTTGAGCTTATAAGAAGCATATTTTTTGTTTTTATACGCTCCACAGTACAAGTGGTAGAGAGAGTATATTAACTTTGTCATTCTGTGTGCAAACATAAGTTTTATGCTCTACCAAATTACATAAGGATCGGCTCATTATTTCTCATAGGTTCCAAATAATCCGCCAGAAAAAAAATCTCTTAAAACGCATACTTTTTACACAAATGTCTGTATCATTATAATCTATTGCACACTTTAGAAGTCATTTATAACCAACAAGGGTTTATATAGTCGGGCTTGATCGAATACAACATTAATTTGTAATCGAATTTCATAAAGAAAGTGCAATAAATTTTAAACCGATTTCTAAAGAAATTCGTATCAATTTTTTTTAATTTTAGTTTTAATTTGGGACAAAATGAAATTTTGGAACTTGTTTCTATGAATTTCGGTTCTAAATGACTATTTAAATTCATAGAATATTATTTTGGAATTTTCAAAATATTTAATTTATGGAGAAATATAAATAGTTTTAGACCGATTTTTTGAAAAACCGAAGTATTCGAGTAATATAGAAGTTTTGAGTCAGTAAATATTTTCAAATTAATTTAGGAAGCATTTTCTGATGTGGATTTTATATGGGAGTTATTTTGATTCGATATCTACGACTTTTTATGTCAGTCATCTTTAAAGAACAATTTCGGAGAGACTCTTACTCTTGTGGCTTAGCTACATTAATAATATTTATTCCATATTTGATTAAATTCCGAAGTTTTTGGAGATGATTTTCTCTTGAAGTTGCGTTCACAATAACAAACATAATATAACTCAATTAACAACGTGTCCTGGTAAAGGGTGCACTAACATATGTTGCATGTAAATTTCATTCTTTAATTTTCGCCTTTTTGTATTTGTTACCTTTATTTGGGAAAATTTATATTGTAAAGGTGATAAATGTTGCAAATTACAAGCCAATATTTTTTAGTTATTTTGTTGCGGCTTTAAAATTAACAAGATTGTAAAACACTGATAACAATTTCTTATGCCAAATCAGTCAGATGTTTTGTACTTTTTATTATTTTTAATGAATAAGAAATTTGTAATGAATTCTTTTTTATGGTTTCCTTTTGATCTTAATGAGTTACTAATTTTCCAAACTATAAATTTTTAAGAATTTTTTTTCAATAATTTACTTCGTTTACAAATAACATTTTATGAAATCATTTTAATTTTTTGTTATTTTCTTTTAGTTCAGTTTATTTTATGATAAAATTTGTTATCTTCCACCTTAATTTGTGGTCATAAAAAATATGTTATTTTATTTTAATATTTTTATTTCATTTCGTTTTTTCATTTCAATGTCTTAATTTATGACCATAAAAAATCAACATTGTTGTTTCAATTTTATTTAAGACATTTTAACATGCCAATATTCGTGAGACGATGTTTTTTTCGGTTTTTCAATTTTAATATAAAGAATTAATTTATATTAATTTTAGGGAATTAGAAATAAACATGTTTTTATTTAATTATAGCCGCCTTTAGATATTTTACATAAAAAAGAGGATTTTGTGTATAGAAAGTTATTCCTCCCAAGGCTTAAAAGTCTTGTTTTTAAATCTATTAACTGCAATAAGAACAACTTTTTTGGGAAATAATTGTGTAACTTAGGAGTATTACCGAGGTAATTACGAGTTCTTGTTGTGTTGAATAACTTTGTATTCTTAAATATTGTTTGGCGATCGACCTCATTTCACATGTATGTTGTAACGATATATTATTTGGTACAACATATATTAAAAGCGATGTTTATCTCCTTTTAATATCTTCCACAGTTTTGGACACTTTTTTTGTGCTCTTCAATACTCTATAACAAAAGCCCAATATCTCCCACCTGGTCTTAGCTAGAATTTGTCTCACTTGATACAAATATCACATTATTGTTCTTGTAACACTCAAGGACTTATTTACCGTAGTGACGGAATACCAAATCGTGCCAAAAATAAATGGACACAATATGAAGTCTTATGAATTGAAACAGCCTTTTTTTACAAACATTTCTTGTTGTAAATTTCTGTATTATAATAAATAATTTCCCTTTTTTATCTCAATTACATATTGCTTGCCAAAACAAGTACTTTTGAGCTTTTTTTGACTGCTTCAGCATCAGCAACATAAAATTTTTGATGTTTTAATGCAGCAAGAATATTTTTTGTTAGAAAACTTGACTTCCATTTCCGTGATTTGTTTTTGTTCCCTTAATTTTTAGCAATGTTCCGATCAGGAACTTTTTGAACCGTGTACACTGAACCAAATGTCGTTATAATATTAACGAAAAATGTTTGAGTTTTATTCTAATTTACAGAATTTTTCTTCAAACTAAAGAATTTTCTTCAATAAAATAAAAGAATAAAAGTTTCGCTGGCTGATGTAAAACATACTTTCCTTTAATTCTACACCATTTTCGTTGTATTTAATTCATTTTTTTGTTCAGTGTATGTTTTTAAAATTGCATTAGCTTTAACTTTTCATTCCAAATAGTCCAAACACTGAGCAATCGTGCTGCAGTTTGCAGTTTTTTTGAGAATTTTCTTCCTTTAAATTTAAAAAAAAATTAATATCGAAAGATTTTAATATGTATTCTATTATTTGACTTAAAAACTTTTAATTTAAACTGAATGAAAAAAATTAACTATGTGTAAAATCAACTATGTTCAATGTTGATTTCACTTTATGATTTTTTTCAGTGTGGAATTTTAATTTCTTAAAAATATTGGAATCAATTTCCTTTCAAACTTCTTTGTTTTTAGTTAAAACTCTGTTAAATTAATTGTGCTTTCGTTTTGGGCTTTAAGGATCATGTATCGAAAACTAAAAGAGATAAAAAACTGGTTCAGCACCTTCGTCTTGGCATTTTCAAACACATTTAAATGGATTAAAATTTTGGATATTTTCGTATGGAAAAGTGTGGATTTTCTAATGGTCTGAAAATTCAAATAAATATCATTATAAAAATTCTGCAGAAATGCGAAATTTATAGATTATTTTAAAATTTTGCCATCAAATAACATTCTTCCATATTTTTCCTCTACAGTTTTCTCCGATAGTAAATACTGGCAAATAAAATCGCAAATTCTTGCCTGTAATCGAACCTAAACTAGTTTCACTCCATTCAAGTCTTCCGTACATTTCGATGTATAAAACTATAAAGTATTAAATAATTCCTCCATTTCCCTCCTTTTTTCTAGCAATTAATTGAACTTGTTCTTTATTCCTTTTAACACTTTTTCAAGTTACAAAAATATTACATTTCAAATAATAATTTTTTTCTTGGATTTTTCAATTGCTTTTTGTTCATTCATTTGAAAATTTACGTTCTTTTTTATCCTTTTTTGTTCTTATATCCTTTCATCATTTATTGCAGAAGAAGAAATATTTAAGAATGGAAAAAAGTAACAAATAAATTTCAGTAAAAAGTAAAATATTGATCACTTTTTTATCCATATTTATTCATTCGTTTGAAAAGTAATTTCTTTCTTTTTCATTCATTTCGTTCACTAAGTTTTGTCTTTTTGATGTTTTTCTCTTTATTATTGTTATTGCTTTTTTTCGTGATTTCTGTATTTTTTTCTATTCAGAAAATTGTAATCGTAAAATGATGACTTTCCTTTGTAGTCGATTTCGATTTAAAATAAAAATTCTCACTTCAGTTGTATTGTGAATAAATGGAAACAGATTTTTTTCAATGGAATATGAGATAAAAATAACAATACAACAAAAGTTTTAGCGTTATAGCGCCCTTTTTACAATTTAGATGATTTTTTTTGTCATCGTTGTTGTTATTTTTTGCATTTTTCTACATGAATTGTTTGTGATTATTTTCAATGTTGCAAGTTGTTATGGTGTATTTAATCACTTTTTCTGAAAGAGATTGATTTGAATATTAATTTCTGACGGATATTAAAAAAATCGATCACTGAAGTTTTTTTTTCATTTTCCATTTGATTTCATAGCGGTCAGTTTCGAGTGAATTGAAATGATATGGAAAAGCCGAATCAAATTAAAAGTTTACAGATGAGGAACCGCAAGCATTGTCTTAGGAAGATTGTTAGGTTATCAAACGCCCTTTCCCTACCCACACACTTTCTTGAACATAAAGTTTTAATTTTGGTACTTTTTACCACTTGTTGTGTTAGAAGGTACAAAAATAGACAACATAGTTATTCAAAAACACTATTTATATGACAAATATCGTGAAATTTCCTAATAAGTTATAAAGATATATGATATTTAATATTTCGTTTGTATAACGTAAATCCTCCTCCATGTCTGTTACAAAAAAATCTATAGTGCGTAACGTTTTTCGTGCAAAAATTTCTGAAAATTGAATAAGTTAAAATTTTCAGTTTTAGGAGTTTACTCTCAGATATCGGTCTATAATGCCTTTTTTCCACCGAACCGACTTTGCCGATTTAAAATTGGAAACTTCTCAGGACATATGCTAAGGCAAAATTTCATGATGCCTGGGTATTTGTTAAGGTCCTCAGAAGTTTCCTATATAAAACCAAAAGCAAAATCGGTTTAGTATAATAAAAGATATAGACCGATATCTGAGACAATCTCCAAGTTCAAACAAATATTTTTCGTAACATTGTCAATTACAAAACGAAAAATCAGAATTTCGCCATAATATTCCAATGACTGAAAGAATCGGTTCAGTAGCCAAATATATAATTTATTTTATGACACATTAAGTGTTCCTGTGTTATGGTTATGAAAAAATTATATATTGTGATCGATTTGTGAGTATTAGTGTGAGTGTGTATGTACAAAACCTAACGTATTAGTTCACATACATTTGTGGTGGAAGGTATTGAAGATTCGCCACAGCCAAATATAGGATTTTTACTTGTCGAATATCGCTTTAAAGTAAAATTTGAAAGAAATACAAAATAAACCCTTAAAATAATCTCTAATTAAATTTATCCTTGTTTATACACTTAAAAGAAAAACACACAAATGTTAATAAATAAAATTAACTTAATTATTTAAATAAATATTCATCCACATTCCCCATTAAGTTAAATGACCTCCTCATTTCAAAAAAAATATAAAAATAAAGTTCTTTTTTCATTTTTTATTTTTTTTTTCCTACGTGATATTATCAAATTAGTTAGTTGACGTATTTTAAATATACATTTCCGAATGACCTTTTACCTTTAGCTGCTCATCGCCATCATCCCTTTAAAATTGTTATTACATTTTTTGTAGTCCTGCTGACTTTTATTTTAAAAATAAAGAAAAATTAAGGTTTATCTAACAGTTATTTTTTGTATGTTTTATTTTAATTGTCTCATACACTAAAATGGACTCTAAAAAAACAACAAAAAAAGGATCTACATTTATTAAAACATATACTTAAATATTAAAAGGATATGTGTGTTTGTATGTGTGCGTATCATATCTTAATTCGTTTTTCAGTTTTTTTGTTGTTGTTTTGTTATATTTTTATTTATTTCTTCTTCATTTCCATTTAAATATTATTGCTTTTTAGTTTTGTGGTTCCATTATTAATTAAATGTATCATCAACATTAATTCATTAATATGAATGTTAGAAAACATTTTAATGTCCTTTTTTATGGCCTTAATATCGTTGGCTTGTCCTTTAAAAATGTGATAATTTTTGGTTGTTGTTTTCGCTTTTATTAGCATATAAAAAGGTATTTTTAATAAAGTGTTTTTTTGGCGTTTTTTCACTAATGAATTTCTCTTCATTCCACATTCGTTTTTAATTTTTATTGTTTGTTTTAGTTTAGCAAAATTGTTTTTAAATTAAGTTTCTTCGATAAAGGATAATAATGATGACACTTTAATATAGTGAGGTTATCGGGAATAAAGAGTTTTATTCTTTAAAGAAATGGTTAAGAACGTGCTTAGTATTGCTTTTTCACTAAAAATAAAATAAACTCAATTTCTGGGAAAACTATTTTAATCAATTTAGAAATGGTATATTTTGGTAATGTCCTTTCTCTCGTAATTGGCAATCTCTCGTCCAAATTTTAAGCATCTTAGTTTCGTTCTGCAAAATCGATTGATGTGCTAAGTAAATTATAGAACGATATTTGTGACATCAAAAATTATAATTTTCAAATTAAACAATTTTGCCACCACAACTTTTAATGAAAATTTTACCTTTTAATGAAAAAATTTTGAATTTTTCACTAAAAATAAAAATTTTCACTTAAAATAGAAAAAAAAACTATATGTATACAAAACGTAGAGTTTTCACTTAAAGTGAATTTTTTCATTAAAATTGATTTTTTTACAAAAAATCGAATTTTTAACTCAAAATCCAATTTTTCGCTACAAAACAAATTTTCATTTTTTGCTAAAACGGAGTTTAAATTTCACAAAAAAAAATTAATTTTCATAAAAAAATTCGCTCAAAATTAAAATTTTCACCAAAAATTTTATTTTTCACTAAACAATGATTTTTTCGATATTAATTGCATTTTCGCTTAAAAGTTACTTAATAGTATGAAAAATAATTTTTTTTTAAATCATTGCATTAGTCTAACTTTTTCGCTAAAAAATTTAATTGTTTGGCTAAGAATTTTAAATAAAAAAAATAAATTTTAACTAAAAATTTTAATACAAATTGGATGTTCATCAATATGTGGAAAAATCATTAAAAAGTAACTAATTTGACATTTTTCACTAAGAAAAATTCGCTAAAAAATTCATTTCAAAACCAAGAAGGAATCATTTATGGCCCATATTCTTATATCATTAAAACATCTGAGTCGATTTGGATAAATTATCATGGTCACATTAATAAACCAATATTATTATTTATATTTTTTTCCATATGCTCACAAAAATCGTTTGAGTGGAAAAAATTGTTCTTAATGAAAGTATACAAAATTTTGATACCGCTCAAAATTTGCACACTTTTATTGAACTGGGTCAACTTTTCAAATAGGTTTTACAATTTTCATTAATATATGTGTTCCATTTCATAAACATAAGTTCGCACTATTCTATAGCTTCCATCTGAGGAGTTTCATATAACCCTTAGACGTAAAGCTCGTAAATTGTAAATTATTATGTTTTGATGTTATAATATTAACGAAAACAAATTTTAAACTACTAAAGTGAACAAATTTATGAATAAAATAGTTACAATTTTTGTAATTATATGTATTCAAAAAGTTGGGAAAATTAAAATTCGAATATTCTGAAATTGGGAATATGTGAAGATCGAGGGATTAATTTTTCTTTTTTGATAATCATTTTGCTTTAAACTTTAAAATTTAAAAGCCTAAACATCAAGTGTATATATACGGGTTTCTCGGTTTAACGAATGATATAATGTCAAACCAAACAAATTCGTAAAATCGAAATGAAGGATGCCATTTTATGATTTATCAATTGTTTTGAAAGAAATAAAAAAAATATGCATATTACATATAATATTATTTTATAAAAGCAAAAAATTACATATATATAGAGCCCGAATTTTGCCAGCGCATATTTTTTTCACAAACTCATTTTCACTGAACCAAAAAGGTAGTAAATATAACCAAAACCTTTATTCACCATAGCGAAAAATTTCATTAATTTTTCGTAACTTTTTCAAATTACCGAAAAATCATCTATATGACTATTTAAATTCGTTAATAAAAATGCGATTAATTTGAAAAATATTATTCAATATGAATTTAAATTTTTAATTATTTATTAAATTTACTAAATTTTAGTTAAATTTAAATTAAATTTACGAAATTTTAATATATAAAGAACCATAGGAAGGAATACTTTCCATACCAAGCAAAAATTTATTTTAGAATATCTGAAAAATTTGCACCCAATGACTTCCACAAGGCACTGTTTTACTGGAGAAATGTAAGACGTGAGAAGTGAAGTGGCCCCTATACAAAGCTAATATTGATTATCGAATATCTATAGATCTATTACAGCGAGATTTTGGTCCCAATTAAATTTTTTATTACACGTCGATTTGTGAAATTTCTTTCGAGATCTAGGATTTAAGATAATTTTTATGCATCTAAGCGCACCAGGTAAAATCTAGTTTAGGATATAAATTAAAATGTGTAGAAAACGTAATAGTGGGAAGCCCACAGGATTGTGTTTGTGATGAAAAGTTACTTACATGTTTCTTAATAAGCTGATCTTTCATTTGAATTTCCATGAATTTATTTAAAATATTCCAGTAATTTTAATCATTTTTATTAGAATGTTCTATAAAATATTTTTCTCCTGTATGTATTTAGCTCACATTTTCTTTGTCATATTTCAATTAGTATGACAAGGAAAATAAAAAAATTATTTGACGAAAAAAATAGTTAAATTAACAAAAAGTTTAATGAAATTAAATATTAAAAATTTTGAGTTAATTAAAATGAATAAATTTGTGTGTTATTTTACTTAAGATGCATTACTGCCTTTTTTTACTAAATACCTATTATTAAGAAAAAATGTTTTACGTTAATTTTTAACGAAATTTAATTAAATTTAACATCTTTTACCAAAAAATCTCTGATAAAACTTTTTAGTATATTTGAAGAAAAATAATGTTAATTAAAGTAAAAATCTGTATCGGTTTATTTCGTTAAAGTTCTACGAAAATTTTTCGTTAATATTACGTACGACATTTGCTTCAATGTTCTAGTGGATGACAAGTTACGTAATGTTGAACAATTACCACCTTTAATATTAAATAATATTGAAATAAGCAGTTATAATTTGTTTCATGTAAGCTTACATCTGGAACCAATATTGTTAAAAACCATTTTTTTTAAATTTATGAATCATCTATGCATTTAAAAAAGAATCATATTTATTTTTTAGTTTTATTGTCCGGTAACATTTTTTAACAAAGGCAGGTTTCATTTGCGTTAAATATAGCAACTGTGTAATTAAATATGAAATAAAATGATGGACTTATTCTGCTTTCGATAATGGATTCTCACCATTTTCTTTCATTAAACGGAAACCTTTATTAGAAAACCAATGTAGGACCACTTTTGGTACGTTTTGAAACCATTTATACAATTCTGTTTCTATTTTTGGAAATTCTCCATCTTTTATTGCTTTTGAGTGTTTTGTTTCCGAAATTTCTGTTTTCCACAATGAATTTGGATGAATTCCATATTAAAATGATAAATCAGATAAAAGTTTGCAGAAAGTATTCTTGATATTATTTTCGCCTTTTTTCAAAAAATCGTTATATCGAGTACTAAATCACTTATTTTGTTCATAATGTAATGGACTCAATGAGAAAGGTATGACTGTTCCTTAAACCTCAAATTCCCTAAACTGAGTTTTGCTTTACAGTCTTGTCTTAAAACATATTATAACATTTTAACATATTTGACTAACTAAAGTTTCTGCTTAATATAAATTTAAACATTTTTATTTTAGAAATTAAAATAATTTTCTAGTCCACCAACTTTTTTCAAACTCAAATCCCAAGCGACTTGACAAACGGGGAGATCATTAAAGTTAACATTTGAGCATTTATTATTATCAACGAAATGTAAAACTGTGGACGCAATAATAACTCAATTAAAATATAATTACAAAATTACTTAAACTAAACTAACTAAAAATACAAACTAGAAATATACACACACACATTTAAAAACTGCTAAATTAAAAAAAAAACACATTATTTGCTCAGTGTAAACAAATGTGTAATTGTAAAAATGTATTTAAGCCAATTAACATTTTAACTTTTTGCAAACAATTTAATGACATGCGTCAACGCAAAACAGTTTTTATACTTAACCAAAAACAAAAACAAAACAAAAAATATCATCATCATATTTAGTTTTGGTCATAAACCACGAAATGCTGAAGGACGAAGAGAAAGCAGGAGAATGACAATCCAAAGGGGGAAGAGAAAACAACTGGCAGCACAATTTGGTCAAAACAACTAAATTGAAACTAAAACAAAACACAAATAAATTTAACACAGAAAAAAAGGAAATAATTGGAAAATAAAATAAAATACAAACGTATATAATTAAACAAATTATATATGGAGACGTCACTAAAATTAAATTGAAGTTAAATGACATGACAAAAAGTCAAAACTTAAATAAAACACATAATTAAAAATGATAATTTTAATTCAAAAATGAAAAAAATAAAGATTAAGGAGTGAGATAGAAAAATTCTTAACATACCACTAAACTTACAGTTATAACTTTTTATTCGATTGCAATTTTCATTAAAATGAACCAAATATCGTAGGTAATATTGACGAAACATTTTCATAGAATTTTAACGAAAAAGAAGGTGTTAAATATCTGTTTTTAATTGCTTTGCATGGCATCCCCAGATCCCATCCGTCCTACAAAGTAAATCAGTTCCCTGAAAAGGTGATTGGGACCACATTTGAAAATTCTCACAGCTACAATTATTTGGATATTGCTTTGTGCTTTGTCACTTTGCTCGAACAGATGGTCTATCTCTGTTGAAAATTTACCGCACTTTTGCACACCTTTTCTATGTTCTTCAGTTCTCTTTTAACAAGAGCTCAATGGCTTGTTTATCTTAGACATATGAATGGAAGCCGTCTTTTTTTGTACTCATTCCTTAATAAAATTTCGGTATTTGTAGAGTCTTGTGCAGCAACTGTATATTGCTTGCCATTCGAAGAACTTTTAACTACTTTAAGGTCCTAAACTCAAGCTTTATCAACATAAAAATCAACCAGAACATACGTTTCATCATACGTTATGCAGAAAGATCACATTTATAGAAAACTCAACTTCAATTTTCGTGCTCTGTTTTTGTCCTCCAAATTATTAGCAGTGTTCCTTGGCAGGAACTTTGTAAGACTTGTATATTTTAAATCTATATTATCTTCAACTTTTCGTACTAAAGAATCCAAGCACTTAGCTAAACGTGTTACTTTCCTACCGGATGTGTTGAAAGCTCTTTAGAAAATGCTTTCTAAATAATGGTCAATATTACTTCCACCTATACCTCCTGGTAGTTCCTTGAACGTGCAATTCCTGCAGTAGACCTCGTTTGAGCAGCGAGGAACTTGGTGGCCGGCCCGTTCACATCACCGGCATTCTTTCTCCTGCACTCACGTAACATATGGTCGAAGCTCAGGCTCCTAAAGCAACTGGGAATCGCGTCATGCTGTCCCATCAGGTAATTAAACCATTTCATGTAGCACCGACAATTGTCCAGCTAAAGCTGCAAGGCCTCGCTACATCCCTCCAACATTACGTTAACAGGCCTGCACGTGGGCTCTCAAGGACCAGTCATCAGTTGCAACAATTTCCTGAATACCTCAGAAGTCATGTTATGCTTGGAATTCCAAGCATTAAGCTCCTTCATAAATTCATCCTGAGTGATCTCTAGATGCACTCGTTACACGACCACCTTTGGACCCAAGTGTCCTTAACGGACACCAAAACTAACTCTCTGACATCAAAGCTTCCTCCTTCCGCTCTGCGATTAACAAAATATTCATTTATTTGACATTAAACATAATAACTGACATGTTTTACAAAGGCAACTTGATGGAAAACAGTTAAGAATTTTGCGATCTCAGTCCTTATAAAAATAATTTTTAATTCCACCTCTCTTCCTTTTAAATATAGAAGAGAAAAGAGGGAGAAATAATATGATTTATCTGATTGATTGAGTTTTAAACAACCTAAAATTATAAAACAGATGACTTGGAAAGAAAATACATAAAACAAACGCACACACACACACAAACAATGATCTTGTCATTTAACAGAAAAAGAGAAAAATTAACCACAATAAAAGTAATAAAATCATTTGGCTCATATTTTTGGAAACATAACAAGAAACGACTGAAATTTAGAGCAATAAAAAATTTGAAAACTTGTTAAATTTTGTTTAGCGCGTGGTTTGGGTTTTTTTCCAATTTCAAAAAAAGTCATAAATTTATCAGGTTATGGGATGGTCGATCCGATGGTCGCTCTAAATATTTTCCTTTTTATTAATTTTCAGTTTTTAAATTAAACTTTAATTCTTCCTGCTGCTTTAATGCGAATAACATTCAACATTCGTCATAGATTATTAAACACAGACACACATTTTTCAATGGTGAAAATTAAGTTAGTGTTTGTGTTATCCTTTTTTATTACTTTTGTTGTTTGTTTATTGTATTGTAACATATGAGTTCGAAAATCGTGTTCTTTTAACACCCCCTGGTGTTTTTTATGTTGTGGAATGAGTTCTTTTCTAGTATTTCAGTGCCACCTAATAAAAATTTAAAACAAATGTTTTTTTAACTTTAAATGAATTAATTAAGTTGATTGATTAGATAGTTAGTATAAAGTAGTATTTGAACAAGATAGAATAAAAAAATCTAAATACTTAATTAATTTTTTAAGAAAAACACGTTGTTTTAATAAGTACAGATCGCCCATTACGTACTAGTAATAAGACATCTAAATAATTTCATCACAAACGTGAAAACGTTTAATTTAAACTAAAAAATTATTCAATCTTAAATCAACTTTATTCAACGTTGATTTTGCTTCATTTTTTTCTGTGTGCATTTAAATCTGGAGGTGACAATCTACCTAAAATTGGAATCTTAAGGAGAGCCGACATCTATGCTAATAAATCTTCTACAATCCATGTCTTAAAAGTGCGCTGGGATAAAACACGGCAGATATCATATGAAATGTTAAAAGTTGCTTAAGTTTCGAACAGTTAATTTTTAATTTCGTTTTTAAGTTTATTTTTAATTTCGTTTTGTCTTTATTGTATTATAATTTCCAAGATTTGAAAAAAATAATTTTTTGCCATATTTGGAGAAAGGCATGTAAAAGACAATGAATATTTACTGGAAAAGGTTACTTAGGTTTCGAACCACACTGTATATACTTTATGGGGTCTAAGATAGTTCCTTCTTGGTTTTACACACGAAATGGCAAAGTTTATATACCCTCATTATTACTTGTGTTGGTGGAGAGTACAATAATGAATGTCCTATAATTAAATAAGACATCTGAACAATTGATCATAAAGATATTGTGCTGAAGGCGAGCAAAACGGAGAAAATAGAAGAAAATAGTTATTTGGTTCAGTGTGACTTCCAGCAATTAAAAAAACTCAACAGAAACACTTTTTTAAATCGAGATTCTAGAGAAAAACAACTTAAATTCATTGCCAAAGAAGAATTGACCAAAAACTACAAGAGCACAACAATTTTTTATAGAGATGAAAGTTGTTTAAAACTCTTAAATGAGATTTATTCCCTAAAAACTGAGGGCTTGAAAATATATCTAATTTTATTTATTATTTATTTAAAAACGTGAATTAAATATTTTTAATTTAATAAATTTTACCCCAAATAAATTAACATTACTTTACATATACTTTCCATTTATCTATGTATTCAATATTTATAAATATTTAAATACTGTATATTAAACGTTGTTAAGTTAATTAAAAAATATGTTCAATTTTTTTATTTAAATTTTTATGTAAAATTATATTCAAAAACACTAGAGCCTCGACTTACGTCGTTAATGGGGATCGGAGACACGCGACGCAAATCCAATCAACATTTAATATGTAAATGCACTAGAATTAAATTTATTGGGTAATATTTTCCAAACAAGGCTAAAATTGTTGTTCTTCGATAAAAAAAAAAAAAAAAAAAAAAACAAGTAAATCCAACCATTGCTGCCTTCGAAATCATCAGCAGTAACTTAATTTTTTATTACCTTCTTCCTCAGTGACAGAGAAGGAACTACATTTTAACCAATAAAGGGTTTCTTGCTATGGTATCTTGTTAAGATTGGAGTGGTGTGACAATTTCATCTAATTGATTTATTTTATCACTGTCTCTGTTGCTAATTGTTCTAACAGTTGTAGGTGGTAGTCCAAGAGCTATTTCTATATTAACTGCTTTTTCTCCCGATTTAAACGTATTACTTTTCTTTAACTTTAACTTATATTATATTCTTAACATAATGAGATACTTATTCTTAGCAACCACTTATATAACAAAGAAAAGGGAAGCAATGTAAAGCGTAACGTATAGGTGACGATACGTGTTATAAGTGATGCTAAAAATGGAAATCCACAATGCTGCAGTAAAATATGTAACCGTTTCTAGCGACGTAAATTGAAATCAAAACGATGCATTTCGGAGCGACACAACTTGAAATTACAAACGACGCAAATCGCGGCTCTAGTGTATGAAATAAAATCCTTAAAAAATAACCCCAACAAATGCAATTTCATTAATTTTTTTTTGTGCAAAAATTATGCAAATTAATGACATAAATAATAAAAAGTCATAAAATTATAAAAATGCAAAATCATGTAAAATTCAAATTAGAATTGTAAAAATGTTAAAATTACAAAAAAAATGTAAAGTAATAAATAAAAGACTGAAATATGTATTACCAAAAATTAATAGTCCTGAAAATTTATGCAAGGATATTACATGTTATACAAGCAAAATAATTTTTTGCAAAAATCCCTAAATAATCCCTTTTTGTCTCCACCAAACAGCGAAACAAAACAAACATAAATGAAAATTATAAAATAAAATCAAATCAAATCAAACAAAAACAAATAAATTAAATAGAAAAAGGATGCAAATTTTATGCTCATTAATATCAATCAATTGATTGATAATGGAAACATAAAACAAACAAATGTTTTGGAATAAACTAATTTTTGTATTTTTACTGTTTTTTTTCCCATTAAGTATGAGTGAATATTGTGACACGATGTGTTAAATGAATCCTTTTTGGTGAGTGATGGTGTAAAACGGAAGTTTACAGTCAAACATTTGTAACTACCATTTACCAACCCTAATCATTTGTAATGATGTTTGTGTTGTGTTAGAGAAAAAGCAACATTAATAAATCCTTTGACAATTGTTACGTTTAATGTCAATAAACAACCACAATAATAACACACTCAAACACACAGGACTTAGTGTATTTTATACATTTGTTTCATGTTATGCTTTGTTGTGTTTTAGTTGTTGTTGTTGCTGCTGCTGTTATATTTTAATATCAAATCGTTATTAAACGCACCCCTTTTGTTTTCATATCCTTGTGTCATTTTCAATAAGTTAAATTTTGATGATGACGATGGTGATAATAATTTTGTTGTTACTGTTGATCCTGCTGAGTTTGAAGTGTTTAATTTTAATGTCATATATCTTTGTGTCTCTTTAGCAGAAAAAAAAAACTTATCAAAAAAAGAAGGAAAATAACAAACATACACAAACTGTAATAAAATGTTAAACTTCAGATGTTTAGTCACCCTACATACGGTAATAAACTCAGTTAAAATAAGTAAAATAGTATAGTAGTTAAGGTTAAGGCCGAACATATATATTGTGTTACATAGCGATCCTATTATTAATCTATTACCCCATTATTTATCTATAAAAAGTTATGGATTGATCCTGATAAAATTCGATTCTATAACTTAAAATATTTTTATGATACATTAGAACTAGAAGTTTTATGAGGTTCATAAAGCCCTAATAAAACTTACAGTTCCAATGTAAGAGAGTTTCATGAAAATGTTTTAAATCCTAAAATTGAATTCTACGAGAATCGGTCCATAATTTTTAATACTTATAGACCGATTCTAGCAAAATTGATTTGTTCCTTTTTGGTTCCATAGAACTTAAATATAGAAAATTTTGAAATATATACTTTAAATGATTTTCGCAAATGGTTCTATATAAGAGCTACAGCTGTGTGAGGACTGTGTGCCAAAAGTCCTATATATCAAATTTCTTCAAGATATCTCCTAAATTGACACATGTAAGAGTTACAGTTTAATAACAGATAGCCTGGCGCCTAGACGGACTAATGATCATCATTAATCGAATCAGAAAGTGATTCTGAGTCAAACGATATATTTTAGGTGGGTCTAACATTATTTTTTCCTGCATGTTACAAAATTCTGCATAAATACTGTAGCGTTCCGATTAAATCGACCACTTCCTATAATTTTATCTACTCATTTAATTATAAAATTTTAGACAAAGTTTTTGTTTTCCTCATCTCCTGACTCCACTCACATTGTTAAAGGACTCTTGGCAATATGTTGTCATTTTATTTAACCACGACGAATGAAGAAAATACAAGGGGAACGAGCCACTGTCACTGTTAGCAAGTGACTGACTGACGACTGCCAGAATGATTGACTAAACGAGCGAGTCAGTTAATAAAAGACAAATGTATGAATATCAATTTAACAACAATAATCTGTCAAAGTTAAAAATTTCCTTTAAATACATTCACTCTTCATCTAGATACAGTATTTATGTTTTGTGTAAATATGTGTGTGTATTGAGTTAACAATAAAAGTGGGTAATCAATCAATCAATTTAATTTACATTGAATGTCATAATTAACTGACATTTGATTAAAATGAAAATAGAAACATTAAAAGTTTTTTTTTTTAATTTTGTATTTTTTTTCGTTAATTCATAAAGTCTATGAAGTTTTAAGTGAATGAATAATTTGAATGCTGGAATAATTGAATAATTGATAAATGAAGGAATTAAGAGAAATATGATGAAATTAAAAAAAAGTATGAAAAATGTTTACAAAAATGTCAATTTAAAGAAAACGTTTAATAGAATTGTAATATATAGGACTAAAACCGTTCTTCCAGGAATGGACCTTATGTGGGAGCTATATCAAATATGGACTGATATTGCTCAAATCAATAATATTTATCCAAGACAGTTAAAGCAATAATTCTTTTAAATTTCATAATTGTTCCGATTTTCAATAAAATTGGACCAAATTAAATAATTTTATAAGTTCTAAACCGTTTCTTTGTAAGGGGCCTTAAATGGCTATAGCTATAGTAAAACATGGATCAATACCAATATATTCATATTCAAGGAAGGAGCTCTATATGGGAGTAGCAAAATTTTGACCGATATTCTTATACTTAGTTACAAATTTTACAAGCTAAAAACCATAATCCGGAAAGGTCTTTATATGGAAACTTGGTCAAATTATGGACCCATCATCATCTGGTTATTTCCTAGATTCTTGTATGAAAAAAATATGGGAAATTTATGAAAATTATATTAAAAATTGCGATTTATGACACTGTGATTTTGAAGTGTATCAAAATTTTACATATTTTATACACTTTTTTCCATTCATCCAAATTTAATGATTTCATGTGCAATGAGGAAGTACATATAGCTCAGTATTATAGTTAAATTCTACCCAAATGCAGTTATCTTTTGTTAAAAAATTTTAAAATTTCTTCTTCAGAATTTTGAAATTGTCTCAAGTTAAGTTTCACTGAATTCCGTCAATTACTTTAGGCTTGAAGTGGCCATAGCTAAATCTACTCAAATTTCGATTAAATGCAAGAATATATACATATATGTACTAAATTGGGTTTTAGATGATTTCTTCTTGACGTTACACATGGGATGACAAAGTTAATATTTTCTCAAACAACTTGTTGTGGTATACTTCATAAAAATTCAAGTCAAATTCAAGTGGTTCATTTGTTTTTGGATACAAAATTTCTATGAAAGGGAACCTTTCAGAAAAATATTAATTTCAATTAACTCTCATTTGCTGCAAGATGACCATAACACAATATTTTGATTAATGGTGCAAATAAAGCTTTATTCCACTATCTTGCAACAAATGAGCGATATATGCTTTTTGGAATATATTTTTTTAAATTTACCAAAATTATTGTTTTTTTCTGAAAAAAAAAAAAAAAATTAAATTAATCGCTAACAATCCCAGGTTTCTTGCATTTCTCAAGATTGCCATTGCCGATTTTTAAAATTCCAAATTTATGTTTTATTTAATATTGTGAATGATTTATAATGTGAATGATTTATAATGTGAATGATTTATAATGTGAATGATTATATAATTCTGAAAGAGATCTCTCTTACTTTAATTTGATAAAGTTGATGTTATTTTTAACAATATTCCAGATTCTGATTTTTACGAATTAAATGATTTTATTTAAATTTAATCTTATCTTACGCGTTTATCATGAATCCGTTCTAAATCATTAAAAGTGTCTTTTTTTAGATTTTCAGATATTTCTCAATAGCATTTTTGCTAAAAAATAATTATTTAGGAATGATGCTGATTTTTTGGCGTCTACTTAAGAATTTAAATATTTTATCAAGCAATTCGGATATAGGCAATATAAACCCATTTGAAAGATTTTTTAGATAATTAAAAACTTCTAATTACACACAGAAGAAAATCATTGTAAAATGAATGAAAATATAAATAATTTAACATTTTTATACCCTACGCCACCGAAGGTTTTTGAGTTATTATACGTTTGTGCTGATGTTTGTAACATGCAGAAAAATGGTGTTACATCCACCTTTAAAAATACCAAACAACTCAGAATCATTTCCTGAGTCGATTTAACAATATCCGTCTGTCTGTCCGTCCAAGTAAACGTTGCTAACAGTCTACAGTTTGCAGTTTTTGAAATATCTGGATGAAATTTGGAACATATTTTTATTTTAGCCCAAGGACGAAGCTTTGCTCTTGTTCGGTCTGATATTTCAGGTAACTCCCATACAGTTGTTCTTCCCGGAACAGGGCTTAAGGTCAAAAAATACAATTAAGTCTTAAAATATTCTAATATTCTAATATGCATTGCCAAAATATGCGACGGCCGGTCCATTATATCTTATAGCTCCCATTCATACAAAGCTCCTACCAAATATCGCTTTTAAGAGCAAAAATCTAGAAGTAATAAAAACTAGTCAATTTCAGCAAAAATCGGTGTGTCACATAAAACTGCCCCCCCCCCCACCTCTGAAACATTAATTTTTTTAATCATAAATTTAACATAAATCTTATACAACAAATTAAATTATACGAGAGTCGTTAATTAATTAATTGTTTGTAACTACCATTTTTAACCGACAATGTGGCGTAGGTAATTAGATTGTCGGGCTTGACCCGTTTAAGTTATGATTTTGCATCATAGACAAAAATTGGTAATTTGACGTTATTTTACTGTAAATACAGTTTCTTGATAATATTCTTGAATAATAATAAAAATACAATATTATTTCACCACAAACATAAGAACTTTTAATTTAAACTAAATGAAAGAATTATTCAATCTTAAATCAACTATGTTCAACATTGATTTTGCTTCATGTTTTTTTTCTGTGTATAAGAACTACAAATAATTTAAATTACTTTTAAATTTTAATAAACTTAATTAATTTCATACAGTGATTTAAAATTCAAATTATTTTCTTTTAATTTCTCTTCTAAATGACAAATTGAATATATTTCGTAATATGTGATTGTGTTATATTATATTTAATTTAAAATAAAATGCACTTTATGATAATTCTTATTTTCATTCCACTTTTTCGAAGACATTCTGAAATGTATTATTTGTATTAAGTTTTTTTTTCATCTTGTTAAAAAGAGCAAATCGTATGAAAATGGCAAATAAACTTTAACAAGAAATTTGCACAATAAAAACCCACAAGAATACAAATTATCTCGAAAAGCCAGTCACAAAATGAAGTTACTCTACACACTCAAACACACAACACACACATACATATATACAAAATGCATTAGAAAAGACTCTGTCATAAATAAAGTTTTATTCCGATTTACAAATGTATTCCGCATATGCATTTAAATGCACTTAGAGAAATATCATGAAAAGTGAATGTAGGTTCTTTCTAAATTAGAAACATTTCAGAAAGATTTCATCTGTCTTAACTTTGATTAATTTTCCTCTCTCACCATTTTATTATTATTTTCTTAATTTTATATAAGATTTTTTTCGATGTGTCCAAAACCCCATAAATTTCCACTCTTTTTTTCTAGATTGTGCAAATAAGAATTTGAATTTTTAAATTAGTTTAGTTAACTTGTTAGTATTTTATGTATTTTTTGTATATTTCCTATTATGTTGTTATTTTTTCTTCTTCTTAAGCTGAAGTATAGCAAAAGTCTGGGTAAGAATAAGAGTGTGTATGTTTTGTGTGTAAGAGGAAAATGTCTACAGGAATGTAAAATAGAATTTCATATCCTTGTATGCATAAAAAGAAAAATAATATGTCTCCTCACACTTATTTTGAATACACACACACATATATATATAAACAAGAACATAAGTATGTAAATATGTTAAATTCTTATACACCAAAGCCTCGATTTGCGTCGTCAATGGGGTTTGGAAAAACGCAACGCAAATCGAATAAGCTTTTTTTAATAAAAATACACTGAAACTTAATTTATTTTATTAATTATTACTTATCTTTTACTTTAATATTCCTTTGGCGAATCACACATTACATTCTTATTATAACGAGATACTTGTTCTAATCTCCGATCATATAACAAAGGGAATTACCCCTGTTTCACGCAATTTTAAAACTTAACGTACATGTGACGATCATTGTTATCAGTTATGCTAAAACTGGTGATCCTCAATTCTGTAGTAAAAAATGACCCAAAGTTGGAGTCAAAATGATACAAATTGAAACATGCAAACATGAATAATGCGACATAAAATTTAGACAACGCAAGTCGAATTTTTTCAATTTTTAAGAAGCGACACAAATCGGGACGACGTAAATTGAGGCTCAAGTGTATATGGAAGTAGGGAATTTTTTTGAATAAAAATAATCATAAAATTTGTTAAGAGCATAATAATACTAAATGAAATAAAATAGTTGTAAATGTAAATATTTGAAAATTGCATACAAATTTAAATGCAAAATAAAGATTTTAAGAAAAAAATGGTTTTCATTTCAAGGTTTTTTTCAAAAACTGTAATTTGTGATTTAATTTAATGATAATGAGAAATTTATAATAAATATTTTAGATGTTTAAATAAATTTAAGGAAATTGACAATCGAGTTTAATTGGATTTGTGTGTCCAGAAAAATTTCATATAAGTAGATGAAAAAATCGATGTAAAATCTTGTTAAAAAATTCATTTGAAATAAAAAAGGCCAGATTTTCCTTAAAGTTATCTTTAAAATTTGGAATAATCTCCAACTTAACATAAATAATAAGGACTTAGATCGAAACATGTCTAACAAACGTTTTTCATTAAAACTTTTAACCCAACACACAGACAAAAAATATGAAGAAAAATCAACATTGAACATAGTTGATTTGAGATTGAATACAATTTTTTTCATTAGGGTAAAATCGGACTATTTTAAGTTTGTGGTGAAATAATATTGTACATATTAAAATCTGTGTTTACTATAACCATTTTTTATCTATGAAGCAAAATCATAACTGAAAAAAGTTAAATTATTTCTATTTAAGTTAACTTTACATTGATTTTTTCTGTATGAGGTATTATTTGGCTTTTATCTTGATCAAGTTATCTTTGAAAATTATGTCAGTTATTATGTTTAATGTCCAACAAATGAATATTTTGGTAATCTGATTAAAACGCGTGACCAGCTAAAATTATTACAAATTTTCAACAAACTCCAATTTCGCCCTACAAGAAAAAAATTGTCCCTTGATAGGAAATCTGGTTCAGATAGAATAAATGGTCCACGTGCCAAAAGCCAAAAAATATAAAGCATTTTCACAAGGGCTCTAAACACATCCGATAGGGAAGTAGACCAGTCAGCTCAGATCTCAGACTATATGATACGAAAAATTCAAGCGAATACAGGTTTTAAAACATACAAGCCTTAAAAAGTTCCTGGTGGGAATACTGCTAAACAGATAGATTTCAAAAGCAGAGCATGAAGTTTGCAGTCAAAAATTGATATGGCAAACAATATGCGGTTGCGGAAATATCCACATATTTTTAGAGAGAAAATCCTTAAAATTTTCCCAAAGCTAAGGCCTGTGGAATGATATTGGATTCATGAAGTCAATCCCTTAATATATACATATCGAAAAGAGGTCTGCAAAGAGCGGTGGCCACATAAGTAGTAACAGATTACAATTTTGATTACTGTTATCCGTTTAAAGATTCAGGCTTTGGGATTTTAGAACAAATCTCCTGCCCAGGAGGTTTATCGAAAAAAAATTAAATTTAAAACTACGTAAAGAAAACCTTTAATCTTAAAAATGCCCAACAAACTTTTCTGTCCAATGAAGAAGATATTTAAATTATTTTTTATAAGAAAGTGTTTTGCGCAATTTCTGTAAAAAAGGGCAAAATTATGGTATTCGGAAATCTAAAAAGGGAAATACAAATTTAACTAAAAGGCAGATAAATCCTATAAAAAAGAAGCAACCTGTACAAATTGAATTTAACACAAGTAAAGAACAAACTAAATCTTCCTGTAACGTCCCAACACTTTGCAACAGCCACTCACCAAAAAACATGAAACGATTTCAACGTTGAACATTGTTATTTTCGATTTAAATAGTATTTTTTAATTTAGTTTAAATTAAGTTTTTTTAAGTTTGTGGTGAAATAATATAATACATATTAAAATCTTTCGATATTAAAAAAAAATATAAAATTACCTTTAAGTAGTAAAAATTTAAATAGCAAAATTTCAAGAATATTCTCAAGAAACTGTGAAACAATTTTAAATTTACATTTATTATTATCTATGAAGCAAAATCATAACTGTAAAATAGTTAAATAATTTCTATTTAAATTGATTTTACATTGATATTTTTTGTGAGCAAAGCGTACGCCAATGCCTAAAAGATTACGTAAAGGAAGTCGAACAAAATTCGCCCAAAAATACATGAAATTGGCGGAGGAATGGTAAAAGGTTATTTGCCCACTAAATACATATTTTCTTGTTAAATTTTTTCTAACTCTTAAAAAAGTTTAAAGGAATTTGCACCAGTGTATTGCTGTCCCTAAGCAAGCATTGGTGTTGCTTTATCATACGATTTAAATAAATTGTTAGTAGTTTAAATTCGCTTTGTATGAGGATGCGATAAACAATATTGGCTTTGTATGCGGTACCTTTTCCCCTGGTCCTGTCTGTTTAACTTTCTGTCCAGTTAAACATTGCATTAAGAAAGTAGCTCAGACTAAATTTGCGAACTTTGTCTACTATACTTTTTTACATATTGGACAATCAATATTTGCTTTATACTGGCCCCCACGTTTTGTCCAGTAAAACACTTCCTTGAGTAAGTAGTTGGTACCAAATTAAAGAACTCTCGCTGTTAATCAATGATAATCAACATTTACTTTGTATGGACGGCACCCCACTAAATCCTATAGGGTTTTTATAGCCTATTTTACTTTTGGATATATTGGGATCATTCTGTGGAATTTTTATCAAAATATGCCCAGGGTTTTAGAGTCCATACGTTATATATACACATACATACATACATACATACATACATACATACATACATACATACATACATACATTAATACATACATACATACATACATACATACATACATACATACATACATACATACATACATACACACCAGTGTTGCCAATTCTTGAGGAACATTAGTGGCTAAATCCTTATAAAATAGTGATTTAAAATGGCTAAAACGTGGCTTTAAACAATAATTCAAATTTAGAGTAAAAACAAAAGTAATTCATTTAAATTTCATTAGAGGTTATCAATTGAACTATTTATAAATTCATATTTAAAAATAAATAAAATCATCTATAAAACCAGATTTGTCAAATATGATCGAGCATATTAGTCTTCAATCATTTCCTGAAAAATATTAGTTTTATGGCTTTTTCGCCACTATACGCATATCTAAAATTATCCTTAAGATCCAAAATCATGGAAACTGACTTTTCAATTGATAACCAACTTGTTTTTGATTTTTTAATTGATCCTGTAAAAAAATATTCTTAATTTATTTCAAAAATCCTTTAGAGACTGATTTACCGCCAGTTACAATTAATCAAAGTTTAATGAGGAAGTTCTCTTTAAAGAGCATTATGAACACTTTGATGCGTTTTTTGTATATAAATAGCGATTTTCTTTAGAAATTTTAAGTTTAAATATATTAATGATAGATGAAAATGGCTAAGAAAATGAATAAGTGAAAATAAAATGAAAATTGCTTAATTGGCAACACTGATACACACATCTTATTTTACATATATATAGATTTTAAATATTTAATTATAAGTCTGTTTACCATAAAAAAACTGATTTAAATAATAATTTTAGTCACATTTTTCATGTCAAAACTTTAATTAGGATCCACATAATATTTCGAAATATGCATATATTTAAATATATGCTCAATAGTTGATATATATGTATGTGTCAAACTAGAAAAATGTAAATTAAAATAAATAAACACATACGAATATGAAATTCATTCTCATGTGTTAAAGTTTGTCAGTTTTGTCATCTTTTGTATGTCACACACAGATAAAACAGTACAACAACAACAAAATATTAAAATATTCTCTCGTAAAATATTATTTATATGCTGCAGGACATTTCTCTCAAATACAAAAAAAGAAAATAAATGTAAATTGTACACACACATGCACATAAACAATCACACGTACACTCATAAACTTTCAAACAAAATATAAGATTTGTTTTTATTTCTGTTGCGGCATTTTTAAAAAGAAACTGAAATAGAAAAAAATGAAATATAAATTATGCAAAAATGAAAAAAATTCATATTCACACACACGCACACGTATTCAAATATCAAATGAAATTGTAACAATCCTAAGGAGGGGAAGTCAGGTTATAGAATGGAAGAGGGAGAGGAGAACAAAGAAAAAGGACAAAACACTAGAAGCTTTATTAACAACAACTAAAGATTTTCATGTCACGGAAAATATTAAAATTAGCTTTAACTTTGTTCTTGATAATAATGACGATAATGATGATGACGGCTGCATACAATAATAATGATGCTAAAGTATCTTAACATTGTGGGGATGCTTTTAGTGGGAGGACGGTAAAGGCTATTCATGTATTGCCGTTGGTGAGAAAATAAAATGAAAGCAAAAAAAACAAATTTGAACTTAAATGTTGGCCAAAATAAAAAAAGAAATGAAAAACACCCAAAAGTTATAAAATATATTTAGGATGGAGAATAACATGGAGGGGAATGGAAGATAACAGAAATATATGTGATGTTTTAACATGACAGTTATGAGTTGGTCTATTTGTAATAAACTGACTGTTTATTTATTTGTTGTTGTTGTTGGCGAAGATAATTTCTATATATTTATTTATGTGTGAGTAAATGTTGAGACACAGAAAAATTAAGATGAAAGAATATAAAATATAGAAATAATCAAAGAAATAAAGTTAGAAAATTTATAGTCGATAAAAAATTTTGATATAAAGGTTGGCAATGCTAAAGCACACTAAATGATTATAATTTTAATTATAACAGAATATTTGTTATATGATTTATCAAAAGGGCTCTTTGAGGACACCCTTGAGATTTAACCTGTAATTGCAATTTCAGAGTCCCTAAAAACTATACTTGTATTGTTGATCTATACACGATGAAAAAAAGGTCAAATATTCGCCACTAATATCTTTGATTCTGCACTGCGAGCAAGTTAAAATTAGAGGTCATAAATCTATTCTGAATTTAATTGAAAAAAAAAAACATCATCTTATTGTGAAGGATGCAGGAAGTCGTATTATTGAGTTCTATCATTGAACCATTATAGTCGACATTGACGCTATTCTTGAAAGTATCAGCGGCATAAGAGTGATTCCTTAAGATCAAATTTACAAACAGTACTCTGAAAATGGAATCAGTATGTTTAAGGTAAAAATTTAAATTATTTATCATCTTAAGCCAATAGTTTTTACCATCTTCCTGATATTTACGCATTACCCAACAAAGGACTTTTTCCTGTTTTTTAGAGGTAAAAAGTACATGATACTCTGTTTTTTATTGAACTGTATTTCAACAAGGGCACTCTGCACTGATCGAAGCAAAAAGGCTTTAATGCAGTTGAATCAAAATTTTCCATCCATAGTTTATTGCCAAATTCTCACGATTAAAATGTAAACATTCTGATCTCACCAAATACAAATCATTAACTTTGAGACTTTTGTATTTGGCTTCAGTGTTAATTGTATCATTGAACTTTTTTTAACCCTAAAGCTAAACAGTCATATTTGAACTCAAACTATCACTTGAGCAAAAATCTCCTAGTTTACGTATGAGTCGGAAAGAGGTAAAATATAGTGCAGACAAAGGTACATTAGAAGTATAAGAGTTCATCAGATAAATTCGAGCAAGAGTTTTAACATTTAGTCCCAATATCTTCCTATTAAGCTGCTTAACTTGAAATGTTTGTTCAATGGGAAGAGCTACACTCAAGAACTCGATTAATTGAAGAACAATAGCGCTGAGTGATATAAAAAATTCATAAACAACAAAATTTCTAGCCAAAATTTATGATAAGGACCTTAGAAAGAGACATATCATCATTTAATATACTATTGTTGCAGCAATATAACAACTTTTTTACGATATCTTTATTATTGAACTCCTTTACTTAAAAAGTGTGGTCCGATGGGGCCAAGGGTGGACTTATCCCTCATATAAACAAACATTTACGTTCGTATAATTATTAGCTCTAAAACACTTCCTCATAGATATGTTCTGTTAGAAAAGTGTAAGACGAAAGGTTTGCATGACGATTAGATCTCCGCTCCAAAGCGTCGTATCAGTCCTCTCAGTCCTCTTATTTTTTCACCTAAACACTTAAACTAGCAATATAATTGTGGAAGACAATAATGATTCTAGGATTCTATCTAATATCCCATGTTGAAAAATATGTTATTAGTTATTTGAAGAATTTTCAATTATCTTAACATCCCACTTGGTAGGGTATCATCTAATGTCTCACAGCATCCAAACTTAAACATACAACTTCAAACAATAATACAGAGAGGAAAAACATGAGTTGCTCTATAAAACAAATAAAAAACGAAAGAAAAAAATCATAAAAAAACAAGATGAGAAAAAAATGGGAAAAAATAAATAAACAAGAATGGATCTTAAAATGTCACTACAAATAAACAAAGCGTTAGAAATGTTTGTTGTCAGGCAATTTCGTACATTCCACTTCATAAAAATTATGATTGGCTTTTTGTTTCTACACTCCCCCGATCCAGCCAGTCACAAATCCAACATCCATCCACCCAAAACTGTAACCACAACAATATTAGCACTCAACCATTTTGTTGCCTCCCAACTTTAGTTGGATCCTTACTAACTGCTATCAAAAGCACGTCTCAATTATATGTGTGTGAGTGAGTGTGTGTGTATGTATGTATGTGTTTGGGTTTATATCTGCTCTTTTTTCATTTTTGATTCGAATGAAAAACAGAAAAAATAAGGAAAATTAGCATATTTATGAGTTGATGATTTGCTTTTGGCATTTCTGTGTTGTTAAAGTAAATGAGGTGAAATGAAAAAAAAGTTATAAATTTTCTTCTTTCTTCTCTCATTCAGGTTTTCTTTTTTATTTGAACTTATTTTTGTTTCATTTCATTTCTTTAGAAACTTATGTTTTATGTCAATGTTTTTTTTTTTTTTGTTAAGGACTTTGAATTTTTTTTAATAGAAGAGTAGAAGTTTTTGTCGTTTTCATAAATAATATTTTATGTTGAAGAAAGTATCTAAATTAGATTCTTGATTTGTTTCTTGAATTTGTAATTTGTTCATGTTTCTTTTTTTTTTTTTTACTTTTTGAGTTGTGTTGATTTCTTTTCTTGATGTTTTTGTCGGGAGTTTTTTTACCTTTTTTGAAATTCCTTTAATTTAAAAAGTTATTCAGATGTAAGAATAACAAGTAAGAACGCTATTTTTGGCTTTGCCGAATCCTTAATACCCTCTACCACAAATGTGTGAAGTAAATACCTTATGTTCGTACATACACACTCACACAGACAAACATATACAATATATAAAAGTTTTTCTTAAATGTAACACAGAATATACAGTCATGAACAAAACTATTGGCACAGCAAGTGTATTTTCTTTATTGAGAATTTTTAGCCGTTTAAAAACTTTTCACTGCCAACAAAAAAATATTTTACACTATATTTATGTAATTATTCAGTACTTAATAAGTTTTTTTGGTTCATATCTTCATTCAAATGTGTTGGCATTGAATAGACTAGTGTATTCAAAAACCGAAACCGTAAACCAGCTAACCGGTTTTTTGCATTTAAAAAACCAATCGGTTTAAAATAATTTCTTTTTTTTTTTTTTGAATTATGCCGTTTTTTCAGTCGGTTAACCGGTTTTTAATGGAAGTCACTTTACAACTTTTCACTATTATATTCAGCTCAAATTTTATATATTCCGCCATGACTGCGAATATAAAAATTTTTCATTCCGTGTGTTACTCGAGCAAAATATTGTATGCATTCTTTGACAGAACATTTTTAATCGATTTTCCGTGTATTTTAGACATAATCACTTTAAATAAATTAATTAAATCCGATTCTGCAAGTCTTTTTATTCAGCAATATAATTTTTAGGTAAAGAATTATATTGGATCTTCAATTTTGACATATTCAGAAATTAAAGAAAAAGTTTCTGTACAGCAAAAATGATGGATTTAAATAAAACCATTTTATTCCGATACAATATTTTTAATTCGATACCGAACAACACTAACAAAAAAACTTTTATATCCCACTGTAACGAATGGACATTTTCATATGGAGCCATTATTTTTACTTCATTTCATTACACGATATATGTTTTAATTGGTTAAACTCTAGATTTCTATTAAATAATATTTTTTCTATAAATTTACAATAATCAAACAAATCCGGTTAACCGTTTGCTTAACATAAAACCATATTCGAACTTATCTTTCGAATAACTCGAAAACCGGTTTTCTGAAAATGTCGGTTTTTTAATACACTAGAAAAAAATAAATTTCTTGTAACTTCCTCGCCGATTTCTATTCATTCTACCTTAAACTCCTTTTGAAGATCAGATTTATTTGGAATAGTTCGCTTCTTGTCTGTCCAGTTTTTCCGCAAATGATCAATTGGATTGAGGTCTGAAGAATGCGCTGGATGCGGTAGTTCATGAGCCACATTCGCACATCATGTCCTAAATGTTTTGGATCGTTGTCTTATTGGAATGTGAAACTTGTTTGTAAATTTTCATATTTAAAATTAGGAGAAAGATTCTATTTTTCATATTCTCTATTGGACTTCGGACTTATTCGGCCATCAAAAACAACTGATTCTAAAATGGTTTACTTTAAAAATCTTGCGCATACTCTAAACGCTTAATTCGGTTAATTGAATAGAAAAGTGGTTTTCGTCTTGCAACTCGTTCATTGAAATCAGCTTCATTCAGCTGAATGTAATAGAGTGAATATTTTTCTTATATTCCTTTCGGTCTTCAGCAGCAATTACGTTAGATTTTCTTTTAAGATTGTGTTTAATTTTTCGGACAATTTGGTTACTTTTGCGTTGAGTTAAAACTTTTGATCGTCCAATTCTATTCAAACTTTGGAAATTTGATTATCCTTTAAAATGATTCACTATGCTTCTAATGGAGAAACGACTTTGTTCCATTACTTGATCTATCTGGACATATAAGAGGCCTTGGTTATGCAGGTGCAGTATTATTTTTCGCTTTTTGTCTTATACTAGATTTCTGAAGTGAAGTGAATGTGCCAAAACTTTTGTTTTCTCGAATTTTTATAACTTTTTTCTACTGAACCGATGTTGATAATTTTTAATATTGTGGCAAAATTTAATTATAATTTTTCTGTTTGCAAGTGACAATTTTAAGAAAGTTTTTCTGATTGACATTTTGTTGGTTTTAAATAGAAAATTTCTTAGGCAAATACTCAAGCCAAATTTCATTGAGCCTTGTCAATTACTGCGGTTGTGAGCGTGCCAACAATCAATCGACAATCGACTCAGACTTTGATTTGATGCAACAATATATAAACATTATGAAGTCTATGATGATACCTTCTTAGCGTTACACACGAAATGACAAAGTTAATATACTCTCTTCTCCACTTTAGGTGGTGTAGGGTATAAAAATAAGAAATATTTATGTTACGGTAACTTTGTAATTGGTTATTCACAGCCATAACTTTTCTTTAATATTTCAATGAATTTAAATTAGTATTTATTTTCATTATTTATTTATTTTTGCTTTCCTTTTTAGGGCTTTGAAAAATATAATTTCATTTTAATTATATCTTTTGGAAGATAATCAGATATGTTATTTTATGATTTTATATTGACAAAGGATTTTATGAGAAATGTACCAAATTACATTTCTTAATTTGAAATCATTCATCAATTCATATTATTACTTTTTACTCTGATTAAATGAAGTAAATTGTTGATTAAATATTTTACATTGTTAAATCAACAAAAAATCATTTTGAATTAAAATTGCTATACATGTTAAAATAAAATTTTAATCACACTAAATTAGTAATATCAAATGTTGGTTCTAGGACATAAATATGTATGTTGGTTCTAGAACATATGTATGTAAGTATGTAACGTATAGACTCTTAAACGACTGGACTAATTTTGATGAAATTTTCACAGAATGATCCCAGTATTGTCGAGAATAACATAGGCTATAAAAAACCGATAGGACCATTGGGATAGGTACCCCCCATACAAAGCAAATGTTGATTGTTGAATATGTAAAGAACTGTAACAACGAGAGTTCTCAAATTTGGTCCTAACAACTTTCTCAAGTTTTATTTTATTGGTCAAAACGTAGGACGAATAAGACCAGGGGGAGAGGTACCCCCCATACAAAGCAACAATTTTTGACAAAACGAAGTTTGCCGGGACTGCAAGTTTTATATATGAGAATTTTTTTCAAGTCAAAAGATCAGCACGATATGAAATCAACAATTCTTAATGTTAATTTTACATTGTTTTTATGTCTTATAGTTTATCACAATGTTAAGTATTTTTATATTCGAACTGCATGTTTTCTGCATATGTTTGTAACGACCAGTAAAAACTGTGCCACCACCACCATCACATTTTCTGAGTCGATTTATCGATGCTCATCGTTTTGAACGTATATACCAAAATAAAGGACGCAATTTAAAAGAAATCTTTGAAATTTGATACATATTATTTGGACAAAAGAATGATATCTATTATTTATTTCAAATATTCTACAAATATTCTCTTGGAATGGAGTTTCAAGCCCATAAAAGTTCTTAATATAAAGAAAACCCATGTGCCAAATTATACAAGGATAACGAATATCTCTTTTTAGGGCTTAAATTTCACTTATACGTTGATATTTTAAAAGATGTACTAAAACTGAGAAATAATAAACAAAAATCGATTCTCGAAATTTTATAATGATCAGTCCATATTTTTTCCTAAATCCCATATAACTTAATATAAGAATATGATTTAAAAATGCATAAATTTCACACAACAATGTTATACGTAAAAAGATTACACGAGGTTCTTTTATAAATCTATAACTAAGAATGTAGTGAAAGATATTTCCATCCAAAACTGTAATGAAAATAAACCCTACCTTAAGAAAAAGGCTTCAAAATATTGAACTTAACATTCAAATATACTTCCATCAAGTTTAGCAAGAATGTTCCAAATTATTATTTTCAAAAATGAACTAAATTTTTTACTGATATCGTGACATGAAATTTCGTCTCCGACGTTTTCTCGGATGATCTACAATTAAATTATACATATTTAGCATTTATCCCCTTGTAATTGTAAATAGCGCAATCAAGAAGTGCGATATTTATTAATTAATTTTTGCTTTGAGTAATGGGATCCTATTTGTCCTATTAAAAAAAACCAGTTTCATCGCTTTGATCGTCTACATACTAGACTATCAGATACAAGTTTTCAGATACTATTATTCCCTTTTGCCATTATGATTGTAAATCATGACATGATTTGTTCCGTTCTTAAACAGTTAAATGGAAATTTAGTCTTCTGCTTTCGATATTTGATGTCGGACCCTTCTTGGCAAACTTAATAGCTTCTACCTCATCTCATACGGGATTCTGTCTTTAAAAAACGAAATCCAGAGTATTAAAAATAAATCAACTAATTTTGATTTTATTTGTAATGATTTTGTAAATATAAATTATATACAAATATATTTATTGCTAAAATAAGAAATTCTTTAAAATCTGTTATATCTTTATTGGAACACACAAACAATTGTTTATTAATACCACCAGTAGCGCTAAAAGCGACACTTAAATATTCAAACAATAAATCTAATCGTTACTCAAAATATCAGTTAAAATTTCAATAAAAGGAAACAATTATAGTTGAAATTTAACAAATAGTTAGATTTTAGATAATAAACTCTTTACCAACTGTTACAATTTAACTCTTCATATGAATACAGGTTTTCAGGGAACATTGTCATCTTTCTTATCACTTTGATCTTTAAATAAAATAAACCATTTCAAGTGTTTACTTATGGATTTTTTCTGTAAGGAGTTCCAAATTATTTGAAATTAAACATTTATAACTTAAGTAGCAGCAGTTAAGCAAAATGTAATATTTGTATTAAATATATGAAACTAACATTTTGCCAAAACAATTTTTTTAAGGGCGTTGCAGGCCCAAAGCAAACATAAGTATTGTATTATCATACTATTTAAAAAGATTAGTATTATTAAATTTGCTTTGCATGGGGGTACTTCCTTCCAGATCCTAGGCAGTGGGGACCAAATTCGAGAACTCTCGCTTTTGTAGTTCTTTAGATATTCGAAAATGAAATCCTTCGTGAAGGGTATACCCGTCCTACCTTTTGTTCAGTAAAACAGCTCTTTGATGAAATAGTAAGTACTAAATCGATAATCAATATTTGATTTGTATTGGCTGTACCCCTCCATCTATTTTTATCGAAAACTTTTATATCCTATATAATTTTCAAGTATATTGGGATCATTCTGTGAAAATTGCAGCATTTTTGGAGTCTATACATTACATACACACATACTTACAAACATATATACAAAGATCCTATTTTAGATATAAAAATATCACTTAAATTGTATCACTGAAACCTGCAATAATAATAAGCAAAATCAGAAAATGAAGTTAATCGATTAAATTAATAAATTCCGCAGTAAAATTTATATATTGTCATTGAAAACATACTAATTTTACTTTGAGAACAACAATTATAACACAAAAATACAGAAAATATTAAATGCGTTTAAAGGAATTTGCATCAATGTAGGAGATTTTAACTAAAAGTTACAAGTCTTATTGGAACTTTAATTAGATTTCTTGGTTCCAGAATTTGCAAACCAAATTGAAGAAAGGTATAGAATTTTGAGCAACGCATCATGAAAAAGAAAGCTTTGAACCAATTCAAATCAATCCAGTACGCGTGCTTCTAAGTTCGTTTTGCTAAAATTAATGAAATTAATGTTGTTTTCCACAGAAATATCGTAAATACTGTATCTTCGTTATTAAAAAACTTTCTACATTTCATTAACATTATTGATGAAACATTGACTGAAGATTCGAATTCACATTGTGAAAACGTTTCACCGATTCAACTATTTCATAAGCTGAGCTTTACCGATTCAATAAAATTTGTCCAAAATGTTCATAAGACTCTACCGATATTTGTTGTTTAAAGTCAACAAAATCGCTTAATTGTTATAAAACAATATCTTTATGTTTGGGAAACATGGTTGCGATGACCAAAGATTGGTTAATTGTAATGAATGAATGAAATATGTGGTGAATCAACAGAACTAAGATTTGATCATAAAAATATAACAATGCAAAATATGATTGTACCACCATCAAATTATGGTTGGAACGATGATACATCTATCCTAACATATTTTTGGAGATAGTGCGATCTTTTAAACGTTTGTCACGAAAATTGTACTGTAGTGACAAATCTCCAAACAAGCTTTATAAGTCCAAAATATCAGCAAAGATATTTTTTATAAATGTTCATCCTTTTACAAAAGAAATCAATCGGCAAAATAATAATAGGAATAATAGGAATATCGTTTCTCCTGGAGGGCCTTAAAAATTCTACCACAGACGATCACATTTTAGCAGAAGTCTCTCTCGTTTCTGCTAAAATTTTTGGCATTTCATTTTGCAATTACTTTTATAAACGTTGCAAATAAATTTTATTGTTTTTATTCCACACAAGGTTTTGTGTAATTTTGCCATCTTTTTGGTCGACTGTCATTTTGTGTAATTCACCCTTTTTATTTACTGGGTTGGGCCAGTTAAAGTAATAAGTACATGTCATTAAGGATTCATGCCAAAAATAGTTGTCAGTGGTTGTTAATTTTGAATGTCCGCTTGAACTTGTGCATTCTCTTTCGCCGTCTTCTTTTTTTCCTATCACAGTTTGTTATTTTAGTTCTTTATGAATTTGTTTTGGTGGTTTAGTATTTCTTCTTATCTTAAGTCAAAACAATTTTCATATTTTTTTTTTTTTTTTTGCCTTCCAGTTGACATTTAGTTTTTGATAAATCCCACCACCACAAAGACTTGTACATACACATGCCACCATATTAAGGAATATATAAATATGAGAAGGATGTACAGGATAATTTTTGTTGAGTAAAGTATTCAAAGTAGGCTGTTTAGTTTTATTTTTAAGTTTAGTTTATTGTTGTGAAACATGCTAAAGGACAATTAGCGATATACAAAATAATTTGCGCCCTGGGATACAATTTACTATTATTATTTCTAGGATGGGTTATTTAACGCTCTTGTTACATGCTTATATATATGTGTGTGTGTGTTTCTTTTATGTCCACGTGTGTTGTTGTGTCTTGACTAATTTCAACTAATTTTAATTTGAATTTTATTTATCCAACTTTTTTTAATACTTTTTTTATAATTTTTATTTTGTCAACAATTATGCTAATTTGTTAAAACATTAATGTTTTTCAACGTACAATCATCCATCCAGTTGGATTGTTTTTTAGTCTGCCAACTGTTTTAGTACATCATTGTTTGGGTGGCCATTCCTGCTGGGAGGTTTTGTTAACTTTAGTTTAAGTTTTATTACCAAAAAATGCTAATAATTTTACTTTTTTATTTCTTTAACAGTTATTGTCATTTCCATTTCTAATTTTCGCTCTATTGCCAACATAAAAGTTAATTTAAGGAATTTTTGGCATAAATAATTTGGATTTAGAATGCGAAAAAAAATCCAAAATAATTATACTTTAAGAATTACATTTACAGTAAAAAACATCATAAGTCAAAAGTAACATTTTTGTGAAACAAATTTAGAATTTTTGAGCTGATAAATAATATTTAGATTTTAATAAAATTTAGTCGAAATTAATGTTTTTAAGTTAAGACGATTTAGCCACAAATGTGTGGTATTTTATGAAGAATTAAATAATATTTGGAATTAGTCTTTCGACTTGCCTTTTTTGCGGGAAATCAACAAAATTTGATGGAACTAAAAAAGGTATATTTAGAATTTAATGGATTTTTTCTAGAGTTAAGACTATTTTTCAGCTCACTTGCTGACTAATATAATGTAGAATTTAGTGGAACTAGTATGAAACAGTGATAGCTCATCTGAGATTGTAGTTGGTGATGATATTCAAGAGGTGGCTGTGTTTTTAGTTTTATGTGTGACAGAAGATTGTATCGCTTGAATACCTTTTCGAAATTATGTGAACTCCAATTGTATTAATAAAAAACAAAAATAAATCAAGGAATATGTTCCTTTAACCGATATATACAGTTACACATGGTTCCGAAATGGTGATATTGGCAAATTCTAAACACTCACACAATTCTTTATCAAACTATTTTTCAAGCTTGAATATAAAATAAAGATATATTGTATAATATATATTCACTGCTGCATATTCCTATAAATGCACATAATCAAACAAAAAAAAAAGAGAAAAAGTATAACATTTTTAATAAATCAACTAAGACTTCAAATAAAATTTTGTTTTATTTTTTAAACTTTATTTTTAAATGTAATTTTTAATGATATTTTCTATAATCTGATATCGGAATCAGTTTCCTCCAAAATGTGCTTAATTTACAGTTTTAGCTCTGTTAAAGTCATTATGCCATTTACGGATGATTAAGTCTGTTTTAGAACATCGTTTGATCTTAAATCTTGCATAAGATTAGTCAGGGCCATATTAATTAATTCTTCTTTCAATCTCCTCTGCGCATTTTATATTATTTTCGTAAGATATTTAGGTAATTTTCTTTATGCTGTTTTTGGACCATTAGCTTACACTTTGGCTTCTTTCATTTTATGTTTTCATCTCTTCTTAAAATCGATAAATAAAATTTATCGATTGAATTAGAAAATTGTGCAGTAAAATTGAGATATAGTCATTCGAAACATAACATTATTATAAGAAACACTAATGTAAAACATTTTATTTTTGGTAACTTTTTAATATAACCAAGAACATTTGATCGCATGAATAAGGCCAAAAAAGCTTTAACTCTGCCTTTTTATGAGAACATTAGAAATACTTTTTTATGAAATTTTGTTTGGAAACGAAACCTAAATATGAGTAACTTTTTTAAAATGTATGCGTGACATATAGTGAAGATGGAACTACATCGAATAATTATTCTTATAGATAAGTAATGATCATTCTTTGACATATATATGTTGAATTGACAGTGAGAAAAAATTGTTGATCTATTTGTTTGGCCATTAAAAAAGAATTTGAAAGCAGTTTATATCTGATGAATACTGATTTAAAATTCAAAGGCTTGTAAAGTCTGTATGTTCCAGAACCTTGTAACAGAATATAGTTAGCATTGCGCGGTAAAGTATAAAATTATAGACGGTGTTGTTTGATATAAATAGCAGCGATCTGCACTTAAGTTAGTCAGTCTTTTGTCAACTACGAGATATTGAGTTGAGCTTAAAATTCGTCTGGTATCTGCACTATCGGTTAAATAGTGTTGTTATAATCATTTTATTAGTAACGATAAGAATCAAGTTTATTATTATGTGTTTTAACAAATTCTGGCTATTTTATTTCTGAATAAATCTAATTTAAATTACAGTATCCTTACTTGACTTGACATTTCATGAATTTAATTTTATTGTATAATTACTTTAAATTCTAACTGAGTACGAAGCTAAAATTAAAAGACCACTCCTTGATATAAACATATATTTATTCCTTTATTCATTTTATAGACCATTTGATGATTCGCCATTACCGTTAACTTTTTACGCGCATGTTATCAGTGTTATTTGACACCAATATTAATTTGTTACTTGTCTTATAGTGTTGCTTTCTTTCTCTGCTTTCTGGTCGTGTCTGTTGTTTGTAATAAATTGTACAATCAAATTATAAAAGTTTCTCAAAAAAGAATAGATTATTTTTTATGATTTAAAAATCTAATTGCAATCGTGGTAAAATTAGGGAGGTTCCTACAAATAACGTTGCATGTAGAGAAATTTAATTTTATTTTACAGATTACTTTTTCAAATAAAAAATATAGAAATCGTTTAAAAAATTCTTATTAAAACTGTTTTTAAATGCCAAAATTTGTTTAAACAAATTTCGCCTTGCGGAAGAAAGGTGAAACTTTTAAACACTTAGCAAATTCAACAACCATTAGTGCTTTAAAGTGTTTATGGTCCTGTGCCACAATACAAATCCTGAAAAGTTCAAAACACAATAACTATTTATTTCCATATACATACAAAAATAACAAAGGAAAAAAATCCAGGCATGTACTTGTATTAAAAACAAAAACGCATCAACTAATGAATATTTCTGTACACACACATACGAATATAGTTTAAATTTAATTTCACATATGTATGCGTATGTTTGTTTATTTTACTCTCAAGATTCAATGTATAAATATCTTAGGTAGACAGCATCCTGACTAAAAATTCTGTTATCCTTGTAAAAACTCTACTATTACAGAGTGTGTGTATACAAACGAGTAAACATGTGTGTTAAAATTCCAAACACACATTTACTTGACACATATGTGTGTATTATACAACACAATAGAAATTTTTCTATTTCTAATACAAAAAAAACATCTAAATACAAACATAAAAGTATTCACATATAAAGGAGAATATATTTGTGTAACATTTGTACGGGTGTATAGAAATTTCATTTATAAACTCTTACAATTTCCAACCTCTCACACTTACATACAATTTCCTTTTTTTGAGTGTGTTTGTAAATATGGTGGTGTTTATAAATTTGTACAGCCCTTTTAAAATGTAGGGGAGTTTTCTTTTATATTTTATTTTTGTTATTGTTGTTATTAACGTTGTATGTCAAAAGGGTGTATTTAGCACAACCCTTAGTCAGGTCAACAGCCCACATTTTATTCATTGTATAGACAATGTAACCAGTACAGTAATAAGTTGTCATCTATAATTTCTGTTCGCCTGTTCCACTAAGGTTGTTCTTAGTTACGACGTAATGTAATACAGCCAATCAACATTGTTACATGAAGGCCATTCGCTGGTTGTTGTTTCACAGGAAAAATGAAAACCTCGCTAGTTAACATCATTATTGTAAAAAGCAAAAAAGGCAAAAAAGAACCCTCCAATTTATAAACATTTTAAATTTCGAAACAATGAGGTGTGAGCGAAAGCAATGTTGTGAAAGTGTAAGATTGAGGATGTTAAGGGGAAATATGCTAATAAGGCAAAGGGCCTTTTAAGGTACACATCTTTCTAACAAACGACTTAATATAATACTGATTAATTAATGGTGTAATTTTAAATCGGAGGTTCCAAACCCAAATGATATTATTCTTCAGAAACTTTGTTTCTACGGCTATCAAGTGCAAAGCCTATATTGTTCGATTTAATTTAAATAATGTCGTTATTGTTATGTATTGGAGGACTGAGTGTGAAATACTAATTTAATTCAAAGAAAAAAATCATGGTGGAAATTTCCGATTGTTAGTAGAGATTACGGTTAATATGTACCAACTCAAATGTAATTTAAAAATTGTAATTTCGACACAGAGGACAAATATATACAAGATCAACCGAAAAGGTTAAAAGTTGGAAATATTACTTGAACGCGATGAAAATAATAATAAAGAAAATAGATAAACACATGGACAAAAGCTACAGTTATCTATTATAAACAATGTTTAAAAACACCCCACCACCACTTTCTCGTCACTTTCCTCATCCTTTTTTGGATGAGATGTTCTCGAAACTGATTTCTTAAGTCTTATCTGAGTAATTGAGAAGGGGCAGCAAGAGTGGCTGAGGAGGAGTTTTTAGAATATGATGGGTGTTATGAAAGATCTATAATCGAATAATTAAATAGTGTGCTAGGATCTTGCTGAAAGAAATATTCGGATTCAATGCAGAAATTTTGATCACTTTTATGCAAGTTATTCTAAAGGATTTTTAGAGAAATATTTTTATCTGTTACTTCATTAATAAATACAAGTTCCCCAACCGCAACTGCCGTTATATAACCGTATACCATGGAACCAGTCCTTGTCATCTCTTCCTTCTACCAAAATTAGGTGAAACTATTGATTGCTGTTGCATAATTAAGTGAAAAAGAGATTTTTCTAAAGGGCCCTATATGTTAAAAACTGAAACCACCTTCAGAAAACCCCTCATTTAACATTCATTCCCTATATAAAAACCCATGAACAAAATATAATATTTTCCCCAAATAAGAGAATGAGAGAGACACACCCTTATTTTGTGCTAAAGTATTTCTATAGTAAAGGCTGTAGTTGAAGAAAACATTTAGTTACTGCTATTACTGCTGTTTGCCTGGTAAACCTTGGGCGTTACCTTAAGAAGGGTTAAGTTTCTGATGGACACGTGTCTATTTTAAATCACAGTTGTTACATAAAAATTTCTTTTTTTTCATAATATCGCACAAAGAGGTTCTTCGTTGTGTTAATTATACTCTAAATATATTCATGCCATTCAACAAAGGTTTGTAGCAAAATTCAAACGCCATGAATAAATGTGGTACAAGTGGTAAAATTAAATAATAAAAAAATTATCCAATAAGTGTTAATGCTAAAGTAATTTTATTCTTTGTTTTCCAAAGTGTATTTTATAGGGATTAATAACAAACAGCATTTGTCAGTTAGCAAACACCCAGTGGGAGGAGGTTCAAAAATTTTAATATAACAATACTCAACTGAAAATTTTACACTAAATATGAAATGGAAATAAAGTAAAAAACACAATAGACCCAATATTAACTACATACCCCTTATCAGCGATAAGACTCACCCTTAATTTCCTTTTATACATATATAATTGTGTATGTGTGTGTGAATTTATTTTCTCTTGTATACTTTTATTCGTTTGAGTAGTATTATCGTTCTCTGTTATATTTATTTTTAGTCATGACTCATCTTGCAAAAATGTTACTTTAAGGGGTTGATTTTTCTGTGCGCCTGATATGAAATTTTGTAAGGAATTTCCTTTAGTTTAACATTAACCTAATTGTATGGAATTTCATGTATGTCTCATGTATAAATAAAGAGAAAACAATTTAAATTGTGTTAGGTTAGGTTTGCTATTCACGCTTAAGTAGCACGTTGCTCTGGTGGAGAGTAGCGAAACTATTAGTTGCAACATGTTAGTTCCAAATTTTGAATTTTGTTTTACTTCCTTATTGTGAATGAATTTAGAAAAGGTAAATTGCTATGCTTGACAATTGCACTGCATTTGGATTGTTGTGAATAAATTATTGTGTTTTTATTGGAGAATTTAGAACAATGAAAAGGGTAACGTTGTAGTATTTGCTAAGAAATATCTTATTTAATGCAAAAACCGAGAAACAATTGGATATAAACCAATCTTATCCATTTCCATTTTATAATTTGGAGAAACGTAGAATGAAACAAAATATGTAATTAAAAATGTTGAAAATATGTCTTTTTAAATCCAAGAAAATAGAAATTTTAATAGATGGAAAGGTGCAAAGCAAAAAATAAAGTTATAAGAATTTGCACAATCTATACAAATAGTGCACAGTGATTACAGATAATAAATAATTCTGTAACGTTTGAAAAGTTACCCACCAAAGTAGACCAACTCGAGAATTCTCAAGTAACTAATTTATGAATTATGAAGAATAAGATTTTTGCAGACATTGTAAAACTCTTAAAAAATAGATTTTCGACCACTGTGCAGTAGGTAGTACTTTTTCGATAAGGATTAAAATTTCACTAAAAACCAAAGGTACAATTTTCACTAAAAGTTTCCAAATTTTCACAATAAATCCATTAAGGAAGTACCCTAAAAATGCAAATTGTTACTAGAAATGAAATTTTTCACTAAAAATGCAATTTTTTACTAAACATGCAATTTTTTACTAAAAATGCAATATTTCACTAAAAATGCAATATTTCACTAAAAATGCAATTTTCACTAAAAATGTAGTTTTCACTAAAAATGCAATTTTTTACTAAAAATTCAATTTTCCACTAAAAATTCAATTTTCCACTAAAAATTCAATTTTCCACTAAAAATTCAATTTTCCACTAAAAATGCAATTTTTCACTAAAAATTCAATTTTCACTAAAAATTCTATTTTTCACTAAAAAATCAATTTTTCACTAAAAATGTAATTTTTCACTAAAAATGTAATTTTTCACTCAAATGCAATTTTTTACTTAAATTGCAATTTTTTACTAAACATGCAATTTTTTACTAAAAATGCAATTTTTTACTAAACATGCAATTTTTTACTAAAAATGCAATTTTTTACTAAAAATGCAATATTTCACTAAAAATGTAATTTTTTACTAAAATTGCAGTTGTTTACTAAACATGAAATTTTTTACTAAAAATACAATATTTTACTAAAAATGCAATTTTTCACTAAAAATTCTATTTTTCACTAAAAAATCAATTTTCCACTAAAAATGTAATTTTTCACTCAAATGCAATTTTTTACTTAAATTGCAATTTTTTACTAAACATGCAATTTTTTACTAAAAATGCAATATTTCACTAAAAATGCAATTTTTCATTAAAAATGCAATATTTCACTAAAAATGCAATTTTTCATTAAAAATGCAATTTTTTACTAAACATGCAATTTTTTACTAAAAATGCAATTTTTTACTAAAAATGCAATATTTCACTAAAAATGTAATTTTTTACTAAAATTGCAGTTGTTTACTAAACATGAAATTTTTTACTAAAAATACAATATTTTACTAAAAATGCAATTTTTCACTAAAAATGTAATTTTTCACTAAAAATTTAATTTTTCACTAAAAATGCAATTTTTCACTTAAAATACAATTTTTTACTAAAATTGCAATTTTTTACTAAAAATTTACTAATTTCACTAAAAATGCAATTTTTCATTAAAAATGCAAATCTTTACTAAAAACGCAGATTTTTACTTAAAACACATTTTTTATTTAAAATATTTTTATCCAAAATTCAATTTTTCACAAAAAAATGCTGGACATGATCAGAAAAAGTTGCAAATCATGTCCCTATTTCTTCATTCAGAAAACAACATTAAGTTATGTTTATTATCTTCAATAAAATCCTTAAATTGTTAAGTATGGGCAGTGTTGTAGCCCTATCAAAAAACCATACCATTTTCCTAACACTTTAATTCTTTCTCCCATCTGTGATGTGCGTCTTTAATTAAATTAATAGTTATGCCATAACTTACAAATTAAAATTCCTCCTACTTTTCTTAACTCCTTGAACAACTTAAATCACTATAAATTTCTCTAAATAAAAACACATGTGATTTGAAAATCTAATTAAAATTGAACTTGCCCTTTTTCTCTTTAGTATCACTCAATTTATATTAATTCCAAACAACAAAAAATAAACTTATATACAACGTGAATGTATCAAATCAACACTTTAGTATTATTTGAAGTTAATAAGAAAAATGTCAACAATTTCAACAAAACATCAAATGACTTAAGACGAAGATTTTTCCTTTTTCACTCATGATTTTATGTACAGGGAGGGAGAAGGAAGGGTGAAAAATCACAGATGTAACAGCAACAGTTTGTAGCAGAAAAACAAAAAGAAAAACTAAAACCAAATAATTTTTGGTTGCAATAACAACACAAACAAACAAGTTGATATAAATAACGCTATTCAAATTGACAAATAATCTAATTAGCTGCCAGCGATGAGTGCCAAGCGTCAAAAGGCGGACCCTTCTTGTATATGTGTGTGTATATTTATATTCCCCAAAATATCCACATTCAATCAAATGATACAGAGAATGAAGAAAAAATATGAGAACATTATAGAACAAGAAAAGAAATATTTATAAATTGTAAAATAAAGAAAACTATTGACTGTAAATCCCTTATAAAACATGTAGAAAAACACACAACATTATGTCAAAATGTCAAATAGTACACAAGGTAATAAATTGTTTTATCTCGGAAAGAAATTGGTACAGAACACCGTTTCCAAAAATAATCGAAAATATATATTTCGATAAAGGAGACAATGATTTAAAATATGTTTGATATAAATATTTGCTTTTATCTTACTTGTCTAGAAAAGACCCAGATAAATCTTATTCTGGGGTCTTCAAAAGTCGAGTCCTTTTCTATGCAATATAACGAATTATATATTAAGGATAACTTTTGATTACCACATTCGATCTGGTTATTTACAAATACAAGATTTGAACTTTTAGAAGGAAAGGTGTGGTCAGCCGAAAAAGTTACGAGACAAATAAGTTTTATTATACAAGTGAATATGTGTCAGCAAGATCGTTTTCTGAATTGAGAAGCGAAGAAATATAGTGAATTTTAAGATTATCACGGAGGATCTTTACCGAAGATAATTAAAAAACTATTTGCCACGTTTTTACTTTCTGATTAATTTTCATCAATAAAAGTAATTAAGTCTAAGTTGCCAGGACGCAAATTCATGTACTCTTGAGACCAAACACCGTTATGCAAATGTTATTTTATTTCAGATCTAATTTGTCTACTTCACTTATGGACTGGTATTTTATTTTTTACCTTGCAAGACCCTTTCTACAAAAATTCTTTTGATATCGTCGGTCTGTTGGCCGAACAATTATCTACTGGTAGTTTAGATATTATTAACCATATTTTCACTCGTAGCTTGAATTTTACTGGATCGGATATATTTAGTTTTACCTAAAACAAAGCTCCCGAATATCTTGAGTCTGATTCGATTCTTAGTTTTGCTGAACTCAAAGTCACTTTATATGTTGGGTCAAATTACTTATTTTGTAGTTCTGGCGAACTCAAAGTCACCGCATTCGTTTGATCCGATGTATTTGATTTGTTGTTTAAACGAACCCAAAAACGAAGTATTTGATTTGTTATTTTGGTAAAATTAAAGCCACCGCATTCTTTGGGTTCGACATATATTATCTTGCCTGCTGAGAAGTATTTTAGTAAAACTGAAAACCGTTTATATTAGTTCTACTTTCAATAATTCATCGTATCACCAATTCATCATATCTAGAAGTCATCGTTGCAACAATTCATAGTGCGTAGATGTTACATTGTTCGAAAATCCAGTTTTTAGCAGTTTTGATAATGGCGATTCGGAGCTAAATTAACCTTCTTTTTAGTTTAAGCCAGAGATGCGAACTTACACTATTATACATTTGTCTTTGTGTGATTGAAGCATCAACAAATTACATTGAACTAATTTGTGGTCTATCCTCTTCCATATTTAGGGCATCTCTGGTTTAAGAAAATGTTGTCCTGTTCTATCTCATGGTATTATTAGCCCAAATTCCCGTCGAAGGAAACTAGAGTTTAATGTTACAATGATTATTTCAACAAATTATGTGACTGCTACCCCTGTTAAGGCTTTAAATAAATTTAATTGCCTTCTGGGTACAACTATAACTCATTTCAATGTTTCTTCAAAGACAAATTTTGTAAACGTTATATAGCCATTGTTTTTGTACACTCTATTACCATTCTTTTTCGTGTCGTCTTATTTGGTCCAGTTGAAAATATAGAACTTTTGAAATGGCTTCAAAGATCATCTGATTATAACCGAAACTTCAGAGGTAGAAAATGTTATCTACATTTCAAAACTTTATTATCAGGAATTTTGATGTTGACTCGTTTATTAACCTTGTTGAAAATCAAGCTCTTGTAGGCTTTTTGAAATGCGACTTTATTCCTAAAATTTCCTTCTGGGCAATTTTTGATTTCTGATATAGTTGGTAAACATTCAAAGAAAAAATATATTAAGTTCTGACTTCTTTTGGCAGGAAGGGAGAAAGGGCTTGTCTCCAGTTTATTTGATGAGTCTTTTATAATGATATAATAATTTAATTTATGATTTTCGGAAAGAGTAGAAAAGAAATTAGAACCTAAAGCACGCAGTGGCACTACGATAATAATAGTGGACATATAGGTCTAGGAGTACTAAAGCCGTCATTTGAACAATTGTTCTTTTTTTGTAGCCATACGACATTTATAGAATTTTTTAATTTAACAAATATTTAAAATCTTTACTAAATCTCTCAGGTCATTTAACTTTGGCAACGGTGTTCAGACAAAACACAATACCATAAACAACTACCACGTGTTTTGTTTTATTATTTTTCATTTAAGCATCTGTTCAGTGCCTCCAAAATGCCTGGCGATACTAATTATAGAATTTCCACAAAGCGGCATTATTACTGTTGTAGGTATTTTGCTTAAAAAATATTTTTCAATTAATTCCTAAGAGTATTCTCCAAATACCGCCAATCACATAAAACCAAAAACCCCAAAAAAAGAAACACACACAAATAAGAAATTGTCATGTGGATAAAGCTTTTCATTCATTTAAAATTTCCATGATTTTAGATTAAATGTCACACAAAAGAAAAGACGAATACTAAAATAATAAGTTGGAACAAGAAGATACAAAATTTTCTAATTAGTTACATTTTTCATTAACCACCGTGTAGTTATATGAATTCTCACTGCAGCAACAACAGTAATGTGTTGTATGCTACAATAATTGAGTTTCACTTAGGAGCTCCAAAGGCCAAGGCAAGGAAGTAGTTGATGTTCCTTCTAGGCGTCATATTTACTTGTCGCTGATGAAGAATATGTTGCTTGATGATTGAGACTCGTTTAATATTTCATAATTGAGCAATTTATTTACGCCTTTTTTGACAAGATCAAAGTCAGGATACCGCTACACATATATTTTTGAATTTCTTTAATTTTTCCCATTTTTATGTGGCGTCTGCTGGTGTTGTTTCTGTTCTTTTTTGTGTTCGTGTATTTTTTACGATTTGTAAAATGTAAAAAATGAATGTGCAAATTTTATGCTCAGTTAAGTTTTCGAGTAATTAATTTTGTCAAGTAAATAAACTATTTTAATGATTTAAGTGAAATTGACTAATGATTGAAGACAAACGGAATGATGAGATTATGACAACTTTTTAGGTGAAATGAAAAGAGAAGGTATGAAACATATTCGATTTTAGAATTTAAAAAAAATATAACAAGTAAAAATGTAATAAATATCTAATACAAACAGTTTATGAACGACCCTCGTATAATTATGCTTCAACATACAGTAGATTTATCATACTAACATTATTGTGAAATTTATGTGTTTTAAACGGATTTTTTTAGGTTTATTTGGAAGCTTGAAAAATGTTCACCGACTTTCGTATAATTTCGAACATCAGTGTTTGATTATATTTATCTTAATTTGACCAAATATTATTACGATACTGACATATATATGAGATTAATTCGTTTCAAAGTGATATTTGGAAGGGAGGTTGCATGGGACATATGAGAAATAATTAACTTTAGAATATCATGACTTTTTTGCAAAATTTGGTAAAAATCGTTTTATATTCTAGAATTTGAAGGGCCAAAAACCTCATTCTCATTATGTGAAATAATGGACTAATCATAACCATATTCAATGGACATCGCCCATAGCTAAAAAAATTAATTAAACAAGAGACTACCACTCAGGAAGTCATTCTCAGTAGCACCGTATACTTAAAAATAGTGGCAGGATAAAATTTCCTGCTCGTTACAAATATAAGCAATAACGTAAGATACACCAACACCCTATGGTGGTTTAGGGTATAAAAACTCTTGGGGTTGGCTCTCAACTACCCAAAATTGATGGAAATACGAAATCCTCATTTTAATATTTTTTTCTAAAATTAATAAATTAAATTAAATGTTTGATTTCGAAATTTAAAACAGGAAAATTTAATAGTTGGAAGCTCTTAACATTAAAAATTTTTACCTTAATTATTTCGATTAAATTTCAAACAAAATAAAAATCAATTCGAATTTTAAAGTTTAAATTATAAGATTCGAATTTTCGAAGTTACTAAAATTAAGGACAAAATAAGGAATTTCAATTTTTTTTTTTGAAATTAACTTTATGTTATCGAAAAAGAATGAAATGAAAATTATATATTTTTTTATAATAACTTTGATTTATTTTCGATGAAGAATGATGAATTCAAATTTAAGAAGAAAAAATGTTCAAAAAGTAAAAAAATAGATTCATTGCATAATCAAAATTTTAATATTTGAAATTTTGTCTTTTCAAATATTTTAGAAAATTATCATTATACAAATTTTCCTTAAACGAATTTCGAATAATTGTTTAGAATTCGAAATTCTAGTTCACGCTCACTAAAACTTTAATTTAATTGAAAAGTAAACAAAATATTTCAAAATTAATTTTTCAGGGAAAATATGGAACTGTGACATTTCGAAGATAGTTTCGCAAAAAATGTTATTAAAGTTCGAAATTTGAAATTTATTAATAAAATACATATTCGAGGTACAGTTTTAAGAAATATTTTCTGAAATTTTAATTTAATTCTTTAAGTATGTAAAATTCGAAATATACAAAAATGCATTTTTTCTTATAAATTAAATTTTGAAAGAAAATTCGAAAAACCACATAAAAATATATTTTTTTCAAAATTTAAAAATTGAATATTTCAAAAAATTTTTGAAAACAAAAATGTTTAGTTGTAAATTCGAATTTCGAATCATACTCAATATAAATATGATTATGATATTGCAAATTTCATAAAATATTGCAAAATTTCTTTGAATTAAAAATGATTAAAAAATCCATCGCAAAACTCTTTAAGGAAAATACAAAAATTATTAAATTTTGCAAAATTTTCGAAATTTAAAAAAGTCAAAAATTTATTTGTAGATTTTGGAAATTAATCGATTAGAACAGTTTTTTTTTAATTTTAAAAAGTCAGTATAATTTTTTAATTTTCGAAATATAATAAACAATTTTTTATGGAAAGTTAAAACTTTTCGGTATTCTAATTTTCTGAAATTTGAATTCTTTTAAAATTTCGCAATTCCTAAAAAAATGATAAAAATAAATAAATAATCTCAAAACAATTTATTTAGGGTGAATATAATTATGATATTTTGAATCAATTGGTAAGTTCGAGATAGAAGATTTCGATTTTAATATTTTTAAAAATATATTTACTTCCGAAATTTGTCAACAAGAACATTAAAATAAGACGGTTTATTTGTTGATTTTAAAAATTAAATTATTTCGAAAAACTTTTAAAATACAAGGTCCCTATAAGTGTTCTTTATAATTTCGGAACAAAAAATAAAACTCTTTTTAAAAGGAAATACAAAAACATATCATTTCATATAAATTTTTTATTCGAAATTAAGTTCGAAAAATTTCGAAATTCAAAATTTTTTTTCTTAAAATTGGAAAAAGATCGAAATTTTATAATTTATATTAAAATATGCACTTTATCGCATTTTTGAGAGTTTTTCGATGTTTTGCGATTCGCCTTTTTAACACTTGTAAACAAATATGCTGCATTTAATCTCAATGTTGGAATGTAAAGAAAACCAAAATCAATGCATTTTTAATATTTTCGAAAATTCGAATTTTAGTTTAATAATTTTTGAAATTCAAATAAAGTTTCGATTTTATTTCCAAAAGTATAATTTTCATTAAAAGCGGCAATTGTACTCAATTAGCCTACTAAAATATTGAATCAGCTTATGTAAAAATCCAAGTTTCTTTTGAAACTTGGTCCTTCGTACCCGAAATTTTCTTTTAAATCTATTTTCTTATTAACCAAACAGACTTTTCCAATATTAATTGAAAATTCATTAATAAAAAACTAAAAATTAAACATCCAAAACTACTTCTCCCTCCAACTCCATCAATTTCATCACAGAAAAATCAAAAACTAATCTTCTTCCTTTAACCACTTCACACCTCATTGCCAACAGAGAACAAAAGAAATAAATCCAATTAAAAGCCGACAAAAATTCCCCAGTGATTAGCAGTTGTAAAATAAATTTTATTAAGCGATTCATACTTAAATACATACACATACATGCTTACTCCATCTAAACAACCGATATTTGTAATTAATGGCAACATCAAATATTTACAACATTTATTACAAATTAATTATTTAGACGCCCTGTTATCCATAATGACAAAAAGATGAGAAACGGAATAACGAATGAATAACAAATATGAGGAGTTTATTTTTGTAACACGTCAAGGCTCATCAGGCAGGCTGCCTAGAAGAAAGCGGACTGTATAAAACTCTTAGGGGAATACGAAATAAAAATATATGTTCTTCCTCTTCTTGTGTGTAAGTATGCAAGTAATAAAATAATTCCTTTTTTTTTTGTCTCCCCCTTAAGTTTTATGAACGGTTTTATGCTTTTTCTTAAGGAAGCGTGAATTAATTGCATTTTGTTTCTTTTTATACCCTTCACCACCACAAGTGGTGAAGAGGGTATATTAACTTCATCATTCTGTGTGTAACGCTAAGAAGGGATCTTGTTAGACCCCATTATTGCATCAAATCAACATTTGAGTCGATTAAGCTATATGCGTCTGCTTATACGTCTCTAATTGATAGAGCTCAATGAAATTTGGCCCGATTATTTTTTGTAATCCTAACAAGTTTCCTATTAAAAAGCAGCAAAACAGGTTCATTATATTAAAATATTTAGATCGATATCTGAGACAACCTCTAAGTTCATTAAGCTATAAATACATCATTCAATACACATCCAAAACTGATCAAAATCGGTTCAGAAAAAAGTTATATCAAAAAATAAAATTAATTTTAAGATTAATATTGTGGTAATTCCTTCAGTCCTGAGAAGTTTTCTATATAAAACCAGCAAAACCGGTTCAGACAAAAAAATTTCATAAAATTGCCAATAATAAATCAACAAATTAGAATGAAATTTTGACGTAATATTAAGCAATATGTACTTCATTGCCGATTCAAATTATCAAAATCGGTTCAGTAGAAAAAAGTTATATCCAAAAATTTAACTAAATTTATGACTCAAAACTTTTTGCATATTATATATCTCCGTGAGTATATGCGTGAAAAATACAAATTACTTCACCCTCATTGTGGTGGAGGATATTGAAGATTCGGCATTGCCGATTATAGTATTCTTACTTGTTTTTATTTCATTTTAAAGATTATTTCTTATGTTTATTTGTATGCATGTGCTTGTGTGTTATGGAGTAAAATAAGTTTTTGTATTTAGAATTTTTATTAAAAATCAAGTAGTTTTTAATTAATTTATCACCACTTTGGGGGTTTCAACCACAAAATCAATTTCCTCTTAATGATACTAACGCCTCATTGATATACAAATTAATGTTTATAGTTTTTTATTCTTTCTCTTAACTAAATTTCTTATTTGGAGTCCAAATTATAATTATTCATCAAACTCCCACTTTCCTACTTGTAGCATTTCAGAATGTAATAAAATTTGTTTATTAGTGTTTTATTGACATAAATCTTATAGAAACATATTTAACATACTTTTGGAGATAATAAAATTAGATTGTAAATTAAGTTTCTTTAGAAATTTATGATATTTACGTCTAGCGGAGAGTAAAAGATCAAATCTTTGATATATATTGTTGTGTGGTGAAAGTGTGTGTATTTATTTTGACATTGTCAATCTGATTTGAGTGATTTTTATTGGATCTCTTTTAGAAAAGGGGACGTAAGACAAGTGCTTCTTTAGTTGTAGATGTCGTTAGTATCGTTATTTTAATAAAATCTATATTCGTTGTTTAGTACGTTTGAAGGAATTTTTTATTTGGGTCCTTTTGAAGTTTGGGCCTACAAACAATACACCGTGGGGCAGAACCCACCACTAGAGATGAGCGATCTATTCACGACTGTGATTGGTAAATCACTGGTAACTGCAATGATTAAACTTATGAAATAACAGTTACTTATAATGTCGTTCTTTCTTATTTGTTGCATACTCAAGTGCATATGTTTTATTTTGAACCAGTGAAATGACTTAAATGCAATGCTGAGCATAAATTCGTGATTCATCTAAAATGAAACTTATCCGTTTGCACAGTGTAAACATTATTAGAGAATCTCATATTCACTTTTTTCTGAACCCTTTTCAATAAACATAAAAAATCCTTGTTTTTTTTATAAATACTGTCACTGTTTTGAAGAATAGTGATTTTAAAATCACCTTCACTGGGAACTACGTTATTCAAAAATCACGGTATCGCTCATCACTACCCACTACCATTGTCCTTCCGTGAGTAACGTTAACGTTGTCTGTCTGTTGTTGCCACAACACATTCACAATAAATGACAGACAAATGCAAACAAACAATTTGTCTGTTCAACCAATAATCTTTTTTTTTTTGGAATAACAATATTTTTAATGGCGATAACAATATTTTTAGTGGTGATAACTATATTTTTAATGGGGATAACAATAATTTTAGTTGTGAACCCATAAATTCAAGAGAAAATCGTTCTTTAAATTTTCAATAATAATACAAATAACTTTCCAAATCAAATATGAAATAACATCCCAAATTTGGGAACCTATTTCATAACAAAATAATGGGGACATACTTTTCGGAAAAGGTCGCAGTAAAAAGAATTTGGGAACACAAAAAAATATCTGTGCCTTTACTTTATGGGGAACAAATTTTTCAATACTGAGAAATAATATATTCCATTATTTTGGTTCAAATTTAAATTCTTTGATGATTTTAAAAATTCCTAAACATTAATTTATGGAGTTATTTCATTCACAGTACTCGGGTTTTTATTTAATTATTAAATAAGCTCCTTAAATAAAAAATCAAAAAGGTTCCAAAAGATGCTCGGATCATTTCGGAACGAAGATTTAATAATTTTTGGATTTGATATAAAATCTTGGGGAATTATTTAATTTTTATCCCGATATAACCTTAAACTGCATAAACCACATAGTATTTTTTATATATTTGATTATACACAATTGAAATTTATTATTTATTTTATTTGTGTGATTTAATAATTTTTCCACAAATATTCCACTTTATTTCAAACGGAAGTAATTTATATTAAAAACGTCTTTATGATCACTTGTTGATGTCACACAAAGATCATAAAAATCTATAAAAAAATCTGTATTGATGATTTTTGAGTTATATTCTATTGCTATGTAGTTCGTCTATTAAATAAACTCAAATAATCTAAAATAACTTAAATAGATCTCAATAAAGAACAGATAATTTAACATTGTAAAACAGTAAATAAAAATAACATTTTACAATATTAAATCAACATAAAAACAATGTTGATTGTACATTAAAACATAAGGGCTGTATTTTTAGGTTATTTTTTAGTAGTGTGAGACATATACAGTTTCTATTAAAAATATATAGTTTTTACCTGCATCACGTAACATTTCGTTTAGAATATATTGAATAGTTTATTAATGACATTAGTTTTTTCCTTATTTTCTATCTTAAAATCACTTAAGCTTTTCAACTAAACCGAGTTTGGTTTTAAATAGTAAACTTTAAAAAAAAAATTAAAAATCTAAGCCAATGGCTTGGATGCTATTCTTGCGATGTCACATCTCATCAACTTTTTGCTGGAAATTCATGGCGCAAATGGGATAATGGTTACTACTTTATTTTAAGCAACTTCACTTTGAGTTGTGATTAACTGATTATTGCTTTCGAACCGAACCCAAAAAATGTTACTAACTTTAAAATCTTAAGGGCATTCCGCTTCAAGCGATGTGGAAGGGAAGAATAGAAGAGTGTTAAAGTCTTCATTAGAATAAAGCATAAATGTAGCATCCTGTAGTCAAAAATTCTGCCATCTTTAAAAACTGTCTTGTTAAACTATTATTTAACTAGACAGCATGTCTTGTTTACTGTATTGGGTTGCTCCACACTCTAGTTGGTATAATTTGGCAATTGTAATTCGAAACCTTTCTTCGATATGAAATTCTAGGTTATATTACCTGAATAGATTGCTGGACATTTTTAAACCAGATAGTTTAACATTCAGGTTTAAGCTGATTTATATTCCTGATCACATTGAAGGGAATGACATAGCATATTGTCGGAGACTAATGAGACATCTGGTTGAATTGCATCGAAATAACTCAGAGAAGATGTTTAACTCTGTTTACGTTGTCGCTATTTGGCCGAGGCATTATATTCATAGGACCAATTAATTAACTATCTAACTGCAATAGAAAACGGGTTAGGCTTCGGCACTAAGGATGTGTATTGCTACGATAACTTTTGCAGCAGTTGCCACGGCGAGTTGGAGGAAGAGACAGTTTTTTTTATAGATCTGCTTTTGGAACCTATACTCTTGAATAATGTGCTGTTGGCTAGACTGGCATATTAGCTTTGTTGAAAAGCTTAACTATTTGACTGATCTCTAGAGCAACAAAAAAAGTTTGGTGTAAAATTCTCCCAACTGAGATGAGACACTGCCTTTGGACAGACATAGCTAGATTGATCCACCTACAGAACTGTAGGGTTAAAAGAAAGTTCTAAAGAAAGTAATCTAACTTAAGCAGCTACTCCTTCTGACTAATGCTGAAGGCAGAGAATAATAAATAGAAGTGAAATTAAAAAAACAATAATTTTCCCTCCATAATATAAATACTGCAAATTCGATACATTAATGAAAATATGACGATCAGATTTTTCGTCATTATACATTTTTTTAGCAACTCAGAATTCTTGTGACAGATGTTCCCCTCTAGCATTTATTCTTTGAGTCTCAAACTTGTAGAATTTGTATAATTTTCGAAGAAGAAGAAAGTATTTAATGAGCTCTTAAGTGTTGAGTTATGTTTTAATAATTTTTAATTGTGTGATTGCCAAAATATGTTTATATTTGCTTTTTTCGATGTTCTGTCTGAATGATAACTAAAATATTTGAACAATTATTTTAATGACTTTTACTGATTGTCATTACATTTTTCTCAATTAAAATATAATATTTTTCGCTGTTTTTCTTTCGTCTCACACAATAACATTCATTTTGGTATTTGGTTGTTTATTATATTTAAATTTAAATGTTTTAAATAAAAATTAAGGTTAATTGGAAAATGTCAAGAATTTTGTTTGAAATTAATTATTTAGTTGTTTGTATTAAAATGGAAATTTGTGTGAGAAGAAATTTTGAAATATATTTGGTTTTTAGAGAAATAGAAACAAAAGGTTTTGGGAATTTTAAAATTAAATAATTTCATAGAGAAATTGTTCCCTTCAAGGCTAAAAATCTATTGTTCTAAAAGCTTCGAATATGTCTCATGCTTTTTCGTAAGGATTCCATTCTCACTTCCATTTCCAAAAAAGCTATAAATTTAATTTCATCTTAATTTTAATACTATAAAATTTCAGTTCGAATGCAAAAAAAAATATGTGTAAAATGTAAAAACTCATATAAAAATTATTTTTAAATTAAATTTAATTTGCAAATAATGTCACTTTAACCACAAGTGCCACAAAAATACAAGACAAACAACTTCTAAAACATACAAGAAAAATATATATATTCAGAACCTCAGACATGATTATATTTCTATCAACATCCTGAAGACAATTTATGAAAAAGAAATATACACAGGAATAAATTTAATGATGTAGAAATTGTGAAAAATGCATTTTAATTGAATCATTTGACCATTCAACACAAAAGAGGGAAAATATTATTATGCCAAACTATTAAACAACATAATAAATGCAGCAGAAAATCATAAAATGATTATAATTGCATTTCTACCAAGAACACATTGATTATAAATGTTTTTCAGAACTTATTTTAATTATTAAGAAAAAGTGGAGAAAATATTAAGAAGTGTTAATTTATAGACATGAAGAAAAATATGGTTGTGGTAACCATAATCGAGAGGCAAAATAGTAACTATTATTTTTGTCATTGCACATAATATTTTTAGATAAACCAAAATTATGTGGTTGTGTCACCACAAAATACTGTTGTCCATTTTGAATGTTGATATGCACATGTTAGTAACCATACTATGGTTGTGGTACATCAAAATGTGATTACACCGCCCACAACCAACTCACACACACTTAACTTCTGCTGATCTGTTCTCATAACAATATATTGAAAATAATATTTTGATAGAATAAAAATATTTGTGTTGAAATTTCCAAAATGTTTATGTTTGTCAAAAATTGTAAATAAAATAACAACAATTTTGTTGTAACTGAATGTTTATTAACAATTAAGTGTGAACATATTTCCTAACATATTGTAACCAATGCATCATTGATAATTTATTAACAATAATTTTATTACAGAAATAATATTATTATCAAAATAAATGTAATCCAATAATTGATATGTTGTTGATTACAACATAGCAATTATTGCGTGTAGAGGACGAGTTATTATTGATTGGTTAGTGAAAAGGAAGTATAAATGGAATTTTTTTAACACTTGTATATCCTCGCTAGAAGTGAATGCATTTATGCTTTTCATATTGTTTTTAATACCAAGACTCATCTAATTCCTAAAATAATATAGCTTTTTGTTTCAAATCAAAATTCTAGTCAAGATCAAATTCATGCCAATCAAATCTCCATGTAATCTGTCCTGATTTTTTATTATACCAAGAAAAATGCTATTTTAAACCAACAAAATTAGCTCAATTAAAAAAAAGGCTTAAAGACCGATATTTGAACCAATTCAAAAATTCTGAGATGACTAGTTCGAGCAGCACTTGTGTAAACTTACTGCATCCCTAAAATATACTTTGCGGCGAAGTTATTGTACTAATTATATCTTATCTTTTTACTTCAAATTTTGTGGTCGTTGATAACATATAGACATCACTTTCTCCCGACGATACACATGATAATATCGTAGGACACATATATATATTTCTTAATGTACCCCAACAATACATCTGATGATGGTGGATATTTTCAGAGTCTTATTTTTATAAAAATCGGCTTAAAGTAATGGAACATTCATACTTGTTTTTTAAAGTCCTTACAACAGGACAAACAACACATATTTTTATAGAGAACAGCTATGTTATTGCTAATAAACTTCAAGAATATTTTCCTAATGATAATGCTAGATCTAGATGAAAACATAGAACACTTCATGAATCTTGTCATGTTCGAAGTTTTTAGGAAATTTGTCCTCTTAAGCAACCAAACCAAACCTCTTTATCAGATCTTAGCTCCTTTTGTAACATTCCTGTATGGAAACTTTTTATACCCTCCACCACCACAAGTGGTGAGGGTATATTAAGTTTGTCATTCTGTATGTAACGCCAAGAAGGAATCATCTCAGACCCAACAATGTATATATATTATTGCATCAAATCAAAAACTGAGTCGATTTAGCTATGTCCGTCTGTCCGTCTGTCCGTCTGTCCGTCTGTCCGTCTGTCTGTCTGTTGGAAACATTCTCACGCCTAGAATAATTGACCGAATTCAATAAAACTTGGCCACATTATTTGTTATTGTCCTAAGCAGTTTGCTATTTAAAACCAGCTATATCGGTTTATAAGCAAAGAAGTTATAGACCGATATCTGAAACAACCTCAAAATTTCAAAAATGAACTCTTATTATTTCTTCTAAAAATGTAATTGGACTAAAACAAAAAATTAATTTTAGCATACAATTACACGTGCTTCATCATCGTGCCAAAAATTATCAAAATCTGATTAACCGGAAAAAAGTTATAGGCTATAATATCCAAAATTTTGATACACCCCAAACTCTTTGTGCCATATGGGCCGCAATTTTTAAGATAATTTACTAAAATTTGTCACAACTAATTCTTAAACCATTCTTAATATATGTTATAAATTTTATTAACATTGGTCCATATTTTGATATAGCTCCCATATAACGCCATTTCCCGGAATATGATTTATAGCTCATAAAACTCTTAAATTGGAACCAATTCTATTGAAATTTGGCACAAATAATTGTTTAACTATTTTAAATATATACTATAAATTTTATTTACATGGGTCCGTATTTTGATATAGCTCCCATATAAGGCCCCTTCCCGGAATGTGATTTATAGCTCATAAAACTCTTAAATTTGAACCAATTCTATTGAAATTTGGCACAACTTATTTCCTAGCCATTTTAAATATATGTTATAAATTATATTAAGATGGGTCCATATTTTGATATAGCTTCCATATAAGGACTTTCCCGGAATATGATTTATAGCTTATAAAACTTTTCAATTTGAACTAATTCTTTTGAAATTTGGCACAATTATTGTTTCAACTATTTTAAATATATACTATAAATTTTATTTACATGGGTCCATATTTTGATATAGCTCCCATATAAGGCCTCTTCCCGGAATATGATTTATAGCTTATAAAACTCTTAAATTTGAACCAATTCTATTGAAATTTGGCACAACTAATTTTCTAGCTATTTTAAATATATGTTGTAAACTTTATTAAAATGGGTCCATATTATGATATAGCTCCATTATAACGCCCCTTCTCGAGTAAATAAAGACCAATTCTACTGAAAGTCGACACAATTATTTTGCTAACTGTTCTGAAGATATTATATTAATTTGCCCTGTATCGGTCCAAATTTTCCTATAGCTCCCTTATAACGGGATTTTCCGGAAAACGGATTAGAGTTTATAAAACATTTAAATAAAGATCAATTCCATTAAAATTTAGCACAATGATTTTTCTAACTATAATCAAAGTATATTATAGATATGAACAATCTTGGTCCAAACTTCGGGAAGGGGTCTTATATGGGAGCTACATATAAGACCCCTTCCCGGAAAATAGTTTTGAGCTTATAACAAGCATATTTTTTGTTTTTATACGCTCCACAGTACAAGTGGTAGAGAGAGAATATTAACTTTGTCATTCTGTGTGTAACGCTAAGAATGAATTATTTCAGACCCCATAATGTATATATTCTTGCATCAAGTCAAAATCTCAATCGATTTTCGTCAATCTCTTTGTCTGCTCACATCCGCAAAAATTAACAGAGCTCAATGAAAATTGGTAGAAAAAAGGCAGTTAATAGAAAAATTTTATAGCATAAATTGTAACTAATTTTATGACTAATTAAGTATTTCTGTGTTATATACATTTGTGAGTATATGTGTGTCTATGGAACCTAACGTATTAACTTTACACGAATTTGTGGTGGAGGGTATTTAAGATTCGGCATAGCCGAATATAGCATTCTTACTTGTTTTATTTTCAAAACTCATTTTTTTGAACTTTTTTGCTCAACATAGTTAAAGAACTTAGTAAATTGGGCTGCTTTTCTATTTCTAGAAGTCAAAATGCTTTCAAAAAATTATCAAAATCAGATTTTTTTCGGCGTTTAAAATCTGCAGTTTCTGAAAACTGTTTTTTGCTATATTTTTATTTTTTTGAGAACCAATTTGTTTTTATACCCTCCACCAGAATCCTCCACCAGAATAAATGGTTTCAAGTGTATATTAAATACACAACAATTGCCAGAACCCAATAAAATTTTGCCCAATGATATGATAATGCCCTGAGAAGTTCCCAATTTAAAATCAGTTAAGCGAAAAAAAGTTATAGACTGATATCTGAGAAAACATACGACAAAAGAGCGAAAAAGTCTTCTTATAAACGAAAGGTTTAATATCATATATCTCTATAACTAATACAGGAAATCTCATGAGATTTGGCACATGAATAGTATTTTAATAAGAAAATGTTATAGGTTACAGAAATGACATGAGCACATACATGGGCATGGGGAAGTGGAAGTCCGCTTATGAATGAAATTTAAAATTTCATATATCTAAATCCGGGACTGGAGGTAGTGAATTTCGGTGCACATATTATGTAATTTTTGCGATAGGGTACGAAGGAGTGGAATTTTTATTACTTTCTAAAACTTATTACAAAATTTGTCGTGGTGCAGCGTTTTAAAGATTTGGCATAACCATATATAGTATTCTTACTTGTTTCAATTATCTTAAATTTATATAGCAAAACTAATTATCGCTTGATGTTTAAGAAAAGTTTGCATTTATGGACCCTTATAGAATAGGGTTTTAAGTTTATAAAAGTCGAAAATCGGCGCACTTTTTTAGTGATTTTTATTAATAAATCATTTCACATGTGATTATAGCTTCCAAATAAGGCTCTATCGTGAAATTTAGTTTTAAATTAATCAGACTACTAAATGTTGCATTATTTAAAAGAAATTTTACACTAATGATTATTTGCATGGAAAAGTGGAACGAACTTTGATACGAAATGTTAATTTCCAGAATTACTATACTTTATAGTAATATTTAATATGTTATGGAGTTAAAAGCTTTCACTCGCTATCACTATATGTGAGAGATTATTTTGTATCTTCCATAGAATTCTTTTCCCCAGTATTGAATCTTATTGTAATAAAACACAATATTATTTTTATAAATCAATATTTTCAACATGTAACACGGATTCGGAACAGCCACACAATGGGGCAGAATCGTTTTTTGGAAACAAATCTGGTCTTTCTGATCGGAAAAATAGGTTTTGTGAATTTTAACATGATGTTAGCGGAGGAGAGTAGTATAACTTTGGGTGTTCTACATCTATCTCGGATATTAAAAAAACTGGTTTGAGTAAAATATAACATGATGATAGCAAAAGAGAGTAACAATATAACTTCAACTATTTGGATCCTATAGGGGCTGTATGAGCGAAATTGTTATTATATTATGTTTTAGAGATATTTTGCTAAATATTTAACTTATATTTCAAATCTCTTAAAATACTTAGTTATTATGCTTATGTCTCTTTTCTTTTAAATGTTGTTCGTTTCTTTTAATTTTTACATTGTATCCGATCCCCCAATATATCTGAGGTCCCTAATATATTCAAACTCTTGCTTAATACTTTAAAAATTCCGACAAATATAAAATGATAAATTAAAATGAAGCAAAAATCTTCTCAAAAATATACATGATTGTGCAATATTTATTTTTGATTATGTTTTTGTTTCTGTTTTTGTAAATATTATTAATTATTGTTATTATTTATTTTTAATCTGAAACATATTAAACATAAACTATTACTAATTTCTATAATATTTCATTATTTATGTTTACACACATAAATTCTTATTTAATTTTATATTTATGTTTATAAACAATAAATTAAATACAGACACTTTTCAAAAAAATAAACACACACACACACATTCATAATTTATTTATATAATCCTCTATGTTTGTTGTTTTCTCTACAAAAAAAATCTTTTCAACATTTATTAATCCACTTTATGACAGTGTGGCACTTATGGGCTGAATGTATCTGTTTGTCAAGCAGTAGTTGTTGGATATAGGAACAAACACCCTCCCAAACCATATGATCATTATGTGAAGAATGAACAATGATAAATGTCTTTAGTTAAAAATCAACTTGTAAATCTGTCACGCGTCGTTGTAAATCATCACAGCACTAAACCGCAACCAGAAAAAAAGATGAAAATTAAAAAAAAAGACAAAAATATTTTCAAATTTAAACTGGAGTGAAGAAAAATCCTCCACAGTTTTCAGACTCATATGTAATGACACTTATACTCCCGTTTATCATTTTCGTGTCTTTTTTTCGTTTACAGATGTTTTTAGTTTCATTCATTTTCTTTAATCTGAAAATGAAGAAAATTATTTTTCTAGTCTAAGAGCTCCTACAATTGTATAATATTTTCTAGATTTCTGAGAACCAAAAGTACTTAAGTTAAATATTAGAAATGGGAGTTTCCTTAACTAATCTATTACCAATAACATGAGAATAAGTGATAGTCCAGAGGGGGTGTAAGTGTGAATGATTTAATATGTTAAATAAGGATTAAAGGAGTGATTTATTTCAAAATATGTAAAAGGTGGATCCTTTCTAATTTTCTTTGTGCCGATATTTTTATTATCACCTCCTTTACAAGTTGTGTTTTAATAAAAGTTGTAAACATCTTGAAGGAAAACAAGGGGTGAGATCGAATCCTTGATTTCTATTTTTTTGAAGTACGCACAGATAAAAATAGATGCAGAATTAATTAATATAAAATTAACTTTCAGTTATAATTTTGCTTCATAGATAAGAAATGTTAATTTAACATTGTACAATATTATTTCATTACAAACGTAAAGACGCTTAATCTAAAGTAAATGAAAAAATATTTAATCTGAAATCAACATCTTTTTTCAACGTTGACTTCGCTTTATGGTTTTTTCTGTGTGCACAGTGGGGCCGAATTATATTTTGGAAATAAATCTATAGCTTTTGATCGGCTGAATGGAATAAAATGAAATTTAACATAATGATAACATAGGAGTACTTTCCCATTGGGCTATAGGAAATTATGGGCTGATCATCGCTAATTTTAAAAGATAACTTAATCTTAAAAATAATCATCACAATACTGACAATGATTTTCACTTTAAAACGTTTGTTGATGTCTTACTTTTTGTGAGTTTTATGGGCTTAGAACCATATTTCTAAGATATTAGACCGAACATGACCAAGGATATTGAACTTCATCCTTGAGACAAAATAATATGTGTCAAATTTCATCAAATTATCACAAAAATTTCAACCAGATCAATAAAATACAGATATAATGGTTCAATTATATCTGTATTTTATTCAATTATATCTGTATTTTATTTACCAATTTTTCTGTGTGTTAAAGAAATCAGCACTAACGCATAATACACCAATGGTGGTGTGAGCTATAAAAATGAATCTTGTGCCCGGAAACGTGAAACATCAAGTCTAGATAACCGCCACATATTTGCGTTGGTAAACCTGATCTTTTCGCAATAAATTTAGATATGAACTTGGACTACATGTGAGTTTAGTAACTATTCGTAGACGATTGCTGGAAAACAAACTCACTCTTCTCAGAAATCTGAGAAGAGTGCCCTCACAATCTAAGAAATCAGCAGCGTGTAAAGGAGTAGTGGAAATATTTTGAGGATTGACAAATGCAAAGTTGTATTTGACGGTGAAACTGGACCCAGACAGGAAGCCCGTCATCCTCCGAAAACAAAAAAGCAACACTATCAAAAAACAGGTTAATACGGTGACAAGAAAATAATTATATGGAAATACTTTTCATATAGTGGTGTGGTCCAATAAACCTTTTAAATGGGACTTTCAACAATACAGTTATCCAACACATACTAGCAAATTGGCAAAGAAATAGTCTCGCATTAAGGACGTGGATCTTATGTCATGGATTGCTCAGTACTCAGAGTAGAAACCCATAGAACAGCAATGAAAAATATGTTTTGGAAAGATAACCGACAAATATTGCGGAATTGCGACATGTAGTTCAAGTTGAATGGAATCAAATTCCAAAGCGATATCTGGTTTTGATCTATTTATGCTGCAAAAGTTTTTCGAAATTTTAAATTGAACATCTGTGTTCTAAAATCCTAAACTTTGAATTTAAGAACGGAATGCAGTTTTAGTGTTTATAATCATTTGGTAATGATTTCTATAGAACTTCAATAAATGTGGACTTTATGGACCAGGATTTTGAAAAATAAATGTTAAATTCCAAATTTTTTAAGAAAAGGGTCAAATTTGGAGTTAGTCTGGATGTAGGCCTACGGGTTTTCACTTTGTGTAATGAGGTCTTTCAGAAAAATGTTAAAAAATATATATTTTTTTGAAAGACAATCGAACAGAGAACAATTCTTTTGGTATTTTCGAATTGAAATATGATAATTTTTGAACTGGTTAGAGATGTGATCGGGATTATACTTTTGGATATATATAAAAAATGACTCAGCATCTCGCAAAATTTTTAAAAACTTGTAAAAGTTCAGATGTAAAATGTTGAAAACTTTGTGAGAAAAATATTCCACTTAAGCATTTTTTTAATTCTTGTCAAGGGCTATAAGGCACTTAATTGTTTTTTAATCGAATGAGAAACAGAAAATTGGCACGGGAATAAACATTATTGGGCCTCTGTTATCATTATGTCAACTTTCATGTAAATACATCCGGGATTGGTTTGTCTCACGTCAAAAAGAAACTTTTAGCGAATAAAAAAAAAACAAATAATATTCTTTTCCGGATTTTCTAACTTTTTAGGGCCATCGACTACGCCCCTGACCAGATAGGGGCATGTCATCTCGAAACCATCTAAGCACTAATCATGTGATATCTCTAACTGTTCACAATTATTTATTAATAGAATCAATTTGGACATACTGCGATCTGGTAGAAAACGATTCTTATTACTTATCAGGTGAGAAATATTAAAAAGAACACAGTATGGACAGGAATTTTGAAGCCTCAAATAGATTGCAAAATGAGAATTCACAACTGGTGAAAAAGCATACTCTCAACATAACCTCAACTTTTATAATAAATTTAAATATTCCATTTTCAAAATTAATTTAATTGTTAAAATTTTTACAAAATCTAAATATTAACGAGATTTCATATCCAAATTTCTAGAAAGCCAAAAAATATATATTTATGTTTATTTATTTATGAGAAAAAAATCCAACAACAACATGCATTAGATTAAAAAACCACTCAAATCCTAGTTCAACATATAAAATGAAGAAAAAAACACGAATATAAAAATAATGAAACATCATCAATTTTTATTATTTTCTCTAAAGTACTTTTACATAAATGCACACACACATAAACAAACTCATACAAAAAACGGAACAAATAGTCATGTTTTTGTATTTGTAAAGGAGAGAGATAGAGAGGTGTTTTACAACATATAATTTTATTGTTAAATCAAAAAAATAATACACTGAAATGTTAATAAATTGACACCATCACATCATCATCATCATCATCAGCTTGCTATTTTCCAACTTTCCTCCCCCTCCCCCCTCAAATAAAAAAACATACTAACACTCTCCCACAAATCTTACCACAACCACTAAATAAATAAAAAAAACACATTGGTAACAGGATCAACATCAGTGCAAAAAGCAACAACAACAAAAATCATTAAATAACAACATCAAATTTGTTGTTTTTTTGCTTTTACTCCTATTTTTGTTGCTTTTTACTCCTATTTACACATTAAAATCACCCTGCAATCGGTGGGTATTTATTTACTCTAAACATACTGGATACAAATAAATACAACATAAACTTCAATCCAGTTAGTATTACGAATTAAATTTGACGGATATGAAAACATACACATTCACACATACATACAATTATATGTTGATGGGCATTAAAGACAGAGCTTGAAAGTGATGAAAAGTTATTTCATTTGTGGCCAAAGCATAATTTATCTATAGGAAGTCTAGTTTAGTTTGCATTTCAGACAAAGATATAACTATTTGTACAAGTGTTTGGCATTTAGAATACCGTTAAAACGTAAGGATTCTGATATTGTAAAAACAAATTCAGTGAAATGTTATTTGGGGACAGAATTTCTAGAAGAACTTAAAATGTCTATTATTACAAAAACTAAACTCTTTTTCTTTATTACAAATGTGCATAAATGTTATTTTTAATTTGAATTTAAATTCAACGATTTAGTTCCAAAATCTTCTAACAGAACACAATATAAACACATCACAGGGTAACCCAGAAACATGTGGAAGGTGAACTGTAAAATAATAGTAAAAAATATATCAATTCCGGATTGTATTAATAAACTTTATTTTAAATAATATTATGAATTCATATGGGAACTTTAGTAGAAAAATAATTAATTTTCTTAAAATTCAGTTTATTCCGTTAATTCCGGAAAATGTCCTTGTGTTGGAGTTAGGTCCAACGATACATCCAGTGTAATCAATTTTTTGGGGTTTATATTCTTGTACTAAAAATAATAACTATTTTGCTACTTTAGCGAAATTTCACTGAATTTTCCAGGAATAAGATTGACGAGAATCGACTGAGATTTTGAATTGAAGCAAGAATATATATACATTATGGGGTCTGAAATAATTCATTCTTAGCGTTACACACAGAATGCCAAAGTTAATATACTCTTTTCACCACTTGTATTGTGGAGGGAATAAAAACAAAAAATATGCTTGTTATAGGCTCAAAACTGTTTTCCGGGAAGGAATCTTATATGGGAGCTACAGCAAAATTTACACCAAGATTGTTCATATTTATAATATACTTTGATTATAGTTAGAAAAATCATTGTGCTAAATTTAAATGAAATTGATCGTTATTTAAATGTTTTATAAAATCAAACCCGTTTTCCGGGAAATCCCGTTATAAGGGAGCTATAGGAAAATTTGGACCGATAAACGGCAAATTAATATAAAATCTTCAGAACAGTTAGCAAAATAATTGCGTCGACTTTCAATAGAATTTGTCTTTATTTACTCGGGAAGGGGCGTTATATGGGAACTATATCAAAATATGGACCCATCTTAATAAAATTTATGACACATATTTAAAATAGCTAGAAAATTAGTTGTGTCAAATTTCAATAGAATTGGTTCAAGTTTAAGAGCTTTTTTAAGTTATAAATCATATATCGGTAAAGGTCCTTTTATGGGGGCTGGGTCAATTTATGATCCCAGAATAATATAACTTCTTTGGATTTATTTTTGTATCAAAATAAGTATATGTGACAAATTTCAGTAATTTATCTTAGAAATTGTGGCCCATATAACACACAGAGTTTGGGGTGTATCAAAATTTTGCATATTGTAGCCTATAACTTTTCTACTATTAATCAAGATACATACAATTGGAAGCTGAAATTAATTTTTTGTTTAAGTCCAATTACATTTTTAGAAAAAAATTAGAAGAGTTCTTTTTCGGAATTTTTAGATTGTTTCAGATATCGGTCTATAACTTCCTTGCTTATAAACCAATATAGCTATTTTTAAATTGCAAACTGCTTAGGACAATAACAAGCGATGTGGGCATGTTTCATTAAATTCGGACAATTATTCTAGGCGTGAGAATGTTTCCAACAGACAGATAGACATAACTAAATCGACTCAGATTTTGATTTGACGAAATAATATATACACATTGTTGGGTCTGAGATGATTCCTTTTCCACGGAATAACAAACTTAATACACCCTCATCACCACTTGTGGTGGTGGAGGGTATAAAAATAATGAAAGAACTGTGCGATCTGAAGAAAACAATGATGCGTCTTGATTTGCAACTAAAAATAATCCTGGTTTATCGATACGTTTCAAATTTATGTTCCAATTTCATTTGCGTAAATTTTGAACGGTTTCTCCGCTTTTATAGAAAATACACCTTCAATTCTCTGCCTTATTTTTCTATTTCACAATAAAAAGAATTCTCAAAATCACTTTTTTTCACGCTCACCGTTTGTTACTTTAGTTAAGCTACTTTATGCATCAATATCGGAGTAGAATAAATATGTCTATAGATGTATGAGTAAATATATAATATGTTTGTATTTTTTGATGTTCTTATTTTGTTGTTGTTGTTTTTATTTTGTTTTGGGAGAAAAAATTCCCAAAAAAAAAAAAAATAAGTGAAAAAATGTTTTTCACATCCTTATAAAATATTTATTTTGCAATCTAAACTCGTGTGAGTACTTTTAAATATTTAATGTTACACAAAATATACAATTTTTGTTTTACTCTTGTTTATTTTGTATTTTAGCGTATTTTGTTATTTACACAAACAACAAATCGAAAATAGAGAAAAAACAACAACAAAATAAATTGAAGAAAATAGAAACAATTCGAACAAGTAATCATGTTATATTCGTCTATGCCGAATTTTCAATACCCTATACCAAAAAAGCGTGTCAAGTGCATACGTTATGTTTCGAATAAACACACACTCACACCTACACTTACATACATACACAACTTTTGAAAAGTTTTCTTAAATGTAACAAAGAAAACTTATTGAGTAAAAAAAATATTTATATTTTTTGCTATAACTTTTCATCTACTGAACCGATTTTGGAATGGTCATGAAGTACATATTGAAACTTTTCAGTACTACAAGAAATACTCATGCCAAATTTGATTGAGGTCTGTCAATTATTGTGTATGTGAGCTTGATATCAACTGACAGGCATATTGACTTCTCATTTTCAGGGGTTTTTTCATTCCCGGGAATTTCAGAAAAATGTGTCACTAGAATATCGTATTTTCTATAAATTATGGTAAAAAATTAGGAATCCTATATTCGGTCCTGTCGAATTTTTGCGAATTTTATTAAAATACTTTCAAAGGTAGTAACTCTAATTTGCAGCTGCTATTTCGGAATTGTTTTCTCATATGGAAGCTATGATGTTTTCAAAATTCACCACACTTATTTGCGCCAAGTGCAAAGTTATTTTAGCAGAATTCATTGAAATGCAAATATTTAAAAGTTTTATTTTCTGGAAAATGGAAAATTATATGTGCGTTTTAGTCTAATAAGGAACGATAATCATGAAATTAGTATATTTGAGATCTGACCAAATTTTATTGAATTTTTATATAATTCCTTCTGGAGTCATTCAAATTACTTCCGAAAATTACCGATAGAAATTGCCCGGGATTTGGAAAAATAAATTCCCCGGGAAAATCCCGGTAACATTTTCTCGCGGAGAAACTCAAATATGGACAGACAACGACGAAGCCTTAAACGTGAGAACCTGTCTCTGTAGACCTAACCTCACGGTGCTCTTCGCAATGGGTGAATACAATGCGTCTACCAGCGCCAGACGGATATAGCTAAATCGATGTAAGAATATATATAAATTATGGAGACTGAGATGATTCCTTCTTAGCGCTACACACGAAATGACAAAGTTAATATATTCTTTTAGTCACTTGTAGTGGTGGAGGGTATAAAAAACATGTATTTAGAGAAATGAAAAATATTGTTGCAATTTTATGTAGATGATTAATGATAATGCGATTGTTGGAATATCAAATATTTCGCATAAATTGTTTACAGACTAGAAACAAGTGTTTAATGGTTTTTTTGCAGTTATTTAAATTAAAATAAAATTTTATTTAAAATTTTGATTTTTTTCTTTTTAAAAATTAGCTTCCTGTTATTTTGAAATGAAGGGAAAAGGGGAAGGGGAAAAACACCTGCATAAAATAAACTTTATAATTAAAGTGTTGAAAAGTTTTTCCTCTTTTTAACACACTATTAAAAACTTAATTACTTTGAACAATTTTTGTTTCTTTCCATAAAGAAAAAAACAACAATGAAGAAACAAACTAAAAGTTTTCAAATTTTCACTATCAAACCATAAAATTGTTGTTATTTGTTCCCCCTTTTTTGTTCACATTTCTCTAAAAAAAAGTCAAGAAGGACAAATATGAAGTTGAAATATTTAAAACATCAACATTTTCATCACACATCATTGTCATCTTAATCATCAAGTTTTAACAAAAATATTTATGCATCAACATTTTATTAAAGAAAAACAAACAAACAAACAAAATGAAACAAAAATATTAGGTTTTGACGAATTTTCAATGCCCTGCACCTACCAAGTGATGCAGTTACCGGTCTCAAGGGTTTAGTTCCAGTTGCTTTACTTTCTTTAAAAATTTGACTATAATAAGTGCGAGTATAACAGTCAGTTAAGATCGGCAATATAATACCCTACACCATATTGAAGTTTAAAAAAGTTGTTAACCGACCCTCGTAAAGTTCAATTGTTTATTCAAAATATCTTTACGATATTGATATTTATGTGAGATTTAAGCCATATGAGAAGATTTCAAAGTGAATGATGTGCTCATTTCAAAAAGCGTAACTATGGTCCAATCATTTTCGATACATGAATTTTAATGGATTTATATAATAATATGCTGAATGTAAAATGACCTGCATTTATGTCACTTATATGCACTTAATTCTTCCATATTAGATGATTTTCATAATAAAACGTTTTGAAATAAAGTTCCATGGGAGTCACAAATATCACTACCGAACTTTAAATGCATCAATTGGTTCACCTAAACTCATTGGAAACTCAACCAATGTATTTTCAAACTAAAAGTTTGTAAAGTCTTTTAACTAAAAGATTTTAGAATAAAATTGTATGTGGACCTCCAAACCTTTTCGACTGATCCATTTTCCTAGATCAATTTCCAATAGAACAAATCAGTCGCATTTAAATAATTTTATAATAAAGAGACAATTTGTGTACTGCAAATATGTAAATGGTAATACTATTCCCCCTGTTTTAGCTATAAGTCTGTAGAATTCTTCAACAGATTCCAATTTATTAGAAAACCAAATTTCTAAAGAAATGGAAATCCCGACAGAAAGCCATAAACAACCTGTTTTAATTATGCCGAGTTCGTGTTTTTTTTCTTAGAACGTGATAGTTAAGATATAAACCGATATATCAAAATTAAATTTGATCCGGTCCATGAATATATATATAAGTGTGAACGATATTAAATTATTTTGTAATAGTTTCTCCAATTCTTTAAATCTTATCTCGAAAAAAAGCTTTCGCTAGAATTGAAAATCCTTGGATAATTAGTGTCGGATCATTTTGGAACGAAGATGCAATTGTTTGGCGAATGAGGGTTTTTATGACGATTTATTGCTGGTGCTGCCAAATACCATGATATTCGATTTAGCCGCTTAGAGGATCTATAATATATTTTTTAAAGAACCAATACCATTAAATTTAGATTTAAAACTGTGGTAAAAAATAGTCTGGCAAAATTTCATCAAACTTAGATTTTTGCTGTTGATATCATGTGTCCAATATAAACCATCACAAGTGGTGAAGAGGTTTAATAAACTTCGTCATTCCGTAAGTAAAGCTAAGAAGGAAACAACAAAAACCCCAAAATGTATATATTCTTGCATCAAATCAAGATTAGCTATGCCCGTCTAGCTGTCTTTGTTACTCTCACATCTACAACAATTGACATAGCTCAATGAAACTTGGCCTGAGTATTCATTATTGTCCTGAGAAGTAGTAAAACTAGTAATATCGGTTTAGTATATAAAAATAAATAGGCCAATATCTGAGTGTAGAAAAAGGTTATAACCCAAAATATAAGTGATTGTAAGGTTTCTCTGTTATATTTAAAAAAAATTACTTCATGATGGAGAGTTTTGAAGATTCGATATAGCCGAATATAGCATTCCTACTTGTTAAAGTCATTATTAGCTCTTTAAAACAATTTCAAGGTCCCGATTTTGTTGAAACATAACAGAAACAATCTGAACAAATTGATATGGATTTAGATTATTCCTAAGGCGAAGGAGAGTATAACACGAATTGTAAGGAGAATATTGCTTAATCTGTTCAGAGATTGATAGTGTCTAAGGGTTGATAATTGGAATGTCAGAGAGTCGGGAATTACAAAGATTTTCAAAAATTGGGATTCTTGCAATGGATATGGGATTTTTAACGTTGTAATATAAATCGGCCTCTAACATTTTTTCGACAGAAGCGATACTTCTAATTTAAAACTGCAATGTCAAATATGGACATATATACATTAAGGTGGTTCATATTCGTATGGCCTTGGATACTGAAAAGTACTTACAATTTCGGTTCGAGGTATTATTTTAAATCGGTTTACCAAATTTAAGCTTTTTACTTTGGATGGAACTGCATGTACTTCCATTTATCGATATCCCTTTTCATTTATTGAAGTGCATTTTAATATATCTTGCAAAAGATCCTTTTGGACCAACTGAAAATACATATCCAAATTTATTAGGTTCCATGAATGAAGTACTCTATGGGGCCTAAAATGACTTAGACTTAGAGCTTAACTGTAAATGACAAACTTAAAATATCACCATTTACCGTATGTTCTGATAGAGTGCAGTAAACTGAAGCATTTTGAAAGTGCTTTTAGATCGAGCACCAACAAATTTATTGATATTTTAACACTTTTGTTTTTTATTTTATTTTATTTTAACCCACTAAAATGAAAAAAATAAATGTCATCGAATTAATTCTTGAAATCTTAATTAGTTCACTTTGTTCTTTAGTCTCTTGTAACCATTTATTTGTTTGTATTTAAAAATACACTTTAATATTGTTTTTACAACAATGTATAAATAAATAAATATATTGTTAAATCGTAAATTAATTTTATGCCTCATATATGAAGAATTATGTTATTTTATTTTTTGACTCAGCCTATGATCTCTTCGGTATCTTTGTTATCTCAATATATGTATATTTCTCTGATTCTGATGGTCTCTGTCACAAAGTGCTTTATTTTGTTGTAGAAAGATACGAAGAGAAATAAAAATAAATTTACATTTTTATTTTTATTCAAATTGCGGTCACAGTTGGTTTTACGTGAATTTTTTTGTTTTTTTGGGCGGATTTAAAATTATGAATAAAAATAAAATTGGGAAATTTTATTGACAGAAATAATATAAATCAGGAAAATGGGAAATAATATAAATATAAGATGTAAATATAGAATTTGAAACATGTTACTTGAGTTTATTAATATAAAAATTTTTACAACTAAACGATGTTAAATGGGGTAACAGGTGTAATAGAGAGATTTTGGATTTATTTGAATTAACCCATTTAGAAAAAACACACACGCACCAATGTATAATCTCTATTGAAGTGGCTACAGTAAATTATGGACCGATACCTTTATTAAGCACTCATATATATATAAATGGATTTATATATATGAGTTTTATAAGCACAAATCTGTTTTACGGACGGATATTCGTCAAATTAGTTATCTGTATTAAGTGCGGTTAGATCGATATTTACCTCTTTTCCGATAATGACTTCATGGTCCAGTATAATACATTTTTGGGGTTTTTTCAAAATGCATGCGACAGCATTTCAGCCTATAACTCTTTATTCTACTGTAACAATTGCTAATGGTTTTAGGTAAGATGATGACAAATATGTAGCTGTATACTATACCTTTCATTCTTCCTAAATCCAACTATTTTTAATTGAAAAATTAAAAATATATATTTTTTCCTACTGGACCGATTTACCATTTTAAAATAGGTATTTTTTAGGGCAAAAGCAAGTAATCAAGTCAAAATTGAGCTCTGTTAATTATTTTGGATGTGAGCATGCCAACAATCTGGATCCTGATTTAATACAATAATGTTCAATATAGCAGCACCAAAAGATGTCAATTCTTAACAAAAGCATTAACAATTTTAGAGAGGCACTCATAGAATTCATAGCTATAATAAGTGCTTCTCCAAAACATACATTTTTAAAATATAATCCTAATACTGCTATGCGAAATTTATTTAATTTGAGATGATTTTCAGAAGTGAACGTTATATGAGAGATATAGGAAATTACGGACCGATCATCGAAAAATTGGTACAAATTTTCTGATTGTAATACGATTTTTTGAAATTTACTTTACTTAACTTCAAATTCAAAATATTTTCGAAAATGAGTCTGTATGTAATCTACAACCAGCTTATTGAATTTTGAAATATGAATTTAATTTATGTCTTATTTATTCCAATATAATTAAGATTTAACTGTAAAGATATTATTTATATATATTATATATCTAATATTTCAAAAATTAAAAAAAAGCATTTTGGAACTACTGTGCATAAGTATTCTGACTGAAATTAAAAGCAGTCTAAATGACTTCTTTGTGTAATCTAGTGTAAAAATCGGGACAAGCAAAAATTTCAATGCTTTTTTTTATTATTTTTATTTTTTATTTAACAAACTTGTAACGGGCATACAAAATTATGCTACCACCACTTTTAAGTATACCGTTCGACTCAGTATCACTATCTGAATTAACGATGTCCGTCCGTTCGTCTAGTCGGCTGACTGGTCGTCCATGTAAAGATTGTGAACAAAGTGCAGGCCGCTGTATAAATGATATCTTAGTGAAATTTGGCATGTATCAATATTTTAGCTCAAGGTATTCAGTGATGACAGGTCCATTATTTCACCTACACCACCCCCCACCCCCATAAAAGTACCTACCAGAATAATTAGTTAAAGTCTCAAAAGTCCTAAACATAAAGCGGTTGTAATGAATTTCAAATTAGCCTTATTATAATCTAAAACGATGTGCAAAATCTATGTGCGAAATTTTACGAGGGTCGATCCATAGTTTCTTCTTGCTTCCATATTACGGAAACAGAAGAAGAAACCTTTTAGAACGCACTAATCCCACATGAATGATGGTACTCTTAATCATAAATTTAAAAATGGTATTGTACGAGGGTGGTTCATTAATTTTTTGGTTGCCATTATTTAAAAGCAACAATTTGGTTAAGGGTATTACTTCTTTGTTGTTTTATTTGAAAATCTTATCGTGGACTATTAATTTTTTATTAAATTTCGAAGAATCAAAATTCCAAGAAATTGTTTCGACATTTAAGAAGAAATCTAAAAAATATATATTTTTAATTAATAATAAAAATCTTATTACTTAATTAGTCTCCATTATGTTTTTCCTTTTAATTACTAATTTATTTGTTAATCTTTAAATAACCACATTTATGCGCCATTTGATTTTAAGTGAAAATTTTTTTAGAAGAAAATTAAATATTTTTTTTTTAATTTTCATTAAAAAGGTCATCATTAGCACTAAGAAATGTTAATGATAAAAATTGCAACATAAATTAAATAAACATAAAATCTATTAGAAGTCATAAAAAGATCCCCACCAACTCGAAAACAACTAATGACAAAATTCTCCAGATTTTTTTTTGGCAAAAACATCAAAGCAACTTTTGTTCCAAGATTATTATTATTTGTCTTCGAAAGAAACACAAATAAATTTTTTATAATTAAAATGAAAATATTTTAATTTTAAATTAAGCTTTTTCATTAACAAAAAAAAATAATAAAATGAAAATAACAAATTAAAATTGTTAAAGCATGACAGTGACGTTATAATGGGGAGGCGTTATGATTTATAAAATTATTGTTAATAAATTTGAAATAAAATTTAAAAAAAAAACAAATAAGAATGCTTCATATGGCTATGACGAATCTTTAATACCCTCCACCACCACTCACTCATACATTCACAAAATTATAAAATTTAGCTATATTTTTGGCTATAATATTTTTTCTAATGAACCGATATTGATAATTTTTGTAATGATAATGAAGTACATACTCTTTTTTGTGCCCAAATCTTCGCTGGAACTTAGAGGTTGCCTCAGAAATCGGTCAATATCTTTTCATATGCTGAAACGATTGAACTGATTTTAAATAGGAAATTTCTCAGGACTATAAAAAATACTCAGGCCAAATTTCAACGCTGTCAGTTATTGTCTTTGTGAGCATGCCAACAACAAAGAGACAGAAGGATAAACATGTATAGCTTAATCGACTCAAATTTTGATTTAATGCAAGAATATATACATTATAGGATCTAAAAAGGGATTCCCTCTTAGCGTTACACACGGAATGACAAAGTAAATTTACCCTCTTCACCACTCGTGATAGAGGGTACAACAAAGATTTGATGACTAAAACAAAATTTAAACAATAGAAATTGCGTCCAAAGAAAACAAGAGCTTTGAAGGAATGGAATCATTTAGGAAAGACCTAAATAATTTCAAAATTAATTTAGGTAAATTTAAAACAGAATTCGAAATTCTTTAGAAAAATTGGAGTTCAGAAAATTTTAATTAATTCTTTATTTTTAAAATAAAATCCTAAATGACTTAACTCATTTTAAACCCTCCGATACCACAACTCCGATACACAACAAAAATTGGCCTAAGTATTTGTAATAGGGCTAAGAAATTTCCTATTTAAAACCATCAAAACCGGTTCCGTATATTAAAAGATATAGACCGATATCTAAGGTAACCTCTAAATTCAAGCGAAGAACCTCTCTGCGAAGAACTTTAGTAAAATTATAAATTGACAAATTGGAATGAAATTGTGTCATAATATTAATATATGTCTCATACCATTCCATTATCAAAATCGGTTCCGTAGAAAAAAGTTATAGCCAAAGATGTAACTAATTTTATGACTTAGGAGTTCCCTTTTATACTGAATAAAAAATTAAATATGTTGTGTACGTTTGTGAGTGTGTATGTACCTAACAAAAATTCAGCATAGTCGGATAAAGCATTCCTATTTGTTTAAATTTAATTCTTTACCACCCACGCACAGTGGTCCCGAAACACTTCTTTTGGGAAGAATTCTGTAACTATAGAATAATACAATATTTTTTAACGAAATGAAAAATTAAATGTTTCTAGTGGATCTTGGTATCAAAAAGTGGATCTCCAAAGTTGGTCACCTAGTGTAGGATGATTTTTTTTTAAATCGCTAAAGTTTTATATATAATTTGAAAAATGTGTGGGATATCTCTTTGAGTGGTATTAAGACCATAACAAAATGTTTACCTATTTTTGGACCGTTTTTTTAGTATTTTGAACTTGGTGGGCTCTATTTTGGTCCAAGGTTCTGGTCTTAAAAATAGTTTGAATTTTACAAAAATTGCAAATAATTTGTAATTTGAAATAGAAATTAAAAAAATTATTTTTTCAAAAAATTTCTTTCTCTACATCAGAAACACTTTGAGTCGATTTAAGGATGTCCGTTCGTCTGGCCGGCTGGCTGTCTGTCCATGTAACATTTTGAACAAAATGCAGGCCACAGTTTTAAAGAAATCTTAATGAAATTTGGCATGTGCCTTTATTTTGTCCGAAGGACGATGCCTATTGAAATTGGTAATAATGGGTCCATTATTTCACATAGTCCCCATACAAATATTTATTCCTTGGTTAGCAAAAAAGTCCTAAATAGAAAGAAATTTTAATGTAATTTGACACAAATTATATGAGGATCGTTTCATTATTTGTCATAGTTCCCAAACAACTCCCTTCAAATATCACTTTGAAGGGCTTAAATCTCTCGAGAGTCGGTCCATAATTTTTTCTAGCTCCCATGTAACGCCTACAGAAAAAAAACCTTTTAAAATGATATAATCACACATGGAAGTTGGTACCAGTATAATATACTGTACACTTAAGCATAAATTAATAAATATTTTATACGAGGGTGGTTTATTAATTTCTGGTAGCTACCACAAATAACTAACAATGTGGTGTAGGGCTTGACTGAGTTTAACTTCTTACTTGTTTTCTTTTGTTTTCCGAGGAAAAAAAATCAAAGCGATAATCGGTAAATAAAAGCCTCGACTATATAGTTATGTTTATTAGCTACCTATCCAAGAAATGGACCCTGTAATGGGAAATCTGGCAATGTGAACAATTCACTGTTATAATTGAATTTTTGGAATTTTTTATTATAACTTATAAAGACATTACCTTTCCAACAATACTAAATACTTTCTTCCCAGAAATTTGCACATTTCCCATCTAAATATGTGCTGCAGAATAGCAATTGAATTATGTCTTTAAAAAATGTTGCATAACTTTTTACCGTTACATATATTTTAGTGAAATTTCGCATAAATTTTTTAGCTTCTCTCAGGGCCGTAGTTAAAGAATTAATTAAAAAAAAATAAATAAACGTTTTTGGGACCACTGTGCCACATTATTAAATCTTCTTCATTAAAATTAAATTTTATTGCAAAAATAAGTATAAAATTATTATCTTAAACATTTTCTTCTTATTTTTGTTCTAATTTAATTTAAATACAAATTAAGTTTTTTATTCCAAATATCTCCTCCTCTTGCAGCAATTCCCTATCATCCAACTAAAAGAACAAACAAATCTCTGACACAATTTTGCTCATTTTTTATTGTTCGCGCAATTAATTCAATATTATGGATTAAAAAATATTCAAAACGAAAAAAAAAATAAATTTTTGTATAAAAAACAAAAATAAATTTCATAAATCTCACGATCATTTTGGAGGAAAATATATCTCTTTTTGGCTAAAGAGACTCACACGCTATTGCTGTGTGTTGTATCTGTGATGTGGATACTTCCAAAGTTACACACACATACACTTGTTTTGTTGGCGACAAATTGACAAAGAAATATTGCTAAATGTGTTAAATGTTCATTTAATAGCAACACCATCATAAAAATATGAAATTAAATTAATTTTAATACTTTTCGAATGGAGAAGAATGAAAAAAGCAGAAAAAAGGATAAAAAAAACAATTTATAAAGTTTAACATAAAATTTTCATAATTTGTTTTAAGTCAACCATTGAATGACGCAAATTCTTTTTCAAAATTCATATAAATTTTGAACAAAATTTTAATGAGAATTTGAAAAGAGACAGTGCACACAGAACAACATTGAAAACATAGTTGATTTGACATTGACTTAAATTTTTTTGTTTATATTAGAATTTCAAAGAAGAAAAATGAGAAACAATGTTGAATAACATTTTTATTTTATAATTGCTTAAATGTCAATTAAGTTTCATAGATAAAAATGTTAATTCAACATTGTTTCACAGTTTTTTCTTACTTGAAATTTTACTACTAAAAAGTAATTTTAAAAAGTTATTGTTGCATAAATTTATAAATTGATATCGAAAGTTTTCTTACATGTACAATATTATTTATAAACTTAATGAAAAATGTACTAAATGTTAAATTAACTATGTCCAACGTTGATTTTGATTCAAGTTTCTTTCTGTGTGTCGAAATCAATCTTAATTGCAACTTTGTTTCCTAACGTTCTACTTTCTGGAGGTTCTTCTTTCAAGGATTGGTCACATGTTTAATGCAATAAATATCAGACTTATTAACGTATTAAACTACTTTCGAGGTCTCTCTTTAAAACAGATCCATCAGTAAAGACATCGCATTTGCATCCTTTGAAATCATTACTACTAGACGCAATGTTTTCAACTGACCAAAATGCTATTCAAATATCACATTCCCATATAAATATGAGGGGAATGTATAGCCCCCACCCATAAAATTCTCTTTATTATATTCATTTCACACAGAGAAGATTGCCTGAAAAAGTCCAGGACTTAGAACGACAAGTTCTAAGTTTAGAACGTTTAATATATTTAAATGGATGATTCCTGAAATTCCAGAATGTTCTAATTCTCCTTTATGAGCCTTAAAGTGAATAAAACTTACTTACTTTTGAATTCAGGGGCAAAAAGGTTGACTTACCTGAAATGAAAAGAAAATTTACAAAAGTATATATTTCTGTAATTTCTTATAATATAATTTAAAAGTATTAAAAATTGTAGTTTTATAGTTTCAAGAATTTATTTCTATGATATTTTTTTAACTGTGGTATACACTGATACATATTCCTATAAACGCTTTCAATTTTTTCTTGTTGTTTTCAACCAGAGGTGAAGTTGAAGTACGGTACTTCGTTCTCAGTCTTGTTAATTGTCTTATTCATACAGTTAAAAGTTCTCGGTGCTATTTTTGGTGGAATATTTCTATAAAAGCAGTCGAGAAAATTTCTTAAAAAAATTCTAAAAACTAAATTTTAAATATTTTTATATAAATAAAGGTATGTTTTAATGACGATATCTCAATCTTACTGAAGAGTTATCGGATTTAATCGATAAACTTCATAATGTTTAAAGATGCTAAAAGAAAATCTTCCGTCCCATCAAGAAAAGATCCAAAATTAAAATTGTTCATGTCCAAGGATGCTCAACTAAAGAAATTGGTCGTAAAATTAATCGTTCTGAAAGTGTTGTGTTTAATTTCTTTAAGAAAGACAGAATTATGGAAATAAAGTACAAAAAAAGGAGTTGTGTACAAATAAAGAACAAACTAAAAAATGGTCCTTAGTCATACTCCTATTTGAGATCAAACGATGTTAGCGCTGTTAATGTTATGGTTTGGGCACAATTTATAACGAATTCCTGGAACATGCTCATCTCTTTTTATGGAAGAAAAAAAGTGGATGTAGATTGCATATTCCAACAATATAATGCTGCGGTACATGTTTCTTAGCAGTCTTAATAATGTTTTAATGTACACAGCAAACTTCTGTTGAACCGATCGGGTTGCAGTCCGGAACTTGTGAGGATATATTAAATAAAGCAAGACTGTGAAGATCGTTTTAAAAAAATTTGTGGAATTAATACCAGACCGTATTTTTGAGGTATGTGCGTTTATAGGAATATGGACCATATTATTTATAAACATGATTATGATGTAGCGTATTTTATTGACGTCCTTAACCGACTATAATTTTCATACTGGTTTTTTATTTGAAATGCTACAGTTCTCTGTCAGCGCCATGTCGAATCAAAAGTTACAAATTGATTCATCCACACCGAGGATTGTGGTTTCCAAAAACATATATCATTTTACATACAGAGGTTATGGCAAATCTCAACCCCGCTAGCTCTTTTCTACTTTGATATTAGTGATGGTATAGATTTTTCTCCTGGGCACGACAATATTCAAATGTTCTGATTAATTTTACTCAAACTAATTTTATGTTCTGAGAATAGGAAATATTTCACCTTGAAAATCTATTAAAAAGGACAGATGCCTTTGTTGTATCTCGTTCTGGGGTTAATTAATTAGTTATTTATACCCTTAACTATCACAAGAGGTGAAGAGGGTATATTAACTTTGTGTATCCGTATGTAACGAGAAGAAGGAATAATCTAAGACCCCATAATGTCGGCCTGTCTCTCCGTCTGTCAGTATTTCCGTCTGTCTGTTGTTGATACGCCCACTTCCACAAATATTGACAGAAGTCAATGAAATTTTGCCGGATTATTTGTAATTGTCCTGAGAAGTTTTCAATTTGAAAACAGCAAAATCGGTTTAGTATATTTAAAAATATAGACCGATATCTGATTTATTTTAAATTGCCAAATTGGAATGAAAATTCGACGTAAACAATTATTTTCTCATTAAGGTTTGTTTGTTATATTAAAGAAAATCTTTCATATCCTTTGGAAGTGTATATGTGAGTATTCATTTACATCAAATGTATTTACGAAACGTATTTACTTCATTAGCATGTGGAGAGGGAGAGCCCAATATATTTGAAATAAATATTATTTATTAATTATTAACATTTATAAGTCAACATGATTTCATGTTGTTTTAACATTGTAAAATGTAAAACGATATAGTTTTCTTAGTTGCGAAGTCAAATGATATCTGAAGCAATGTTACATCATATTTTTTACATAATTTTTTTCATGAAATGAATGATGAATATGAAATTGAAGAAAATAACATTTTATATTTTAGCACAAACGTATCAATTTAACAGTTATTCAGTATATAATAAGATCTTTTTTAAAAATTATAAATTTAATAGTGTTACAAGTCAAATTAAAATTGGAGAATATCAAAATTCATTTGAAAATATGTTCGTTTCAATTTCATAAATGCCGTCGGCTATTTAAAATAAATTTTAGCGACCTTCTTCTATATATCGTTTTTTCTCTGACATAACACAACAAATCAATCTAATTTAAAACTAAATTCTAAACTCTCATCATGGTTTATAGTCCCAAATGGCTAACAAATACAACTACAGACATACATATATACTCTATAAATTTAATATCCAAAGCAATTTACAGTTATGAAAATAAATGTAATATAACCGCAAAGCAATATTCTTTTATACATACACTAAGTAGGAGACTACACACACACATATACACAATGTTCTTATTAAAGAAAAAAAGCAAATAAAGTCAACGTAATAACGTTAAATGCACAAGAACTAGAGAATGAAAATGATGATGATGATGAAGAGGAAGAAGAAGCAGTAACTTGAATACAATCAACCGCCTTGAAAATTTTCATTTCATACCCCCTGAGGACACTTAAGACTCAGTTGATAGTTATGACAGCAACAAGAACAACAACAGCAGCAACAACTAAAACACAAAAAAAAGAAACAACTTTAAGTATTCATGCAGTAAGTAGAAATACCAAAATGAAATTGTCCTTTTTTCTGAATTATACAAAAACAAAAACAACAACAACGACTAGAACCGACAGAAAAAAATACAAAATAAAAACACAATTTAAAATTACACACAAAGGAAGTGTAACCAAGAAAAACAAGAAAACTAAATGCGAATAAATTTGGAAAAAATGGTAAAAAAAGGAAAAAAGAATCCTAAAATCCGATAAAGTTATAGCAATATAATTTACAGATTTTTAAGTTTAATGAGAGTAAGAGAGAACATAATGGAACTGTTTTTCAAAGCAGCCATATTGAAAATTAACAGTACACAACCAAAAAATACCGTTATACTCAATTGAGTTCAAGAACATAAGAGTAAAAGAGCATTATTTCAGTTTTTTGAGTAACTAAAACAATTGGCTGTTGCCAAAAATCACTCATAGGAGGAGCATAGGAAATTTTCACTCAAATTTTATTACACTCACTTCTTTCTCTCCCTCTCTCTTCTAGGCACGATTTTTATTAAAAGGGGTTATTCTTTATTTTCTCATATAAACCAAGAGATAAAATAACATAGTTCTCTCCGATTTTGATGGGTATGAGTACTTAACACAAGTGGGGATTAAGAGCATGTGCATAATTTAGTACTTCATTTTGTTTGAGAGGCCCTTTTTCTCCAGTGATATCATTACCATATTATACGCTATAATAATTTCACAGCATAAAACGGATACAAAACTCCTGTCAGAGATTATTGAGTTGTAGAGTCGTGCAACAAAAAGCTAAAAAAATAATAAAAAAAAGTACTGGCTGTTAGTAACCGTTGCAAGTCTATTATCATCTTCATCATCATCATCATTATTATATTTTAAAATAAGTGTCTGTGTATATATATGTGTGTCACATACAAATTGGTTAGCTACCGCTTAATGTTGAAGCTTCATTTACTTGTGTCATGTTTTCATCTATTGTTTCCCTTTATTTCTCCTCTATTTTGTGCTGCTTTCATTTTTGTGCTATTTTTATTTTATATATTTTTTGTTGTGTTTGGTCCTTAATGACAACATCGTCGACAACGCAATGATGCAAATATCTGTAGTCATTTACCGTTAGAATGACAGCCATTTATGGCAATTAACACTTTAGCTGTTTATTCTGGTCGAATGACTATAATGAAAATGGAAAAAAGACATTATGATGTAGAAAAATATTATGTGTTTTGTATACTGAGAGGATAATTAAAGAAATTTTCTTTAATTATGAGTTCAAAACTGTAGAAGTATAAAACAACTTTGGCGATAAAAATATTCTTAAATAGATCAGATGAAGTATATAGAAAAAACAAAGATGGAGGTAAATGAATAAAGGTAAAATAATTTGAATATTAAATTAAAGTTCATTTGATATCGCTGCCATGATGTATTTAATGAAGTTTTCGTATTGTGAAAAAGCTCCAAACGATTTTGCTTTTTTTGTATAGACAAAATTTAATATTTTGTACCAAAATCAACTGATAGGAATATAGAAGAGTTCAGACGATCTTAAAGGAATTTAGATAGGGACGTGTAACTATCACATTTGATTTAGTTTATTAAAAATTGGAAGTTCTGCACCAAGAAGAAAAAACTTTTTGCGAAAATCTTATGCTCATTTTTCATTTAAATAAATCGGCAGCTGAAAGTTATCGATTGTATGTAGAAATTAACTCAAACAACTTCTGAATAATAATATGCGCTTTTCAAAATTGGTGCTTCCGGAAATAAAAATAAGGAAACTAAAAGTTTGAGAAATAAAAATCTGGAAGCATTTCGTGAAGATCATTGTGGGTCCCACAACAAACAGGAAATTTCGCCTTGTATTACTATCAATCTTTAACCTTCTGACAATCATTTGCTTCAGTCAATGCATAATACCCTTAATGGATTAAATCAATCTTTAGAAAAGGTTATCTAAAAACCAAAGCAATTCTTTTGGCACTAACGAGAAATAAGACTTTAAGAACCGCTTCTTATCAAAAACGAACGAACTTCAATACAGAGGATAGAGTATAATGGCTTTATGTATCAACATTTCATAGTTTTAAAGATATTTGGACCTCTGCAAGAATAAATTTGGCGAGTGATAACCTACAATTTCTACGGTCTACGGTTCAAAAAAAGCTATTTTTACTATTCTTGTTATATCTCTAAAATTGCGACTTGTAGAGTAAACATACCGATGCATCTACAGTCAGTCGGTAGACTCACCAGTGGGGTCGATTACCCATGATAGTTTACCACTAAAGTGCTCAAATTTCTAATAGAAACGAGTAAAAAGTAAAGTTAAATGTGGAATCGTTGCATTTTATCTGTGAGTGTGTCAGTAACAGACAGTCGAGTGATTTGAGATTCCAGATGTTTATTTCTTGGCATTACAAACGGAATGATAAAAAATATATACCACCATTTAAGACTATGAAGTGATGATGGTAATGCGAATCATCAAAGCTATATAAGAGGATGCTACATTCTCAATTTTTCCCAACGACAATGTCAGCCAACAATTTTAAACTATTCACTATCGTGCGAGAAGATATAATGAACGACATCTCTTCAAAGAAAAGTGGAATCACATAGAGTTTTCGCGTCAACTAGAAGACTGGGTATCTGGCTGTGCAGATACAGACGTAAATAAGAGACTCAGTAAAGCAAAAGCGTCGTTTGGACGACTATCAGTATGGAGATGCTCACAGAGATTCAGACAAAACAAAAGCATTGAATATTCAACGCATAAATTCTGTTGTACGGAGGTGATTCCTGGTTAGTTTCTCAGAATTATATGCAGGATTTTCTGGACTTATAAAATCAACAAAAAAGATCGCTGGAACATTACCAATGATAAACCCATAGTAATACAAATATTGACGGATCGGCTTTACCATCAGCAAATACCCGGAAAGTGTAACTAGACTGATTGTTATCCTCACGATTCAAGAAACCGTGACTGGCCAAAAAACACTTGAAAAGTTCGATACCCTAAAATCTAGAACAAAAAATCTTACATTGGATCGTGCAGTAAACTGTACTAGGCGATGTTGTTTTGTGGAAGGCATATTCTTGATTTAATTATGTATAATGTTATTTCAGCATGAATTAATATTCCAAAAAATCAACATTGTTTGAAATCAATAATTTATTTTACCCAGACAAACAAAACTCAGAATGAAGAAGATAAAAACTACAAGTTTTTATCAACAATTGACTCAGCTTTATATGCAAAATATTCTGAAATCATAAAATCAATAACATAGATCTCTGGAACATAACCAATGAGGAATCCATAATAATAAAAATAATGATGAATCTGCCTTAATATTAAAAAACAACCAGAAATTATAAAAAATGGCGCTTGAGTGGAGTCCTCAAGGTTCAAGAATTCGTGGACGGTCAAAAAACTCCTATAGATGTTCGATACTCCAAGATCTTGGACAAAACAATCTTACATGGTAAGATGAAAAACAGCTGCAGCAATCCGCATAAGATGGATATATGTTGTGAGTGCTTTATAAAACCAAGAGCGGTAATGGATAGAAAAAAGTCGAATTAACTATTTACAATGTTATTTCAATATTTCAATCAACATTCTTACAAATGGTTTGAAATCAATAATTTAAAAATGCCCATTTTATTGTTATTTTTGGCGTATTAATAAAATTGTTAATAAATATATTTATAATCAAATAAATAAACAGTTATTGTTTAACACTTATTAACAAAATATATTTAACTCTACTAAATAAACACGAAAATAAAATAGTTTAATTTATAATCTGTAATTCATTAGAAATTCTACAACAATTACAGCCACAAAAACATTATTAATTCATTACGATTTAACACAATATAAAAATCATTTGAATTTAATTCTCATTTAAACGTATTTTTTACTGTTATTTTATTCACTTATTTTGCTGCCCTAAAGGTTTGAAATGAATTTTAAAAATTTTCTAATTTCTATTTGTTCATTCAGTCATTTATTTTCAGCCAACAAAATCGAATATAAACCGGAACCGAAAACATACACACTCACATACATATATACAAATATATAAATTTGAAAATTTTGTAGTTTGTATTATGGTCTAATGGTATAGTTTCTCTCTAACACTTCGACCATTTGGTCGTTTAACAAAATTCAATATCTTGCATAATTAATTGCATTTAGCACGTTTTTGTTTTCATTTAATTCTGCACAATGAATGAACGTCGAGAAGAGAGCGGCAGAAAGTGTAATTTTCTAATAATGATTTAACTTCCTAAAAAGTACATACTTTCCCTAACACATAATGAGTGAGTGGGTGATTTTAGTTAGTTTGTATGTTTTTGGCCCCGTTCAAACTAATAACAAACACCCTCCCAGAGTAACAAGGGGCAAATAGCGAAATAAAAAAAAAGTAGAGCGCGAAAATCACGTTCGAATATTAACATTTTGTTTTCTAATGAAGCGCATCGTTTTACCTTCAAACATCACTAATTTCGTGGAGGTGTTATTGTAATTGTATTGGTGTTTAAAACATTTCAACTGATGTTTTTAAATGAGTACACGTGTGTTTGTTGGTGTGTGTGTGTGTGTGTATTTGGGCATATTGTAGTATTAGTGTGCGGTGTTGTTACATTTTTGTAATTACTTAACTTGTTAAGTGGGCTTGTTTGCCTTTGGGTCGTCAATGGTCGTCGTTGTTTTTCCAAAAATCGTACTAATGATGATGGCGTTTTGTTGGCTCATTATTTTGACTGTTTGTTTATGTTTAGTTAATGCTGGCTTGGTGTGGCCACCAATTGGCAATTGTGACAGAGAAAAAACAAATATATACACATGCACACATTCACCCATATTCACATACACAATCAAAACGACCCCACCAAATGAGACGCCAAACAAACAAATAAACAAATTACTGGCATTTTCACATCGATGATTTAGTTCAGAGTTTTAAGAGCTCAAAAACAAAAAAAAGTATTTGTTATTTGGAAAAACATTAATTTTTCTCTTTTTCGAGAAATAAGTAAAATTTTTACAGAAATAAGGAAAATTTAAAAATAAAATATTTGATAAATTAAAATCTTAAATTTGGTTCTTGAAACATGTTTCAAATTAATTCAACTTATTACAACGAAAACTCTGATCTTAACGTACCGTCATTTCTTCAGTTGGACTGAATATTTTTACAAATATTTATTACTTTAATACAAAGTTTGGGAAATGCTTTTACACATTTTAAAATTCGTTCTATTTGAATTTTTGGTGATAAAAAATTTATTGTCTATGGCTTTTCAAACATCTCCTTTCCTTTCTTTTTCTATTGTCCTTTATTTCTATTTGTTTAAAAATGGATTCTCTTACAAATTATAGAAAATTATAACTTATTTCACTTTTACCAATAATTACGAGTTCGTGGCCTCTCAACATATGCATTTTAAGAGAATTTTGGAAGTGGAGAATAAATGAGGGCTGATGTGAATGTTGATTAATATAGAAATAAATTTTAAATAAAATTAAAACCACATTACAGGAGGACATTTGTACGGAAGGAATCTGCAATTTTTTGGCCGATTTGTTCCTGCCAAATTCCATTAAAATATCTCTAATATTGCTATCAGTATAAGACAGACGAACTAATCAGAAAGCTATTCTGAAGTCATCTGTGTACTTGAAAAACTTTGAAAAATTTAAAGGGTTAATATAGAATCACAATTTAGGATCAAGAATGTTCTAATAGAGAAATTGGCTTTAAAATTAAAAGTTGCAAAGGAATTATGATATTCGGTAGCCTACCAAATCCTATAACACAAGAATCAACCCGAAACAAATTGAATTCTACTCAAATAAAGAACACACTTAATCTTCTTCTGACTTCCAAACACGTTGAAAAAATAGTATAACACAAATCCCCAAAAAATTCGCACAAAAATGCTTGAAATTGAGAATAAGTGGAAAAAAGCAATTTTTCTGACGAAAAAATGTAATCTAGACGGCCCTGACTCATACTAATGTAATTTTATTGCCACGATTTTAGATCCAACGATGTTCAGATGTTAAAACGTAATTTCGGCGCTGGTAGTTTTATGGTTGCAGTTGCGTAATCAAAATTTCATTTGTTCCAACAGATATAAATGACACAATTTATAACGAATTGTTGAAAGATACTTTTTCTCTTTTATAGATGAAAATTGGATGATGATTACATATTCCAACAAGATAATGGTGCGGTTTATGGTTTATTGTTCAATAAATTTAAGATTATTAAAAAAAGTTATGTGTGTTTATAGGAATATGCGCCAGTGCATATAGAAAATTAAATTTTGTACCAATTTATAAATATGTTGAGAATTTTGCCAAGATGGCAAAATTTGGATGGGCGATTACAATTCTCTAATCAACAAAACACCTTGAGTCATAACCAAGTGAAAATTCATAAATATGGTTCAAATTTAAAAGAGTTATTTCCATATGTTACAGATTATATAACATATTTATATATAATATTTAAAACTTTTCCAAATTATGATAAATAAAATAATTATAACATATTATGGTCATAAGAATTATTATAGTATGTTGAACCTTATTGAAATATTGTAAGAATATTCCCAAAAAAATATTTTTTTTTTTATAAATTTGCTAAGAATTGATAATAATCCCCGTATCCATTATTTAAAATTATTTAGTTCACATTTTAAAATTATTTAGTTCACATTCAACATTTTATTAAATTCAGTTGTTTCCCGGTTTAACGAATACTCACTTTAGCGAATTTGCGATTTAACAAACGGCCATACTTTTCTTATTAAGCACATTTAATTTAGTATTCGATATAATGAATTTTTTTAAAACTTAAATGAACAAACTATAAACAGCTATAAAAGTAGGCGAAAATAATTGTTACGTTAGCCTTTTGTGGAAAATGTTACCAGGCAAAACCTTTGTCCACTGAAAGGCATATTGAAATAAAACGTTGCCAAAATATCATTCTCAAAATGAATGAAAAATAGATGAAAGATGAATGAAAGTTTTTAAAGCAGGGTTTTCCGTTATTCTGGAGCCACTTTTCAACTATTGTGCTGTTATGTTCGGCTCTTTGTCTTGTTGCATGGCCCAAATTAGTGTCATTTCTTCAGATGCATACGGTAGCACTACTTTCACATATTCTGACACATCCATAATAGTTTTAATATGGTCCAACACCATTGTACGAAAAGTACCTCCATACCTTAGCACTAGAACCGTCACGTTTTAAAGCTTTTGTTGAAAATTTGTGATTATATTCTTTGCTTCTGGTCTTCTTTTTTCCATGTATCATATCTATGGATTTTCAAATTATATTCTCTAAGCCCTATGATGCAGTTTTCTTCTTATTGAGAGATATAATTCTTTTTTATACACCCAGCTGAGATAAATGTCGGCGTCTCTATTTGTCGTAATATTCGATGAACCAAAAATCGCCACACTTTTCGTCCACGACAACATGGCTTTAATTTAAAGGTTATGTCATTCTCAATAATTTGATTTGATTATTCAATAAAATTTCTTATTTAAGCATAAATTTGTTCATCAGAACCAGGCTTTTTAATGAGTTCATGCTTTTGTCAAATTTAGTGTTTAGACCAACCCATTATTTGAACTCTAATAACATGAAATTTTGTTAATTTTAAATTACAGAAACAACTATTCACACTTTTATACTAAATTTTATAGGTTATGTTTTTTTTCAAGTATAATAGAAATGGTGCTATTATTTTAAGAGATCCCAATCTGATATTTTGCCTTTTCTAACCTAATTGTGAATAAAAATATTCATGAATAAAAACACAAATCAGCATCGAAGATGTGACATGTGAGTGGTGCTATTATTTTGACCGCAGCTGTATATCAGAAACCACTGTATTTTCTTTACAAATTTTTCTTTTTAAAAAGTTTAATAAACTTTTTAAAACTTTGCGTTAAATCCTAATTGAAATATGATATTAATAATAATTCCTTTATAAAAATACAAACTTCTGTTATAATAAACTTATTTTTAAAACATAATTATCTCATATTAAATAATAAACATACACACACATACATACATACAAACACAGAATGGCATAAGTACATCATCATAAATGTTCATGACAGCTTTATTTTAAATAAAATATTATAATAAATAATTATTTAATTTTTTGTTTGTGTGTACATCATACATACAGACAGTCACACATACATGCATACATATTCGTACAAGTATTTACTAAACTTATAAATTATCTTCATGTATGAATATTTAAACAAAAATCATAAAAAAACATATATGTGTATATATACACATTTATGTGTGTGTGTAATGTATAAAACACACAAAAATTATTATTTAATATGTGTGTATATGTAAATGTTTGCATCATTACGTATACGTAATGTGGTATTATAATATTAAAATACTCATACGCACTGGTAAGTTTGTGTGTATGCGTGTGTCTGTGTCATAATAATTAACGCGCATTGACTTTAGACGCTCATTAGTTTAATTAGGATACAAATTAACGAGCCTCATTGAAACAAAATAAATGAACATCGACCCACCGTCAGACTGACTCAATGGCGGGCTGACTGACTGACTCACTGAACAGCATCATCATCCGTTTAAACTTTTAAGAGAGAATCTTTCGGTTTACGGGCAAAATTAAATGCGTAAATAAAACTTGGCAAACAACAAATATAACAAAAACAATACTAACAGCCAGCGGCAATAATAATAGCAACAACAAAAACTACGGTAGCAACAACAATAAAATGGCCACTCAAATAATGGTTGTTTTAAATTAAAACAAAAAAACAAAAAGTGTTGGACAAAAAAAGCTTTGTCATATTTAAACATTAAAATATTCAATAATGAAAACTTAAAAGAATAAAGTCTTTAATGGAAGAATACTTATATCAGATCCATTATCTAAATTCAAAAATAATCGGTCAATAAGTGACTATAGTCCTTACAAAAGACCTGTTATGCATAAAAGAGCTTAAAATGACTCTCTGCGAAAAATAAATTTTACAAAAAAGTTATTATCATGATGATTACATAACTAAATCCTACGAGGGTCGGCTCAATAATATATTTAATAACTTCTACATACAACCTCCCACTTCTCACACTTTCAATTATTTTGATTTTAAATGTTTGTTCATTTAATTAGTTTAATTAACTGTATTGTTAATTTTGTCAAAGTAGAGAGAAAAAAGGAACAAAAACAACCAAAATAAATAAATAAAATTAAGTGGAAATAAAAATCTGTATACAAATAATTTAATTAGTAATAAATTATAAAATGATGACCATATTAAAATGTTTGCATTAATGGCTACAAAATGGTTGTCGTAGATTTTAAACTCATTTGCATGAATAATTAATTTGTAAATGAAAATAAACAGAACACACGCACATACATACATACATACATACATACATACATACATACATACATACATTCACATATATAAGTATATTCAGTCTGAAAATATAAACAAAATTTTAAAATGATACACACACATTTACATATTTCATAATGGCATAAGTAAATAATAAATTATAGACTGAAAACAAATAAAAAATAAAATAAGTTGAAAATTATTAATGCAAAATTTAAATAAAAAATTATAATGTATATATTTTTTTAATTTATATTTTGAGGAAATTTTCAATAAATTTTCGATTTATAGAAAATTGTCAAGAAATTTCCTACTTATAGAAAATTTTCGATAATTCTCCTATTCGATAAATCTCCTATTTATTGGAAATTATCGATAAAATCTTATTTATAGGAATTTATAGGAAATTATCGATTAATCTCCCTTTTATTGGAAATTATTTTCTATATATCGGAAATTATCGATAAATATCCTATTTGTTGGAAATTATCGATAAATCTTTTTGTGTAGAGAATTATTGATAAATCTCCTTTTTGTAGAAAATTATCGATAAATCTTCCTTTTGTAGGAAATTATCAATAAATTTCCTTTTTGAAAATTGTCGATAAAATTCTTTTTTAATTAAATAATTGATATATTTCCTATTTATAGGAAATTTTCGATATATTTCCTATTTATAGGAAATTTTCGATATATTTCCTATTTATAGGAAATTTTCGATATATTTCCTATTTATAGGAAATTTTCGATATATTTCCCATTTGTTTGAAATTATCTATAAATCTCCTTCTTGTAGAAAATTGTCGATAAATCTCTTTTTTGTAGAAAGTTATCGATAAATCTTTTTTGAAGGAAATTATCGATATATATCTAATTTTTAGAAAATTTAAAAAAAGATTTCATATCTACAGAAATTTTTCAAAAAATTTCCTATTTATAGAAAATTTTCGATAATTCTCCTATTTACCGCAAATTATCGATAAATCGATAAATGATAATTAGAAATTATCAATTTTTAGGAAATTTTAAAAAATTTCCTATTTATAGGAAATTATCAATGTTGGAAGTTATCGATAAATCTCCTGTTTGTAGGAGATTATCAAAAAGTCTCCTATTTGTATGAAATTGTCGATAAATCTCCTTTTTGTAGAAAATTATGAACAAAATCCTTCTTAAAGGAAATTTGCGATATATCTCTTATAATATAAAATATTCGATAAATTTCCTATATGTAGGAAATTTGCGAGACATTTCCTATTTACAAGAAATTTTCCATGAATAAATAGGAAAATTTCTATTTATAGGAAATTTTGACGTAAACTCCTACTCTACTTATACAAAATTTTTTGATAAATTTTCGATAAATTTCCAGTTGATAGAAAACTTTTAATCAATTAGATAATTTGTAGAAAATTTTATAGAAATAGTTCGATCATTTTATATATTCTATAATTTTGCTGCTTATAAAAAAATTTCGTTAATTGGTTAAGCAAAAAACAGTCTCTATAATTCAACTTTTTAATTTCAAGCCTTTATACTTAAGCCCTACACAAAAATAAATACTGGTATTTATGCATTATGTGCATGTAAATATGAGTATTTCGAGATAGCGTAATGAAATTTGGTACACAATTTTTTATTATTCGGTGTAATTATTTCTGGTGAGCTGCAATGTCTTTCCAGAATGTGGTCCATAATATTCTATGCCTGCACGATGGTGTAGGCTATTATATAGTTGGTCTTAACCGACTATTATTCTCTTACTTGATTTCATTATTTTTCAGATATGATTTCATATTGAACAGATTTTCATATAAGTAATTGTCTATTAAATTATTTAATTGAACTGAAAATACGTTTTCAACTTATTTTATTCATTTATTTAATGATGATATCGATTTATTTAAAAAAAAAAACTTCTCTCAATTATCTTTTTTACATATACATCCTATTTTATATGTATTATTTTGTATATTATAAATAAAATGTTTATGTTATATTCATAAACATATTTACATACATAAAAATAAATGAAACATAAACTATGAGAGGAAGTATATAACACAAAAAAGGACATTAATTAAATGTCAATAAAATTAAAATATAACAATATTATTTCATAAAAAGCGTAATTAAACTGAAAGATATAAACAAGTTCTTTTTTATAAATATTGACAATAAAAATTGAATAAAAGTTAAAACTCAGAGAAGGAAAAAATTATGTGATAAAGCATAAAAACATATTGACTATTTTAATAAACTATAAATATCAACTATTTTTGTTGTTATTTATGTAAATTTATTTATGAGTGTTGAAGAGTACAGTGGTGTAATTTGCAAAAGAAATGTTATCAATCGGAAGTTTTCAGACGTAGCAGATAAAGCTGAGGATACTTGTAATCGACATTCTGTTCGTTTTTGGACTGAAGAGGTATCTGCAGTGTTTCTTTGATCAAAACTATTTCTACTAGGAATCCAAAAAAATCATCTACAATAAATTTTATATCCCTGTCTATAATTAGTTTGTCATGCCATATGTAACACTAAAATGGCTATATAACGTATATGTGTATATTCTTGAACCAATTCAAAATCTGAGTCGATTTTACCATCTCAGTGTATTCTTCACTAAATTTCCCATTTCAGTGAGTAGTTATTGTTGTCCAAAGCAGTTCTATATTTAAAACAAGCAAAATTAAATTATTAAAAACAAGTTATAGACCAATAGAGGTATGCAACATCATTTGGATGTTTGTTCACATATGGGCACAGTGGATTACTTTTTTTCTTTCAAGAAACACGGAAAGGTCGAAACAACATTTTAATTTTTGGTGCAAAAATAATCACACTGTCGGTCGGGAGCAACTATTTAGGTGTTTATATAGCAACTATGAACCGATAACCGTAACATTTGTGTGATATTTATAATCTACACTACAGTAGGTGGTATGGGTATTAAGTGTTGTGCTGATGTTTGTTCATCCAAAAAAATGTTGTTACAGTAGAAAGAGAATCACTTCTGTCTTTTCGTTTTGAAAACTCTACAGGTTGCAGTTTTTGAGATATTTTGATGAAATTTGACACATGTTATCATTTTGTACAAGGCCTACTGTAATACCATACAAATATTTTCCTACAATGAAGTTTTAACCTCATAAATATCCTAAATTTAAAGTGATTTTAGCGAAAGACGTTGGTATTGTAATAATATTTGGTCAATTTAAGATCAATACAAGCAAAAATCGGTATGAAAAATTATTCAATGGTCAGTTTATAATTTCCTGTAGCTCTAATAAATTAATTTTATAATGAATCAATTTCATACAACTTTTAGTGTGACAATAATTTTCAACATATTTCAGAATTAACCAGAATATAAAATTATGCGAGGTCCGTTTCACTACCATTCTTCACTACCATTTATAACCAACAATGTTGTGTGAGAAATTATATAATCTGGCTTGACCGACTATAACATTCTTATCGAATATACGTTAATTCATGGGCCTGTCCTCGTAGATTTGAACCTAGATTTAATGCAGGACTTAATTTGTGTTCAATTTCAAAGGAAAGCTTATCATTTACGCAGTAGATGGGCTGAAATTCTCTCTGGAAAAAGCATTTCATTAGAGTAATGCGAAATAATGGATCAACCATTATTAATTTCGATAACCACCTTCTGTTTATAATAAACAGGACTAAATATCATCAGTTTTCATAGAATCGATATTTTTAAACACTTGAACCGTTAAAGATATTTTAATTGAATATCACATAATCAAAGCTAAGGAGCTTTTGAGTTGATCTGGATAAATTTATATCCCTACGTAGTCAAGGGCGTTGCAGGTACGTTGATTTTTTAAAAATTTGATTTGCATATAGATGCTTACACTTAACGTTTCGGAAATGTTTAAGTCGAAATAAATAAATTGAATTCATTTTTCGTCCTGTTTTGTTTAGTTTGGACTTGCTGTATGCCATTAATTTCTTTCCAAAATTAGTGAAGATTCCCTTGAAAATTCTAAAAAAATAAAGCTGCAATAACTTAATAAATATATAAATCAGTTAAGAAGTTATATTAGTCTGAAGTTGGACCTTAAAAAGTGAGTTTTGTAGAATTTTTTACTTAAAAGTGGCAATGTTTATTCACTTATTGTGCCGTAAATTTATTTATTTTTTATTAAGAAATTTTAACGGGAATGCATGTGAACTATATCCGGAAGAATTTGGGGCAGAAACATGCACTGAAAGCCCACACGCAGAAAAAAGAAATATGAAGCAAAATCAACGTTGAACATAGTTGATTTGAGATTGAATGTATATTTTTTTATTTAGTTTGCATTAAGAGTTTCTACATTTGTGGTGAAATAATATTGTACATATTAGAATACTTCGGTATTATTAAAATTTTACAACGATAAATTTTTAAAATTACTTTTAAGTAGTGAAATTTCCAGAATATTCTCAAGAAACTGTATTTACTGTGAAACAATATTAAATTAACATTTTTTATTTTATATTCATTTTAATCAATTCTACATTGAGTTAAGTTCCTAAATCGTAAAGCGTGAGTCATCCTTTAGTTATCCTAAATGTAGCCACATACGTAAGGTTAATAAAAAAGAAAGTTTTGGCCAGACGCCCTTGTAATGACAAAGCGATCAAGTGAAAAAAGTCAAATTTTTATAAATAATGTAGACGGATTTAAATTTTTCTTATGGAAAAACGGGAATCTTTGTAAATTCCTGAATTGTGAATAAGTCTTAAACATCATATTGAAAAAGTATGGTTTCTTGAACGAAAAACTGTCAATTTCCCAATCAATATTCACTGTAAAATATATGTAAGTATATATGTTAGAGTAAATGGTTGTTAAACTTTATTATAATTTGTTTACATACATATATGCTAATTAAATGTGTCACTTTTCTACCACTACCACCAACAACTATAACTTAATATTGCTATTATCAATACTAATACAAATAATTTAAAACTTAACACATTTTTCTCTAACAGTAACAGACAAAAATATTATTACTAAAATAAAATTTGGGACTAAAATTATAAAAAACTATCGATTTCTGTCTCAAATACAAATAGATCTTGAGATAATTATCCGTAAACCATTTCAACTTTCTATTAAACTGGAATACATTTATCTACAAAATTGTATTTGTCACTATATAAATATCCAACATACATATATATTTTCATATACATAAAGCTCTTTTTGTGTAAATGTATGTATGAATGTAATTTTTGTCATCATATAAACGACCATATTTATATAATTTTATCACCCACAAGGGTATAATATTCCATCTTCTATAACATTTAAACTGATGGTATATGAATTTTTATATAGTTAGTATATTTTATAATACTATACATATATATGTATGTGTACTCTTATACATGTATAATATTACAAGTAATTTAAAGTAAATATGGTTTGTTGTAAAGATTTTATATAAAAAAAATATCCTTCTGTACACTCACAATATTAAAGTTAGTAAAAAAGTAGTAAGGAAATTTATGAAATATATTTTTGCTTTGAAGTGAATTTCTCGAGTGTATTTGTTAGTGGTGTATATATGTATATATGATATCATTTAACGTATCAGCAATCTATATAATATATAAATGGATGTCTATAGTTACAATATGAACAATTTAATTTTATCCTTTTTTCATCATATAATGCCTCCTATAATGAAATCATATAAATGAAATTTCAAAGGGAAAACATAAATGAAGTATTATGTTAAAGGCCTTTAATATTATTGATTCAAATTCCCTATAATTTGCTCTTCTATACATAGACAAGTAGTGATGAGAGTATATATTTCATTCATCGTTTCAAAGTCTTAATCGATTTAGATATCTCTTACTGTCTCTTATTGGCAGCCTATAATAATTCACAGAAAACATGAAATTTAGTCCGAGTATTATTGTTCTGTGAAGTTTCTTATTTAAAAGCGGCAAAATTGGTTCAGTAAAAAAAAGTTATAGACTGATATATGAGTCAACTTCAAAAAATTGAAAAATTTGACTTAATTTTAATATGACCTTCAGTGAAAAACTTTACACACTACACTACCCCAATTTAGATTTAGATGGGTAACTTATCACGAAATATCGCATATCTCTATAACTAATAAAAAATGTCACAAAATTAGGCAGTCTTTAAAATTTGCAGATGGGGCATGGCAAAGTTCTATTCCCCTAATAAATGAACATTTTAAAATCGCTTATTTCCGGAATTTTTTAAGTTAATTTCTTGAATGTTGGCACGTAGATAAAAAGTAATTAATATAAATAAAAGTAAAAAAAAATTGGATAGGGTACGGGGGAGAGGTAAGGGGATGGTGGTAGAGACGAATTAACATGAAATTTTGTGAAAAAAAACATTTTTGAACATGGATGATGTTTAATAGTACATCATTCCCCTTATAAGCGGAATTTTTAATAACTTCCTACAATAATTTCTAATTTGATTGTTGTGGGCGTTAAAAATTCGGCAAAACCGAAAATTTTTTAGAAAAAATCTCTTTTAGAAAATGTTTCTCTTCTCAAGAAATTTTCTCCTGAAAGAGAACTGTCTGGAAGTCTTCTCCTAAAAGAAATTTTTAGATTTTGTGTGTAAGAAATATTTTCCTTTTTAGAGAATTTTCAAGAATTTTTCTTTAAAGAGAATTCTAAGAAAATAACATCATTATAAGTACTAATAAATACCAGTAACGCTTCGACGTTCCGTACATTATTAGGAATAGTTCAATAGGAAGTGTCAATTTAATCACTCACGGCAATATTTTTTATGTTATTACGACGAAATATTAAATTCTCACGGCAATACTTCTAAATATAGTCGATAATTAATATTTGTTTCTTATAGAGGACACCTCTGTCCCTGTTTTGGAATGGTATTCGATACTGACCAGGTTTCATTTCCGTATAACAGATTTGTTTGTCTGGATATTTGTTAGCGTCTCAACATTGATTGTAGTCGTCCAAATGCTTATTTTGCTTTATTGAGTCTGTTATTACATCCGAATCTGCTCCGCCATTTATAGTTCCAGGTAGAAGAAGTTATCTATGTATTCGACTATTTGACCTAACAACATGATGCTATGTCATTGTTTGATTCTCATTACTTTGCTTTTCTATACTTCTATATTCGCTGAGTATGAGAGGTTCTCACCTTAAACCTCTCGAAAAATATTATTCCTGGAAATATGAACTCTGTTAAAGTCGTCTTTTCAATAAAATATCTCATTTCGCTTAAACATAAAGGCCCCCTTTTGGAACCTTTTGGTGACCAAATTTTCTATAGATATTTTAAGATACATCCCCTCTATATGTTTGCGTATGAATGTGTATACTTGTATGTGTAGATGTGAGATTGTATGAGTAAAATGGTATTTATTTAAGCACGTGTTGTAATGTATACTTTAATAATGAATAATGACGAGACAAGCAATTTAAATAATTTGCGGTTATAGTATGCGTATGCGCAACATTTAATAATGCCATGTTAATGTCATTAAGTTTTATAGCATAAGTAACATTCATTTTACATACACTGACAAAAAAATTAAAAAATATATTTTAGATAAATTAAGAATCTTTTTCATTGTGAGTTAATTAAAATTTTTTAGAGAAGAATTAATATTTTTAAAAAATAGTTATACTTTTTGACTTCATTATTGCCTCTGCATATTTTAATTTCAGTGTAGATTCTGTTATAACAACAAAATCATTCATCAATGGAGACCAATTAAAATAAGTGCGACAAATAATGTTGCGAACAAGTTAAAGTATACAATAAGATTATAATACATATATACACCCATACTAATAAACGAGTAAGTACTTGACATATACACAACATACACACACACAAACGTACACATTCATTTAAAAAGCACTAATTATAATGAAAAACAACGTAGGAAGAAAAAAATATACCATAACGAGCACTGTGAACATTAATAATGTCTTTCCACTTAGTGGTTAATTATAGAAAATGATGGTCTCGTTAACAAAAAAAATTACGCCAGAAAAATTACAAAAAAGTAAAAATATATAAAAAGTATTAAAAAAACAGGAAAAACGTAGAGAAAATAATAAAAATTCGAAAAGCATTTGAGAGAGAAAATGTAGAAGGCAAACTTTCAGTTACTCTCACACCCACAAGTAGCGAGGTAAATACGTTTATGTGTAGGTGTTTATTGTTAAAAGTAAAGTAAAATCATTATAAAATTTTTAACCTCTTCCATTTTTACTTCTTATTTCTTTATTTTATTTATTCTATTTTTATGGCAAATACTCTTTAACTTCCACCAATACTCGTATTACTCCCATTATTTTTATATGTATTTAAGGAAAAAAAAGCTTTTATTATTTAATCTTTAAGAAGAGTGTGGAAAGGAGGTTTGAAACAGACCACTACACAACTTTTCGTTGTAGTTCATTAAACAAAGCAGACGCCATTTATAGAATATAAACTTTATATGTGTGTATGGGTGAGGATTTATAAATGTGTGTGTATTTATATAAATGTGTATGAAAATTAAAAAAATGAAATAAAATTTCTACTCTTATTTGGTTTTAGAGATTTTTATTTACTTATATATGTATTTTCATAAAACTTTTGAACTGTGATGAACAATCATTAGGTGCCAATTACCAACAATATGTAACAGTAGTAAGTGATTCGGATTTATACTAATTTCAGACCAGAAGTACGAATGAAAGACACGCATAACAAGTAAAAATGCTATAGTTGCCTTTGTCAAATCTTTAATTCCTCCTCCACATAGTAAGGAAATACAAATCCTCCGTGTCCTTTCCAAAATTCTTTAGTATTTTTTATTTTTTATTAAGAAGTAAGATTTAATAGTTTAAGATATATGCGATATTAAATGTTTCGTTTGTGAGGAGAATATTACTCCCACATGCTCTATCCGAAAATGTTATAATTCATTCATGTGCCAAATTTTATAAGATTTCTCTTATTAGTTGTAGGAAAATCATCCTGCTGTATTTCATTAATTTAATTTTTTTTTAAATTTTATACGGATCAATTACTTAGACAGGAACCTTTTTAGGAACGCGACAAATACTTAAATCAATTTCCTTGAGTCATGTCAATTATTGTGGATGCGAGTGCTTCAACAACAAATAGTCAGATGGATGGATTTTTCACTAAAAATCCTGAGAACTGCATTTTTACTAAAATTGCATTTTTCACTAAAAATTGCATTTTTCACTAAAAATTGCATTTTTCACTAAAACTGGCATTTTTCACTAAAAATTGCATTTCCTAATGCATTTCACTAAAAATTGCATTTTTCACTAAAAATTGCATTTTTCACTAAAAATTGCATTTTTCACTAAAAATTGCATTTTCACTAAAAATTGCATTTTCACTAAAAATTGCATTTTTCACTAAAAATTGCATTTTTCACTAAAAATTGCATTTTTCACTAAAAATTGCATTTTTCACTAAAAATTGCATTTTTCACTAAAAATTGCATTTTTCACTAAAAATTGCATTTTTCACTAAAAATTGCATTTTTCACTAAAAATTGCATTTTTCATTAAAATACTAAAGTATTTTTCACTAAAATACTAAATTCACTAAAAATTCCATGTTTCATTTTATTCGAACATGTGGTAATATTTTTGCGGACCAAAAGTAAATTTAAGTTAAACTATTATCAGAATTTTAAGTATTTTGTATTGCGTAATTCTTCCCAATTATCGTCGATTCCATACATCAAAATATTTTTCTCAATTTTTTTTCAAGACCCAGTTCAAATGTAGAACTTAGTACTAAGTAATTGAACTGAACGCATCGAATCAAAGAATCCTAAGAAAGTTACTCTTCATCATGAATCACTTTTAATACTTAAGAGCTCTAAATTTAAAATTCCTCCGGTAACAAAAAAATTTTAATGTTTTATTATAATAGTGTATGCTGTTCTGAAGTAAATTGCATTGTTTCAGGGGGGCAAATTCTAAGCTATAACATTGAGAAGCCAAAAAACTTTCTACCTTCTGTTTTCTAGAAAGTTTTTTGAATCGTTTTGTTACATGTGATCGAGCATTGTCTTAGCGACAGATTATTTTCTCATTAAAAATTAATTAGTTGCTCCAAAATAGGTCCCTTATGATCGCCTGACCCTATTCAAATAACATCATCGATATTCAGATCAACCACTGATTTGTCTGGTTGGTCAAGTTTTATGTATGAATTTTAGCGTTTGTAAATTATAATTTTTATACAACAAGTAACAACACCGTCAATGATAACTTTCTGTTTTAGTAATCATTTTAGTAGTACACTGATGCATATTTCTATAAACGCATTTAATTTTTTGTGTGTTATTTTTGGTATTCTCAACCAAAAGTAAAGTTGAAGTTTTTCTGGAGAGAGGCAACTTTACAGCACTGTTTTTAAGGTAATTTCTTTCCTTATGCTTTTTGTTTGCCTTTTCCATGCGATCAAATATACTTGGTACGATTTTATGCGGAATATTTCAATAAACGCAGACGTGAAATTTGCATTAAAAACAATTATCAAAAGTAAAATATTATAAATTTCTATTTCTTATAAATAAGGTTATATTTTTAATGACAATATCTCAATTTTACTGCAGAACTTTATAATCTAATTTTATAACGTTTAAAAATGCCCAAAGAAACTTCTTTCACCGATCCAGAAAAGATGGCAATTATGTTTTTTTACATAAGAATTACAACTAATTCTTATATTATGTATGTTTTTTTGGGAATATACACCAGTGTAGAGTCCATTTTTATTTTTTTGATGAAATCGAATGGTTTAAAAATAACTCCTAATGGTCATTCAAGATCATCTTGCTTTAGACAGAAATTGTTTCGAGTAATGCTGACATCTGCTTTGATTAAATCACAAAATTTGTATCACATAAACAGTCGTTTGCAAAACTTTTGAGTTGGAGCATGAGTAAGAGTCAGCTTCCACCAACCTCAGCACCTGTTTTCTTCATATATATCAAGACTTGAAAAAGGTCCTTCTGCGCCCATCAAATATAAAAAAAATTGGTTTTACTCCAAATTTCCACATTTTTTATAGTTGACACAAACCATATGTGATTTTGAAATTGGCATTATTAACTTGGTCCAAATAGATGCTATACTTTTTCACATATCATAATCGGTCGATACAGACTATAATTATTATCTTATTCTTACTTGTCTTTTTAGTTGTTCTTCTCTGTAGATTATTTAACAAAACTATAATCAAAAGGATTTCCAACTAAATAACAAAAAAAAAACTCAACCCAAAACATTAGCAACATTAAAAATCTAAAGGACCTTATACAGCAACAACTCAACATCAGCAGTAGTTACGAATATTTTCAGACAAATGGATATACGGTGCAATCATTTATCTCATACTACAGTCACAAAATACAAAAAAAAAAATATTTTATATATATGTACATATCCGTATATAAAACATACCTACAAACACATACAACACAACATTTATGATTTCAAAAAAGATATCAAGCATATAAACCGCAAATTGGAAGCGATATTAAATTGTTCGTGCAAAAATAAAAAATACAACATACGCTTATTTTTGTCCTCCTCTTCTTCATCGTCATCATCCAACTACAACAATAAATTTTAGTCAATTTAAATAATTTTCCACAGCAAATTGAGTACAACCAACAAAGAACAAAAAATACTCTTTGATGCGCCAAAAGAAGAAAAATCTTCATCTCACACAAAAAAGTACTTTATAAAAATATCTATAAATTCATAAAAAAGAATATAAAAATATCTTCTAGTTTAATACCGAGAGAAAAAGAACTCAATAGAGTTTTAACGCCTGCGCTAAAGGAATTGAGATTTGAGTGTTTCCGCGGAAATGAAAGAGATACATTACTACAGGCTGTTTCTTTCTAGGTTTTTGACATTTACTCACATTTTCTTTTCCTGTAGTTTATTCTTTGCTCTCTTTTTGTGAATTGTTGAGAGTGAGTAAATGTGTGTGAGTGCGAGTGTGTGTATTTGTTGGATTCATAATTGTAATGTATCTTTTGGATTAAAGTAAAGTATAAGTGGTTGTTGTTTGTTTGTTTGTTCATTGTATTTGTTTGTTGGTATGTTTACTTGTTTTTGTTGTTATACGGTATATCTTTATGCACATCCATTCGCTTTTTGTATATAATATGAGATTTTTATATATAAATATGTGTTCGTTTGTATGTATTTAAGATGGTTTGTGTTAAGTACTTTTATAAAATTGTTCTCCCCATTTTCTATTATGGAGTACAAATAGTTTTTCTGCTTTTTTTTTGGATTTATTTTTTTTATAAATTTTGTTACAAGTACTTGTGGTAAAATGAAATTGCTGCAGCTCCTTCTTTTTCCTTTTTTTGCTACTGTTCGACTTCAGTGATTCACTAAACGCTGAAGTTTATTATGAAAATTTTGTATATCAAGAACTCTATGGAAAATTATGCTGGAAATTTAGGGGTTACCGTATTCAACTTTTAGCATTTTTTCTTAATTTTAATAACGATAAAAATTATGGTATTTTGGAGGGTAACCAGCCATCAGAATGTAACGCACATTTGACCGTAAACATGCTTTGATTTAAAAATCTTGTAAAGAATAGATTTCTCCACTTAAAAGAGGTGACTCTTAGACATAGTTCCAGAAGAGTCCTGATGAACCAAACATATTTGAATATTTCGATTTGAGAAACATCACTTGACGTCGAAGACGAATGATCGGTATGCAGTGAAATTAGAAGAATGCTTTGTATAATAAGCTGTTGAAATCTAATCAGCCGTTCACAGGAGACCTGTTCCGGAGGCAATTGCACAGCAAATGAACCAAATATATGAAGAAAATATTTTGCATTCATTTTGCATTTGTAAACAAGGCAATATTCTGTGTTTAGTGAGACCAAAAGAAATTTAAATTTTAATCTTTATAATAAGATCAGAAAAGCCCACCGGATCTTTATCAATGGAAATCGATTACTTTGAAGAGAGCAATCGAAATCAGAGAACCAGAATATCTAATTTGATTTGAGACATAATTCTTCTATCAATGTTCGGCCACATGTTGTAGATCCGAAAAACAGTGATTGTAAACTTATATCTTGCCAAACTTATGTACTAGTGCATATTCCTATAAACATAACACATAACTTTTTTTTCAAGAATTAAAATAAATTAAACATGAAAATATTGAGTAAGCAAATAATAACTTTATTAAAACAATTTAGACTTCATTTAAAGTGTTGTTAACTTAAAAATTGATTTGTGTTTTTAACTTTTTAGTTAAATTTTAGAGTTTCACTGCCATTTTTAATGGTGTTTTCCCATAAACGCACTTAAGTTTATTAGTATATCTAGCATATTTATAATGGGCGGATGATTCATAACAAAGAATCATTTCAAAAATATGGTCTGGCATAGATTCCACTAATTTTTTTAAGAAGATCAGAGCTAAAACTAACAAACTGTTTTTAGTTTTTTATTTGTACAAAATTAAAAAAATTGACTTAGACTGCTTTAAAATATGTTACACTTTTTATAAATTTCTTATTCATAAAAGAGAGAAAACTTCGTCCAGCAATTTGTTATAAATTGTGTTATGCTATAACACTATTACCACCGAAATTATGTTTTAACACCCAAACATTGTTTGATTTCAAATCAGAAAATTCTTGTTTAATCTAAAAAGTACGGCTAAGTTGGCTCTAATTAAAAAACTTCAAATTTATTTTTTTTATGGAAAAAGTAAATGCGTTTCTAGGAATATGCATCAGTGTATTTTTTATTTGATAAAATTTCGCAAAAATTATATTCTTAAAAAAATCGTGTATCACTCATACATGCACAGTTGATAATAAAGAAAGCAGAACATTTTAATGACATCTAATTAGCATCTGAATGCAAATGGTCCTACACACTTGATACACGCTGCCATCTTTGCTCACTCACAAGAAAAAGTTTTTGAAAAAAAAACTAAACGAACATAAATAAATTACACAATAATTAATTAACGAATGACTTGACATACAAAAAAATAAAATAACAACAAACATTCATTAAAAAACTAACAACAAAAGTTGGCAACACTAAACGCAAGATAAAGAAGATGAAGAAAATATCTGAAAAATGCAATCATGCATATATGACTAACAACAAACCAGCCATTTAGAAATGAAGGAAGAATATAGATATAGATACTTGTATATATATACAAATACAAATATGTATAAACAAGTGGAAATAGATATACATATAAAATATAATAAATAATTTTATTTATTACTACTATACGAGGGTAGATTTAATGCCGTGTTCTATAATGGATTTCACATAGAAGAAATAATATTGATAATTGTTAATTTCAAACAATATTGATTTTCTAAAAAAAATAAATTGTTAACAATGATAAACGTTAATCTACAAAAATAATAATTCGGTTATAAACTATGGCGCTTCAATATTTTTATCAACCATAATATGATGATGAATTATTGTAGACACAATCATATTGTGGTTGCCAATATAATATATTGATCAAATCAAAACAGTTGTTGTTGTTGAATTTCTTAAAAATTTTTTAAACATACTTTGCAGCCTTATTATTTTCGATTTATTAACAAATTTGTTGCTATATCAACGAAGTTTTTTTTTTCAAAATAAAATAAATTCAACTATTGTTATATGTTCGATAATAGTTTTGTTGTGACGAATATAATATGGCGTACGTGAGTCGTGTTCGCGTTTAAAATTATAAATTCTTTCTTTTACAGGATCATCAAGTTTCCAGCAGAACGTCAATTTTTCATTATTTTCTCAATAACTTAAATTAGAAAATGACTGAGAGCATTATAAATTCGAGTGGGGTTTAAAAAGAGATGTTGGCCGCTCCAAATCTATTTGGAATTCACACTTTTTACTTTCCTCAATGAGAGATTTAAATCTATATTTTTTCAAGGAAGTGATATTTTGATCATGGATCGTCACAACGATTTCTTTTTAGATTGCAAATAGAAGAGTCAAAGAGTCAGAAAGTATCTCAAACATAATAGCTACAAACATGTTTTCAGAAAAAATAAAATCTTCAGTTATGTCTTTCTGGCATATACACGATCAGTTTAAACGATAATAAAGTACATTTTAAAATATTTTAAAATGAAGAGAATGTGAAATCTATCAACATTTATTATAAATCAAATGCCTTTTAACACTCCTCGTATATATATATAAAAATAAAATCAGAAGGCAAAGAAAATAAAAACAAAGTAATAAAGAAATGAAATGAAGCAATTTTCATTTTCTAATCAACCAACCGTATAAACAAACAAATTTTGCGCTAAATAATTTGACAATTACTCACATCTTAACTCTGGGGATAAAGAACACAACACTAACAACAACAACACAAACAAATAAAAAGAAGAAAATAACATAAATACACACCAAATAAATCCAACCAACACAAACATTTATGAATACAAAATGGATGGCTAAAAAGCAATAAGTATTTAAATGGTGAAGGAGGAGGAGAAGGTAAAGAGGACTCTAAAGAAAATTGAGTAGATAAAAAAAAGACAATTTGTAGGAGTTGGAGCAGGAGGAGGGATGTTATAGAGATGAAAACCAAAGACCTTTAGTTAAACGAGGGGTAAAAAACAAATTAAATCATTTAGATTGTGATAGTGATCCTTTTAAGTAAAGTGTAAGTAACGATTTGTGAGGGGGAGTTTGTCCATTCCCGGCACGCACACTTAGATATGTGTAGACATTTATGAAACCAAACTACTTTGAAAGGAATAAGTAAGAGAAGGGTTATAGTGGGGTTAGGAATTAAAAAGGCAGAGTAATCAAGAGACTTGTCTAAAAGGAAATGGAGTGCTAAGGATTTTATGAAAATAAAATAGCACGACGAAGAAGGAGGTTTAACCACAAAAAACCAAGAGAAGTTAAAACTAATGGAGCTGGAACATTAAATTGATGATTTTCTGAATTGACAAGAACCAACATAAAAACAAAAGCAAAAACAAAAAACACTAGAGGCAAATATAACTCAAATGCTTTTCAGTGAAAGGGGAGGAGCTTTAGCTATAGAACTAAAATGAGTAAAAGAGAGTTTTATAAAGGAACAAAAGAAGAGAATAATTTATAGATTAAACACAAAAATTACGGTACATAATCTTGTTGGAAAATCAACCCCCTTTCATGAAATCTCACTCCCTTTTTTCTCTCTCTCTCTCTCTCACCCATTTAGAAAATGAGTCATTTTCGGCTCTCACTCAAATAGGAAGCTGGATGAGCAACACGTTTTATAACTTAAAGTGTTTAAATATTTTTTCACTCAGTCTACACTTGTGCTCTAGAGATGGTTACATGTGTGTGATTTTCAAATAAGATTTATCGAATAAAACACACATAAAAGAGGGAGTTTGCAAGAAATCAGAGTCACTTTCTGAAATCAGAACAACCCTTAGATGTGATTAGTTTTAAACCGGATTATCACCCGCTATGAACAAACGGATGCCAACAATAAAACAGTCGATTGGTTGACTTTCAAGTGATAACAACTTTGGAAAATCAAACTGCGGATAAAAATTTTAAGAAATAAAAATAAAATAAACGAAAAATAAAAAGGAAAATATTTAAAAGAAAAGTATCTGAACAAAAGTGTCGCGGAAATTATAAATTAAGAAAAATGCTAAATTTCATAAAATAAAAACTAAGAGAAAATATTGAAAAAAATTAATAAAAAAATTGGAATATTGAAAAAATATTTATAAAAAAGTTTTTGGAAAAAATTTAATAAAAACTAGTGAAAAAATTGTGAATTAAAAACTAATAAAAAATATTTTTTGCGTGAACTAAAACGAAATTTTTAAAAATTTAAACCACAAAAATGGTGATGTTACAATCACCTAATAAAACCTCGGATAACACTTCACCCTCTTTGAACGGCTCTCAAATGAGTCCTAAATCAAATCCCGATTCACCCAAATCCAACACTTCTCCGGAAGTTAATAAATCAAATGCCAATGAAAATAATGCCGCTGCTACCGATTTGCACTCGCCCACAGCTAAAATACCCAAATTTATAATAACGCCACAAAATAATCAAAATCCAATAAATAATAACAATAACTCTAATAATAACAACAATAACAATGCAACTTTAAAAACAAATGAAGAAGGTTTACGTTACTCCATGGAACGTCTTAAACAATTAACAGAACAACATCAACAAAGATTTTCGCCAACTGCTGAAGAAATGGAAAATGAATCTCAGAAAATTGGTAGCAGAAGATCACAAACACCACCTAGTGTCCAGCAACAGCAACAACAACAGCGTAAATTAATGGAATTATCGAGTGTAAGACATTTAGCTAGACCAGAACCTTTGCAACATCCACATGCTGCCTTGTTGCAACAACATCCACATCTTTTGCAAAATCCACAATTTTTAGCTGCTGCTGCCCAACATCAGCATCATCACCAACAACAGCAGCAACAACAAAATTTACATCATCTTCCTCATCATCAACATCCAGCATTTCATCAACATTTACCGACGGCAGCTGCTGCAGCAGCGGCATTTCATTTGAGAGGACCGTTGAACAGTAATGCTCCAACTACCTTAACTTTACCATCACCAGCTAATTCTCCACTATCATCACCAACATCACCTAATCACAATCTCCAACAACAACAGCAACAAACCACAACACAAGCAACACATTCCGAAAACCAGCAATCACATCTTCTAACAGCCACATCTGCCACAAATCCCCCATTACAACTGTCAACAAATTCCATACAACCCTCATCATCATCATCCTCCACTACACCTTCATCATCTGCCCTTTTACTTAACCCACATGCTGTACCAGCGACAACACATTTAATCAATGGTCAAATATCAATACCTCCACCCTTGAGTGCCACTCATCTAACATTGAGCCCATCCTCTTCATCGACCACAATTTCATCAACATCCTCCACACAACATGATATGGATTTGGAGAAATTGAAATTGGTTGCTCAAGCTCAAGCGGTTGTTGCACGCTCATCAGGCGTAGCTGGGGTAACATTAAATGGTCAAGCTCCTCCCCGTCCCGATCTAAGTGATTATGGTTTTAGAATACAATTGGGTGGCTTGGCAGCAGCTGCTGCAGCGGCGGCAGCTACATCAAGACAAATTGCCGCCGCTAATTATGCTCGCAGTGATACAAGTGAGGAGCTTAATGTTGATGGTAATGATGATGAGGAGAGTAATGATGGATCACAGGGTACACCGTCGGTAAGTTTGAATTTTTATGGTAAATATAGGAAAATAAAAAGATTATGTGAGGGACTTACCGAATGTTGTTGTGATAGATATCTGTAAATTAAAAAAATTGTAATACAATGTTATTTAAAGTGTTGAAAGCGATATAGAGGAAAATGTTCAGAATTTAAAAATTTTTTCGAGATACTATTTTTTCTAGGGCTAGAAACATAAAAATAATGGATATTTTGTATCTATTTATTCCTAAAAGAAATCAATATCATGAAACTGATCGCATCTAAAGTTTTTATGAATAAACTCAATGTAAAATTAACATTAAAAATTGTTGTTTTAAATAATGTCGATTTTCTGAAACTCAACTCTTATATATTTATTTACTTTAATCACAAAAAATCTTCGTAAAAATATAATCTTTCCAATAAGTCAATATTGCTAAGAGGTTATTTCAACGTTGAAAATATAATTTCAATTAATTTTTATTTCAATAAAAACGTAATACATAATTTGAATTTAAAGTTAACAAAATTATTTTAAAATGTATTGCGATGTTAAATTAACAAGTTAATATATTGATTTAACATTGACAAATATCAGTTTTACTCTATTAAAAAAATAAAGCAAAATTGAATGCACCAAAATATTAGCTATTTGAGCAGCTTCCACAGGGGGCAAATGAATAAATTGGAATACTTTTTTGTTCAATTATTTGTTAAAAAAGAATTGGAAATTTAGTTCACGTATACTGTTGAATCCATAATTCTCATTAAAAACTTCTGTAGAATATTTTTCATTATTATTGTATGTTCTCATTCATACACTTAAATTGTTCTGCATTAGAAGAAGTCTTCTGCCTTCAAATACGATTTCCGAATCAATTAGAATTGTAAATTATTTTCTTAATAAAACAATAGATCCGATCTTCTAATCGAAGGTTGAATTTATATTCACATAAAGATAATGAAAGCACGTAGAGTTATAAATTCGGCATATTTGTAGGGAGTATCGGGATGGAGTTATGACGGATATTCCTGATATTTTGGGTAATCACGCGAACCATTCTCTCTTTTTTTAATTTTAAATTATTTCTCATAATATATATATTCAGTTTTTATATAGTAAGTTTAAAGATATACTTTAAGTAAAATTAATTTCATAAGGTTTCCGAGATGTTCTCTATTGAAATTTAAATTTTATGAATTTTGCAGGATCTTTGCGATGGACAAAACTAATAAAAAAATAATAAAATTTGATATCTGATATATAATCCCAAACTCATCCCTTCATTTATCACCTTTCCGATTTTGAGTTTTGGGAGGTTTTCATAAAATTATGTGGAAGACTTAAAAAAAGGACATTTTATAATCATCAATTTATGTTATTAGTCAAGTGAAGCACAGTGTAGCACGATTTCAATGAATTCACAGTCATAACAGAAGAGTACCTGAGTTTTGAGCTTGAACTTTGTAAACCTACTGTGGGGCGACTCCCTTGCCCCACAGGTTCTAACAATATTAAATGATCTAGATTCCGTCTTATATCTGAAGCGATTTTAAAGATTTTTGAGAGAAAGAGAGGATTCTGCTGGCGGAGGCCTACAAAAACTCTCTCTTATAGTTTAAGAGATTTTTAGCTTCAAAAATATATAATTATTATTAAAATTTTAATGCTGAGTTATCTGCAAATAATACCTTTATTTACAAATCTTCATTAAAAATTGTTAAAAATTCTTAATTCAAGTTTTAGAAAAAAATACGAATCAGGACACTGTTTTAAATGGATTTAAATACATTCTTCCATCGATTGCAGCAGTCATAGGGTTAACTTAGAATTAAATTGCATAGATCTCAATTTCAGACATATTTATAGAAATGTATTATAACCTTTTTTTATACCATCAGACACATTTGTGCGAATTTTTTTTGGAAATTGGTTTAAATCTTTCCATAGCTTCTGCTAAAGGGCTCAATGCGTAAATTACGTTTTCAATACTTTAAGTGTTTATCTGTATGTTTCAACTACCCTGACTTTTAATATGACATATATATCAAAATATCTGATCTAAGTAACAAATAAAAAAATGAAATCTTTTTTAATTAAATTTTTATTTGAATTCAAGGTTTGTCCCGTTGATTTAACCCGTTCTGTGCCAAATTCCAATGCTACATCAACTACCACCTCACCAACATCAACAACATCCTCAACAACAAATACCAGCGATAAAGAAACAACAAAACGTTTAGCATTTTCCGTAGAAAATATATTAGATCCTAATAAATTTACCGGCAAAACACTACAACAACATTACAACAATCAAAGATGGAGTTGTAGCGGTAGCAGTAATTATGATCGGGATGAGGAAATGCATGATGATGAACATAGTGAAGATATGTCGGGTAAGCAAAAAATATAAAAAAATCCATAATATTTTAGCATATAATCCAGGAGTTTATTCTGAGTTTGGCAATCAAAATTTTAATTGATATTTTTGTTTTCTCTTGCCAAATACTTTTATATTTTTTATTTCTCTTTTAAAAATATTTTTCTATGTTTTTTTCTATTATTTTCTAAAACTAAAAGTAAACGCAATTACATGCTTTTTTTTGGATATTTTGTACAGACTTTTTTGAGAGAGTGAAAAAACCCAAAGTATTAATATTTAGTGTAGATGTGAGGGGGAGTGAACCAGAGTGTTAGAAAAAAATATTTCAATCAATTTTTATTTCGGTTTTATAACAAGAAAGAAATACAAATCAAAACAAAATATTCAAATACAAATATTCATGCAATCAAATCAAATCAAAAATAAAATTTTTATATAAAGTATAACATTTTTGGGGAGAAAATAAGGATACAATTTTTTTGGGGGAGGATGTGAAAGAAATTCTAACAGAAACTACATTTCATTTTCAGTCATATATCCTTTGTGTTTTACCTCCCTGACTCTATCTGTTATTCAGTCGGTCAGTCATCCATAGCGAACATTTATTCATTCATCCAACCATCTATATTCATTCTACCGTTCAGTCTATCATTTACTTTATGTATTTGTAGTAGTGAGTATAAAAAAAATAAAATAAATAAATAAAACTGATTTTTGTATTTGTATATGTGTGGGATTTTAATATATTTTCATTTCTATGTATAGGTATTTGTTTAACAAAAAACATATACATTTGTATGATGAATTTGTAGAAGTATTAGTTATTGAAGTTATTACAATCTATATAATACATTTTTAGTTTTAAAAATTTCCAGTTATGTTTGTACAGCAGATTGTAGTTTTATGTTTTTTTTTACTCTATACAGAGTCCTTTTTTATTTATTAAATACTTTCAATTGAAATAAAAAAAATCCAGTTTATTTTCTTTTTCACATAAAAATTCTATGAGTTTTTATAGAGAAAGATTAAAATAGAAATTTTTAGCAAAAATTTTGAATGATATAAAATAAAATTTAAATCTTACATAATTTTAAGGACATTTTAGATATTTGATATGTGCTTTATTTCCTGCTTTTTAAAGAAGAATTTATAAGTGAGGACCATTTTCCATTCCTGACTCTGTCCTTTTATTTACTACAATATGTTCAACACCACCATATTCATATGCTTCTATAAAGTTATAATTAATAAATTAACAATAATATATGCTCAAAAATGTTTTGTTGTACCACAACAATATTTGGTTCATCCGCAACGAAAATATGGCTTTGAAACAACCATATTCTTGTTGGTTTATTGAATTTTTGGAGCGACAACCATAAAATGTTACTAAACCATATTTTTTCTCTGCGTGTGGAAATTTGCTAATTTGAATTTAGATTAGAAGGACAGGCAAAGCTTTATTTTTTAAGACCACTTTTTTTAAAGAATTAGAGATCAACTTACACTCCTTTTAAAATATTGGTTATTAAAAACTTTATTTGTAAATTTCATTTAATTTTTTATTCTTAACTTTAGAGTTAAAATTTTTAAATTTTAAAAAACACACTTAAATTGATCAGTCTCTATAACATTATGAAAAAAGGTGGTTGATCCATTGTAATAAGTTACCTGTTTTTAAAGTCTGGCATTGATTTACTTAATTTACTTTACTTAATTTGCTTTATTTTTAGATTAAGCACTGTTAAAGTCATAAAGCTTTCATTTTGGGCATTATTTGAATAAACTTTACGGCCATGTATTCTTAAAAGTTTCCTTTTGGATTAAAGTTTTTATTTATTTTTCCATCCATTAAAAAGAGAATTTCAAATTCTGCCCAAAGCCGCTGACATCTAAACATCATTTGATCTCAACTCGTGTCAATAACACGAGTATAATTTAGGACTGTCTTAATTAAATTCTTTTTCGTCAGAGAAAAATAACTTTTTCTACTTCTTTGTCCATTTCGTATGAATTTTAGACGACATTCTTTATGATGTTTGTTTTTATCGTTAAGTTGTCTCTCATTAGAAAACTTAAATTTTATAGAATAAAATTAAATGCGTTTATAGGAATATGCATCAGTATATGATTGAATTCAATTAAAAAGACCAGAATAGAATAAATCAGTATTCGACTCAAAGGACTACTGGTAAAGAACAAATTAGATGAGTTTTTATTAATACAGTTTCAGTGTATATTCTGAAAAAAATCTCTGAATTTTGAAGTTTTCCAATTTTTTCTTAGTTCTGGTATAAATCACAGACTGTAGCAGACAAAAACAGAAATTAGTCCAGATTTCTACCAGTTTAAATGGTTGGAAACAGAAGAACACACCTCTCTCATTTATATTTGTGTATGAATACTGGCGATATTTTTTATATGATCGAATATATTTTGATGCTTATTTACTAAGATTCTTTTTATCCATCAAATGATTAAGTTGCAGAATTATTTATAATATTTTCTTTCTCTAATGTTAATACCAAAACAAGTAAGAATGTATAATCGCTCAAGCCCCACTATTTAATACTCTACACCACATTGTAGTAGTTACGAAAATTAATGAACTACCCCCGTATAATTTGATTTTCTGATTTTTTATAAACTGTACATTACATTACTGTGACACTTAGATTTATTTTAAATTTATGAGTTTTAAAATTTATTTTTCTGGGGGGTTATTTGGCAGCTACTAGAAATTACGAAGCGACTCTCGTGTAATTTTGCATATTGATTTTTTGCTTATATTTATTTTAATTTGTTTTGTCATTATTACAACACCAACGTATATATATAAGGTTTATAACCTAAAAAGTGATATTTGTAAGGGGGTTTATATGGGATCTATGAGAAATAATAGACTTTATCAGACTTAGTTATGCCGAATTTCTTTTAAATCTCTTTATATTTAGAACAAATATGACTTTAAACCCTTGAGAAACTATAAAACGACCTTCGCATATTTTGGTAAATTTTTTTGTATATTTTAAGACTTACTTGTGCGTATAGGAGGCACCTGAAATACTGGAACGAACATGGTCAATTCCAATAGGGTTCGTTCTTAGGCCAAAGTAATAACCAAAATTGATACTAGCAGAACATTGATACTAGTAGACTGTTCACAATGTTTACAGGGACAGCTGGCCGGACTGACAGAAGGACATAGTTAAATAGAATCAGAAACTGATTCTGAGTCGAACTGTTATAAACATCTGCACAAACGCGTAATACTCCAACCACCTAAAATGTTGAAGGTATAAAACAGCTTTTTTGTACAAAAAATGATAAAATTTAAACTAAAAATGTTTTTCTAAACTTTGTTCAACGTTCTTTGAAATATAGTTTTTTCCAATAACTACATTATCCTCCTTCATTCTTTTGAATACATATTCCCTTGTTTACTTAATTTATTATTTACATTTTCATTATAATTTGTTATCATTTGTTTAACAATTAACACGAAAATATTTGCATTTATAAAACAGAAATTACGCGTCTATTGTTTTCTGAAATTATTATCACCAAAAAAACAACAACAATAGCCAAATGCGACAGACAGACAAACGCAATATCTTATGCTAAACAAAAATTATTGTTTGTTTAGCTTCCTACACCCTGCGGAGTCATCATTAAAATAAAATTAAAATTATTTCTCATTTATCCAAACTGAAAAAAGCACACAAAAATGTACAAAAGACTTAAAGTAAAATATTATAAATCGAATAATTCATTCAATGATAACAATAGCAAGTGACCCCCCAAACTACTAATTATGAGAGACCATCATATAAGTATTTAACACCTTAAAAACACAATAAAATATAATTTATCGTTTTAACGTCATTAAAACATAAAATCTAAAGCGCATGAGCAAAAAAGCGACCGAGATAAAAAATGTATAATATTATTGTGGTATTGGGGAGAAAACAGCCTGACAACCTACAGAATTTTACGAAACAAGGATTTTCTTCCTCATTTTATGCACCTAAATGTGTATATATGTGTGTGTGTGTTTCTAACTAATTAACAAACTTGCTAATTAATGTAAAATAACTCTACATCATCATCAGTTCGTTTGTTTGTATGTGTGAATGTATTGTTATTGTTTGTGTTTTGTTTATATCGAAGTATAGAAATTAGTTGTTATATATGTATGTGTGTATATGTGTTTTCTTTAGAAAATCCAACAAAATTCAATGGCAAAATAATTGTCCTGTTAAGTAAAGCTTGTATGCGTGTGTGTTTGTAAAACCTAAAATCGTTTATCATTTCAACTTTGTTTAAGTTTTTTTTTCTATGAAATCCATGAAATTGCACTTCAAACCAAGATATACCAATATACTTTACACCTTATAACTACATACCACTACAAAAACATTTACACATAAATATGTGTGAGTGTGTAAAATTTACCATCAATATTTTGTTTTTATTATTCAGGTTCACTATGGCGTATACTTAACGCCAATTTATGGATTTGTCAGTTATTATGGTAATTATACTCTCACACATCTATACACACATACATTCCCAAAAAAGCACATATTTTCTCTTTATAGTGTTTATATTACTGTGTGTTTTTTTTGGAGAGCATTTCCGGTTGTTAATGGTGTTTGACAGTGTCTATGGAATTTATGTGCGTATTTTTCTTGTTTACACTTCAATGTGTGTGTGTGTGTATGTATAAGTGCGTTTAAATGCGTGTGGCTTATAATTGTCTGTGTTTACTTAAGTCCGCCACCATTGATGTAGATAATTGTGTTTTATTAGCGCAAACAATAGAGCAAAATTTTATTGTTGAAATGCTATAAAGTCCATTGTATAGAGATGATGATGGAACCTAATTATGATTTGTTGTATTACATTTGAGTTGATGGACACAATTAAAAATAACAGTTTAACTGTAAAATAAAGTTTAAAATATATAATGAAATACAAAAACGTTTATAGTTAAAAAATTTTGCCCACTTAATTTTTTCTTGCGTTTTTTAATTCTCTAAAAAATATGTGCGTTTATAGTAATATGCATCAGCGTACACATTTTTTAAATAACTAACTACAATGGTCGAAGGAAAACCTGGGCCAAAGGCCGGATGAATTCATTTTATATAAAGATTTTCAAATAGTTTTTTTCAAATCATGACCGAGCATTATGGAGATGAGTTTCGCTGTCGGAAATCATTTTTCCTTCATTGCTCTCTTCGTGTCAGGTCCAATAATGTGATAATTTTTCTTAATGATTGCAATCTTAAATAAAGATAACTTGTGATTATCTGTTCGATTCCAGCAGCTCATAATATAACACAACCTTTAGATCTGACCAAATACTGAGCATTTGCTTGATAATAATTAATTTTTTATAACCTTTAACAATATGATGAACAAATTACTTATTTTTGTAGCATTAATGTGAAGCATTCATGTGTCTTCTTTTAATTTCCCTTGTATTCAAATCATATTGAACCCTGCTTGCGATTGTTGGGTAAAAGCTTTTTGAATCTCGTCAATAAATGCTGCCAATTTCACATCTTCAAAGTTTTTCAGCTGATTCCTTTTGTCGTCTTCTGGGTCGTATTTCATTACGCCAAACTTATTGAGTGTGACGCTTGCTTACCAAACATTGACAACTTCAGGTTGTCACTTTGTATCCACGAGATACGAGACTACCACACTCACAACATTTTCTTTAATCACAAAATTCCATATTATCATAGTGATTGGAAAAAATATGTGTTTACACTTTCGTCACTACCGAAGATTGTGTAAGGACTTAAGTTAGATTTGACCTGTCAAATTTTGCAAAGTTCTCTTAGTATATTTTGGAATTATTGAGTTATCATTCATGTTTTTTATTAAAAAATGTAGGGAAAAGAACTACTGAAAAGTTTAGCTTTTGAAAGATCCTTTTCGTTTTGAAAAAAGTTTCAAAGTTTCGTAAAAATTATTAAAATAAAAATGGCCTTGAATACAAGTTACCAAGTTTATTTTTGAATGATATTATAGAAAGTAAATAGAAACCGTTTGGTATATACTCAATCAGTTCAGAACTGATCTAAGTATACTACCTATAGATTCACTGTCATATCACATTGGTCATTTATTTTCCCTTCAGTGGAAAATATATTACATCAGACATCTTTTATATTATTTCGTATTATACCAATTTAATCTTAAAATGGTACAAATGACGTTTGAATAATAAAAACCATTTATGAAAGTGTTTATTAAGTGGGATAACTTTATGAGTATATAAAAGAAATTTCATATATCCACCTCCACTTAAAAAGTACACAAACAGGATCATAAACTTTTCTGAAATTACTCAACAATTTAAAAAGTTTTTATTTCAAAATAAAACACCTCCATAGCCCATCTACAGTCTCCTCACAACCACCACTCCCACCTCTTAAAAGCAACCACAAATAAAGTCCCAACTTATATAAAAATAAACTTTTATACAACTCACGTTTCCAGCACACATACACTTTTTAAAATGTATGTGTTGGTGGCAAAGTCATAAACTTAATTATAAAATCAGAGAGTGTTAATTACCGGTACCATCATAAACTTTATAAACATATAATAAACAAAAGTATGAAGGCAACAATCCAGAAGGAAAGCTTTAAGGAAGATAGCTTTTATGAGATATTTTATACATAGAGACATCAATTGTGGGAGTATCAGGCATAATTGGGTACGAGTTATATAACAGTTATTGTATGCTTGTTTGTCAAACTGGTAATTTTAATATTGGCGTCAATTATTATGATGTTTCATAAAATTAATGTGGCCCAAGGGAGTATTTGAGGTTTTGGGATTTTTTGATAACATGTTAAATAATTGATGACATAAAAGTTGTTGTTTATAAAAACTTAACAATAAAAGTTTTAAAAATAATGTTAGAAAAAGAAAACAAGAAGATAATTTGAAATAAGTCTAAATTAAAAGATTTTGATAATATATAAATTTGCATATGTGAAGGTGTTTTGTTTGTTTAAATTATTGCATAGTTTTAGGCACGAATTTAAATATTGCAAATTTTTTAGAACTTGAGTAGTTTTTGAGTTTTTTTCTTAACAAAACAATTTTAAAATATTTAACGTAACTTTCAGATTTCATATTTCCTTTTAAGGATCAGCCATGTTTAATATTTTCCTATACACCAATATTCATTTCATTATTTCCACCATTTTTTGTTTTTCTATTATTTTTGGTTTATTTTTACAATGATCCCCTGTTTTCTTAGAATGACTGGTTGTTGTTGTTGTCTGTCAAGCTTTTTTCATTTCTTTTCTTGTTTTGTAAACAAAAACCACCCCCTCATGTCCTCACAATGTTACGTAAAATATCCCCATTTTGTGTAAATGGCGCCATATAAATATTTTCACTTTGTATACATTTTGCCATGTTGTTTTTGTTTCCTTTTCATGTTGTTGGTACTTATACTTTTATAGCTGTAAGCAACCCCTAGTTTCTGTTGTATACGTGGCAATAATGATGAGTTTACTGTAAGTGTAGTGGAGTTTTCCCCCAGACTTTCTTTAGAAATTTATCGTTGTTATTTTTCTTTAGCATGCAGCTGAATATCATCATTTATGCATAAGTTTTTTTATTTTATTTTATTTTTTTCAACATTTATTGTTCTTTAGATTTTTTATTCATGAAGGGAAAAAAGAAGGTATAAAAATAGAATTTTAAAAAGATTTATAGTGTAGCCAGATGTTGGAATATTTCCAAGACTGAAAACAAATTTAAAATCTTAATGAATTTTTTAAAATGGTTATTTAGCCGATTGCTTTTCTATCGATATAAATTTCACAATTTCAGTCTCAAATTAATTTATTTTTTAAAGAAATCGTAAATTTTCCACTTTTGTAAAAAAAATCAATTTAACTGTCAATTGTGGTTTTGCTCTCATGGCTGAATGAACCGCCATTGTAAATACTAACAAAACAGGGTATATTGTACACCATCCTTTTTAAAATGAACCCGTTACTTGATACTTCAATGATCAGCAGCCGTTTGTATGTGAAATGTTCAAACCTAAACGACTTAAAACACCCAATTAACCAAACCCATCAACAAAATGTATCTAAATGGTCAAGGTTGTCTCTAAAATACATTTTTCCACGTTACGCTATTTAAACACAAAAAAAAACCAGCAGACATACTGGTAGACGCACTCAAACACAAACCAACATACAAGCAAACAGTCTAATAGATCAAGTTTGTTAAATGCCTAATGTTTGTTGTTCCTGCTGCTATTTTTTGTTGCTGTTGCGTTTCCAATATCATTAACAAATACTAACGCGAAAAAAAAGATTGAAAACAGCAAATTTGTTGTTAAGTTGATGTTGGTGGGTTCAAATTCCAGCCATCATTTAGAGAAACAACAAACATAAATGCTAACATAAAAATCCCAGTTTCAAATAAACATATCGATTGTCTGGTCTCACACTAATCGCGTTGGATTCTGTAACACACTCGTACAAAACGCGTTAAATTTGTGTTTTCATTTTGTTGGGGTTTAAATGGTGCAAATATGTGTATAATTGTTTTTTGTTTGTATTTGTGTTAGTGATTTCTTTTTTTTTCTTTTTACATGTGTGTGTATTGGCAGTCCATTTGGCATTTGCTTATATGTGAGAGATTCAAACACACATTCAGCGTAATATTGTTTTTTTTGGGTGTTCAGTTTGACCACAAAATCAAATTAAATGCGGTTGCAAATTAGTACTGTTTATCGTTTCAAATTGTGTGTTTCATTTTCAAAGAGGAAAAACTTTAGAAGGGAATTGATTGTATGAAAATATTTTTTTTTATTTCAATTAATTTTTAATATTTATTTAATTTGAAGAAAATACTAAGGATGTTTTGATATACTATGTGATCATTTTGATACTGAGCGTTGTCATGTTGCACAAAGTGATCGACAAAGGCATAGATACATTGAGTATTATATAAAACGTTTGATGGTTTATGCCTCTAGTTGCTGATGCTCTTATAGCAGGCAATGGTAAGAGTAATGTTGTTAACTCTGAATATTTGCTAGATTTTTTTTTTGATCTTTAACTATATAATTATCATTTTGCAACTGAGGTGAGCAAGAAGTCTATAAGGAGATAGCACCTTGCATGGCAGATTTGGAAATGGACTCGAAAACTATAGTAAGATAGTGAAAACGAATCAGTTTAATTACACTTTATAAATTCTCGCAACCACCTCTAAACGATTTGAACTCCTGGGTTTAATTAAAGCAGTTTTATGTGGAGTGATTGATGAACGTAGAGAGGCGCAATTAAACATGAACTGCTGCAAGTTATTAGTTTACATCTTTACTGTTCTTGTTGAATTTATTCCATAGGTTCTTTATGAGATTTAAGTCAAGACTGTATTGTCCAATCAAAAATGTTCAAAATCACTTTTTTACTAAATTGGATGAGTCTTTGGGATCACTACCCTTCATAAATATGGATTCGAATGGCTCCATATGTTTTTTCAGAATTTCGAAATATTGAAATATGACCATTTACCCATTTATTTTAAAATTCGTGACTTCTCTAACGCCATTTATAGCTGTATACATATATAATTCACCTTATTAGACAAGTTATATTTTCCCTGAAACTCACTCTGCGATATGTTTTTATATTTATAATATTCAATGTATATGTAAACATACACAATTAAAATCACTGCTGGTTTGTGTTGGATGATGATAGTATTATTGTTATATGTTGTTGTTGCAATTTTTGTTGCAGTTGTTATTGCTAAATGTACATGTTCTTTTAAACAGACATCCATTACAAAAGTAAACTTATTTATAAATGTTGTTTATTTTAACAACCGCCATTATACGCCATACGAAAACAAACAAATCATAACATACACATATACACAAGTATAACATGCAACATACACATACAAAAGCATAAGCACTCGTACGCATATTTTGAAAAAGAAAACTCTGTCAGCTAATAACAGACAGTTTTAAAACTAGTAAGAGTACTAATATTGTCTCCCACTACTACTACTACTACTAATTGGAGTGGGAGAGATACTTAACACATACATTTTCATTTAATTATAAAATACTATGAATATTTTTGTTTGTATGTAATTATCCTGGTAATGATTGTGTTTATTGGCGGGCACTGTCGGTCAATAAATGTTCAATATTAAATGAAGCATTGATGTTAATTTACTGATTAATTACCGCAATGTTTACAAAGGGGTAAAATAGAGGTGAATGTGAGTAAAGAAACGATAATATGATTATTTTATATATGTATGTGTATGAGGGGCACTTTAAAGTGATGTGTGCATGTATGAGTGCATATATAGTGCTAAGTGGATATGATGTTAAAAAAAAAATACAAAACAGCGACATTAATATCAATAGTGTTAAAATTGAGTGCAATGGTTTAGGTGTAATTAAAATAGATAGATTATTTGCCTACTTTTAGGCTGTTAAATACATAAATACATATTAAGCTTAATTAATTAGATGTTAGAACAATAAATTGATTTAAATATGAAAAAATAAAAATGTCTTTATTTTAAAGATTTCAAAGATTTAGATTAGTTTTGGACATTTGGAAAGAATGGGCCTACTTTATATTATAAGGATATATATTAATAATTCCTTATTATATAATACATAAAAATTACATTCGTTAAGAATTTAATTATCATTTAATTAGATAACATTTATAATAAGTAACATAAAACCTCAACTTATTTACTTTTTTCAAATATCCTATTAATTACCTTTAAGCAAAATACTTACATCCCTAACAACCTTTATTTCAAAAAGTCCCTTTTGAATTATTAAACAATAATTAAAAGTATTTCCAGTTTTCTTTCAAAATAATTCAAATACATCCTTAAATCCTTTTTATATTCTGGTCTTAACAACTTGTTCTTAAACACGTTTTTAAGCCCTAAAAAGTTCTCAAAAATCTAAAAAAAGTCGTAAAATGTAACATTTACAGCAACAAAGTTTGCTTGTTAACAAATTAACTACACAACAAAACAATTTAGTTGCCACAAGCAATTGAAGTATATTTTAATAGGGTTATTTTACTCCCACCTTATAAGAAGATTCACTAAAAATAGAGTTAAATTTGCTAGACTTTCTTAACAAGCGAAATGTAAAGCGTTAAAAAATGCACTCAAGCATTAAGAAAGAAAATCTTGTGACAAACAGTACAACAACACAATATCGAATTAAGAAAAAAATAAATTGGAATCAAATCGTCTACATAAATTTGAGGCCAGGACGAAAGAGAAAAAGGCTTACATTTGTGTGTTTGCATTTTAAAAAGGATTTAATGGCAATACTTCTTCATCATTCGAATACAACTTTTTACTGAAATGTCAACCCTTTTCAAAATGTAAATCTCTGCAAAAGGGGAGAGTAAATTGTTGAGGAGTGTATTTTAAAAAGCAGGAAGAATTAATCCTAAATTAAGTATGCGACATTTGAATACAAGGGAAACGAACATATACTTTTTTGTCAATTTTGAAGGTGTGAACTTTAGTCTTCGGAGGTAAAAGTAATATACTCTTAATATTTAAATTGCTCGATTCCAAAGAACACATTTCAGAAAACAATTGAACAAAGTTGAAAAAAATCTTCCATATTTTGATATGGCAGAATCCTGGCAACGTTATTGGCCAAAACATTCATGGATCCAGACTTCACTAATCACACCTAACAAAATATTTGATATAATGAAAATATTTGATTTTTCCGTTAGTTTTTTATTTAATTGAATGAAATAGAATCTCCATTACACGACATAAATAACTTACAACCAAAATTTTAAAGAAAAACTAAAAAAAAATCACGTAAACAAATTCATCCAATTCGAAGGACCAACATTTTTGTAGAGATAAATGTATATGATGATTTTGACTTTTAATGATAATTCGGTTCCGGCATGCCTTTTTTTACTTTGGTGTCACATGTTATTGTGCGGTTAATGTGTTAGTATTTTATTTGAAATATCAGAATAGTAAATAACTATTCAACTCGAAGGACTAATAATTTTATATGTGAACTATTTCCGTATTTAACATCATAACATCTTCATATAACTATTTTTGCATTCTCAAATAAAAAAGCATCCAGTTCGTTTTACCAATAGACGTATATATCAAATACTGAAGTATTATATAACACCAGAAATATAATTCTATTTAAATATCATTCGTAGAACCATAAACTCCATAATTTCATACTAAACAACATTTAAACGCCTCCATTACAATTATTTGTTTATTTTGCGCAAAATATTTCACGAAAATCAATTTATTTATTCGCAGAAAATAGATTTCATTGGAAGATTTATTTAATTACACTGTAATAGAAAACGTAATTGATTGTCATAATGGAAACACCGAAAAGGATGTGAAAAGAAATCAAAACAAATCATTGTTACTCCTACTCTTCATAATCAATTTTAATTGAATATGTATTAAAAATAGATAGCAACAGCAATAACAACAAAAACAACAAAAACACATGATCCCAAGGACAACAATAACAACAATTTTTTTCCAATTAATTTTTCCTCAACCAAACGAGAAAATATTGATTGAATTCGTATACAATTTTTTTATTATTATTTAACAATATTGACATCAATGACATGTGTAGCTATTGGAATAATTTTTTGTTGTCATTGTTGTATAGCTTTATGATGATGACTCTGCTATAGCTGCTGCTTTTGATGATGATAAGAGGGCGTTTGAAAAACAAGTGAAATGAAAGTGATTGATTTACAATTTTCAAAAACAAAAAATGGAAATTGTTTAAGGGTTTTTTTCTATTATGTCCATTGATTTTCTGACCACTCGGGATAATAACATTTACAAGTGGTCATCATATGACTGAATATGCAAGGTAGACATTACTATCACCATACATATGTTACGTGAAAAAAGGTCTTACTTTCTGTATTATTTGTTTGTTTCTCCCTCCTCTACCCCAACTGTGATTGATGACTATTTTGTTAGGCTGAAATTAAATCTGTTTATTGATGGCTGAATAAATGCTAATTTGTTTTATTTTATTTTTTGTCATTAAATTGTATCCTTTATTATCCTCCACAAATAAACAATCAAGTTATCTTTAATGTTATTTGTTTTTTTTTTTTTTCAATTTTAGCCCATGACCTTAATGACATGGATCAGGATGACATGTGTGACGATGGTATGAGTGATATTGATGATCATGCCAGCGAAACGGATTCGAAAAAGGGTGGCAGTCGTAATGGTGATGGTAAATCTCAAAACGGTGGTGGTGGCTCCAAACCTCGTAGAGCACGAACAGCATTCACTTATGAACAGTTGGTTTCGTTGGAAAATAAGTTCAAGACTACACGTTATTTGAGTGTATGTGAGAGACTGAATTTGGCCATAAGTTTGTCATTGACTGAGACTCAGGTAAGAATGAAAGTTTGTATTAAACTAATAAATTAAAGTAATTACAATTAACTAAATTAATATCTTAAATATATAGTTTTTCAATTAACTAGTTAAACCTTAATTTTTTCTTTTTATTTCATTTTAGGTTAAAATTTGGTTTCAAAATCGTCGCACCAAATGGAAGAAACAAAATCCTGGCATGGATGTCAATAGCCCCACCATACCACCACCTCCCTCAGGCGGTTCTTTTGGACCAGGAGCTTATGCCAGCAGCCTTCTATACTCCCACACAATGCCATATCCACCCTATGGTCCCTATTTCCATCCTTTGGGTGCTGCTCATCATTTAAGTCATTCGCATTCATAAAATTGTAAGATGCAACAAAAATTGTTGCAAATAATGGAAATGCGTAAATATCGCACACAAGCCAAAGAGTAAAAATAACCAAAAAACAAAAAATTGTGATGAATCTTTAAAAACCAAAACTTTTGTAAAATAAATCTCAAAAACAAATTCTTATTACCAAAAAGGGCCAGTGCAATTTTGAAAATATAATTTATATTTTGTAAAAAATTAGTATAATTAAAATTCCTTTTGATTTTAGAAAAAAAACTTTGTCAATTAATTACGGAAATCTGGCTTTTCTTTCGTTTATATCATGTTTGTAAATATGCTTTTTTGCCACTTATTGTAAATTTATGAGAAATTTCTATTAACAATAATTAATTTTAATTTAATTTTAAGATATTAAATTCAAAAATAAAGTTATATATAAATACATATAAATAATCTTGTACATGTCAGCCATTTATACATAAATGATTATTTAACATAATAATTAATTTATAATTAAGTTAAAAATTAAAAAAAGATAAAAAGACAAAATAAATTTAAATTCATGAAAATCAAAAAATTATTATAATAAAATTAAAAATAATCTTAAGAGTTAAGTCAAATTAATAAAAATTAAAAAAAGAAAATAAATATAATTTGTAGTGTTTTTCAATATGTGGAATCGGGTTTCCAAGGAATGGGGGTGGTTTAGGAGTTTAAAAGCATGGAAATAAAATGTGTATGTAATTAAGAAACTAATTCATGGTTGTATGTAATCACAAAAGTACATTGTGTTTACCGTTAAAAAAATTCATAACCATAACATGGTTGTGGCTCAATAATATATTAGTGACTGCATAACCCTAACTTAACGGCTTTCGATTCTCGCCATTACAACTTTACATAATTCACTGTTGCGACATACCAACCTCAAATTTTAAGATTCGAAAAGATATTCTACATTAGGCACTAATCATATGATTAACTGCCCATAATAGGATAATTTGGTCATAGACGGAATTTTATCAAGGACAAATGTAACAAGTAGCTGATAGAACGACTTTAAAGAGAATATTTCACACTAATTTTCAATCTGACTTTAATAGGAGGGACTAGGACGGATATATTCGACAACAAAGGAACTTTTGAGAAGTATTTTAAACTAGCGAATAAGCTTTCGGGTGAAGTTATTTGATAGCAGTTGATAGTTAAAAGAGATTTACCGCAAAGAGAAAAATTGGGAACCATCAAGAAAATAAACAGTTTTATATAAATAATGTTCACCCTGGATTTATCAAGTGGATCCGATGAAAGGATTTACACTCTATTCCAATTATTGAAATCTCAAATTCATGTAAATAATAAGTCCTCAGACTCTGATTGAAATATTTCAGAAAAGTAACTATCTGATCAACCAATTAGTTTACTCGCAAAGAAAAGTAAGTTTTACGACAGTACCACTATTTTTGTGACAAACATGTACTGTTATTGCCAACATGTCGTTTATTAAATTAAATTTATTTTAGCAATAATTTTGTTGCTGCAATCATATTATTGTCAATAAATTAACCATAATATACATTTTGAAATATGAATATTGTTGATAAAAAGTCAGTTACAACAAAACTATTGTTATTCGATTAAAATATTAGTCTCAAAAATAAACATTTTTGAAATTTAAAGAAAACTATACTTATTGAATAAAAGTAATATTTTCAAAATTGTTAGCAGCTTAATTTGTCTATGTTTTTATTTAATTTACCCATAATATGTTGCCTCCCGATTATGTTTACCAGAACCATATATTTTCTTTGAGTGTATGTATTTTTTATATAAAACCGATTTTTTATTTAAAAAGGGGTTTGGTGATATTGAAGATTTTTTATATTCTTTTAAAAGCAAAGTACAAGTAAGTAAAGTACATTACTTATCTTAAGACGAATTTTATCATCTAGCAGCAATTGAGCTTTACACATTAATTATTATAAAAATAAAAAGAACAGATTAAAATCGACTTAATTCAATATGAAATCAACATAAACAAAGTTGATTTATTATGATAATACGAGTTTAAATATTGTTTCTAATATTAAAATTATACTGTCATTAGCAATTTTAAAAGTGATATCTTATCGAATTTATATCAAATATCCAAATATACATTTGTAATATGATGATCTGGCTTTTTTCTTAGTGTACGGCGTTGATGTTCCAAAATTCGATTTGAATGAAATTTTCTACATTAATACAAAAGATCTAAGTTCATTTGTTATACCCTCCATCATGTGTGTAAAGTATATTGTTTCATTTGTAACGGCAAGAAGGATTCATCTAAGAACCCATAATGTATATATATTTTACATCAAATCAAAATCTGGGTCGATTTATCAATGTTCGCCGGTCTGTTATTAACACACACAAAATTTGTCCTAAGTATTTGCTATTGTTCTAAGAAGTTCATTATTTCAAATTGTCAAATTCGTTGGATTAGAAAAAATTATAGACCGATATCTGAGACAATCTCCTGAAATTGAGGAATTTGAACAACGATTATGACTAAAATACTTATTCGATTTTCTTGAATTTTGAAATGCGTTAAGCGCTACAAAATTTACGGATGGGACATAAGGGAGTATATCTCCATAACTAATAGAAAAAATCTCACGAAATTTTGACAAACGGTTAGTAATTGAAAATACATTATTGAAGACTAAAATTTTTGAAGGTAAGATACAGGGAGTGATATCCTTCTCATATCGCATAACTCAACAAATGTTGCAGGCAATTTAATAAAATTTAGCGCATGGATGAATCAATATCAGCATCTCCTTACAGGCTAAATTTGTAATACGTTCTTACAATTATTTCCAAAATGACCAGCACCTCCACTTTGATGTGGAGATTACGTGTAGCACTCTTCATTGAAATCGGAGGTGGTGATGTCAAATAAGCGATATATGCATCCGGTATTAATTTTAAACTAATTAATCTCAATTTTTTATAAAATATATTGTTGCAAATTGGGAATAAGGAAGAGTGACACTTCTTTTACAAAACAAACTGTATGAAGAAAATCAACATCCTTCATTGGTACAAGAATTCATCATACAACTGTGACAGTTGACTCTGATTAGAAAAGAACATTATCTGAAATTTTACATATATATTTTTTTGATGTATTTGTGTATCGCAAAACAAATATGTTTAAGTCACACCATTAATATTTAATTAATTTCAAATATATTTGCTTAAATACTTCCAAATACTGTTGTACTCACACATTGAAATAGTCAACAAATACATTGTATGAAGATAAAAAACATTCAAAATGAGAACATTCCGAATAAAACAGGAATTAAGGAAACTAATTGCAAAGTACTTAACTAAAGATTAAAAAAATATATGTAAGTTTTTTTCTTTGGAAAAAAACAAATGTAAAAACAGTGCGATTTTAATAAATTATGGAACAACAAAAATAACAACAGCTATAAAAAATATATGTGTATGTAAATGGGAGTTATATGAATTAAAAGAAAAGAAAAGAGAGATACACATATACATAAATTAGTAAAAAATCATTTACTCATAACAAATAAACCCTGCAGTATGAAAACGAAAAAAGAAAGATTTTTCTTAGTTTAGATAACTTTCATAAAAATTAAGAAAGTCGTTGCTGCTAAATTTCCCCCAAATAGTAAAATTAAGGATAACTCTAAAATAAATGTATTCAAATTTAAACAAATTATTATCCTGAATCAACTATTTCATTAAACTACAGGACATAACAAATACAATCATGTATAAATAATTGAATAAGTGAAATGTGAATAAGCTTGAATGTGTGTATGTATTATCACACATACACAAAGTAAGTACTCATATATATATAAACGCATAATGGATTCCTTATGCATACATTCAGGAGCATTTATTTTTATATGCAAATAAATTCCACAACGAATAAATTCAATTTAACAACCATGAAGTGTATAAACTCTCATACAAACACAAATCTATCTGCTTAAATGTACACGTTTAGGTGGGACAATTTAGAATTAAAATACTGATTCATTAATAAATACTTCGCATTTGGAACTTTCAAAATTTGAAGTTAATTTTACCGGGATTAATGCCAAATAATTTCAAAATTCCGAAAAAGGTTTGGTACTTTTTATACAAAAATTTTATTAAAAATCAATGTAAATTCACACTTTTCCTAGCAAAATCAAATTTTATTAAAAAATCAAAAAAGTTTTACTGGAAAATAATTTTTTTCTAAAAATTTCAAATTTTAATTAAAAATTTCACTAAAAACTGAAATTATCACTTAAAAATTTAAATTTTTTAATAAAAAACTTTTCAAATTTTCAAAATCGAAAATGATTCTTGAACGCTTGTTGTTAAACATGATACCTGATGGGCAATAATTTCCCATTCTAACTGTCATTTGTGTCAATCGATGTAGAACACTATTATTGGATTATGGTTAACTCCAGACTTCCGAACAGGATGTCGAAAATTGACAAAATTCATTATTTACCTTAAAGTTGATGCAGTGATTTGTGGGGTGTAAACAAATTGCATAAAGTCAGTGTTAAAGTAAACTTTATGCCATACTCGGATATACCGAATCTTCTATATATTATACGCATATACACACTCACATATGCACTCATGCATACATTATATGAAAAAATTTCTTATATAATAAAGAAACTGAAATGGGTTATTAAATATTATATTTATGGCTATAACTTTTTTCTACTGAACCGATTATGAGAATTTTCGGAATACTAATGAGGTATATATTTCCTAATATTATGGAAAAATGTTATTCTAATTTGTTGATTTATAATTGATATTTTTACGAAAGATTTTCGATTTAATTTAGGGGTTGTCTCAAATATCGGTCTGTATCTCTTAACATACTGAACCGATTTTGCTAGATTTAAATAGGAAACTTTTCAGGACTACATCGAATAATCAGGCCAAATTTCATTTAGCTCTGTCAATTATTGCGGATGTGAGCGTGCCAACAACAGTACAACAACAAAACGACTTATTATAATTCTGTAAATTTTAACCCGTTAAAAATATCTTAATAAAATTTCACATGACATGAGTTCAGGTGTTTAGGAGTTCAACTAAAGAAGCTTAGATTCCCATCTCTTAAGGTCATGGCCAGTGACCATAAAGAAATTAATTTTAATAGACCTTGCAAATATCTTAAAAAATCGCTAACATGTGTGGGTTATTATATCCAAAAAGAAAAATACGATTTGGACACACTGCGTACTGATCGAACTATCCACTTATCTGCCAAAAAAACTGCCTATAAAAGGATATATAAGTTTTTATTCTCACTAATACATATGAATGTGTTCATTATACATACAACAATGAATGTATAAAGATTTCGTAGGCAATTTTCTTTCAATTTTTTTTGGCAATTATGGATATTAAATATTTTTTCAGTACCGCTTATCATATTTCTTATATAAAACAAAAGGAAGAATATTTTCTCTTCAGAAAAACAAAATTATTTTGAATATTTTCAATATAAGAAATACAAAATTAATTTATTTTCCAAAAAGAAAAAAATCCTTTACACAAAATCTCTACAACTTTTAATGCTACAACGCTCAATATTCCCGACACACATCTTTCTTTACAATACAAAATGTATTTTCTGTTTTATATCCCTTATTTGTATTTTATTTTTGGATATTTGTGGTCAAAATTAAGTTGGTTCGTTGGACGGTTGGTTGGATGGTTGTTTGGTTCGTTGGTGGTGTGTCAAATAAGCCGCTTATAAAATTCCATTCATTTCATCATCATCAACATCATATAATTGTATTTCATCATAAGTTCAAGTAGTCTACTTGTTGGTTTTTATTTTCTCTCCTCTTTATCCTTTTTTGCCAATGTATGTTAAGGCGTGTGAGTGAGTGTGTATGTGTGTGAAAGCTCCTGTTTTTTTATTATTGCCTAAAGACGAGCAAATTTAAAATTTTCCACTTGACTTAATTTTTGTTGTCAAACAATTTACTCATTTAAATACACAAACAATTTCATTCATTTTTACGTTTTTAATGCGATATGATGATGATGAAAAGAATACAGAAAAATTAAATATGTGTGATGGTCTCAGATGTCTTTTGAAATTAAATTAATTATAATTATTCTCTACTTTATCTGATTTTTTTTCTCGAAAATAAGTTAAAGTGAGAGTTTGAGTAATGAGATTTTTTGCTATAAAGATTAAGTAGTTATTTTTTTATCTTTTAATATTAATATGAAGTTTATTTTTTGTAAATGAAATGTGAAAGATTCTTCAGTATTTCAATGTATTATAGACAACACGCAAAGTACTATTGTGATTAATATTGTTATTGTAACTAAATAATAAAAATAAAAATAAATATTAGTTCTTATTCAGTTGTCAGTAACTGAAAATATATCACGACTGTTTAATAAAATAAAACTGTGATCAGTCAGTCATATTTCCAAACATATTGCGACACAATTTCGTATTTTTTTTTTATTAAAATAATTTTATTACAGCAACAAAATCATTATCAAAATAAAATAAAACCAATAATAAACATGTTGGTGATAACAATGAATATTTGACGCTAATAATATAAATGTTTGCGACAAACATATTGCGAAAAGATGTTTCTCTCCGTGAAGTTGGTAATATTATATAAAACAATTTTTATACGTATTTTCGTTTGTAACGTCCAGTAAAAATATCTAAGACCCATAAAGTATATATGTATATTGTTTCATCAAATCAGAGTTCGAGCCGAGTAAGCTCTGTCCCTCTGCCTGTCTGTTGATGGCACGCCAACATCCGCACTAAATGATAGATCACAATTAGATTTGGGTTGAGTATTTATTATTTTCTGAGAAGTTTCATATATAAAACCGACAAAATCAGTTGAATAGAAACTAATTTCATGAAATTTGGATATAATTTTGGAATAGGGTACGTGATATCCACTTACATACGGTATTTTTTATATGTTCCCAAAATTATTTCTAAATTGATCGTTTCGAATGGGGCATTAAAGATTTGATATTGTCAAATATATCGTTCTAACTTGTTTTAAGTAAAATTTCAGTTTTTCTTTCTAAATTAAATTTTCAACTAAAGTTATCATAAATCCGATAGAAATATAAATAAATCAACACAAAATGAACGTAACACTACAAAATTCATGTTTTTGACAATAAATGGTTGTGGGACACCAAAATATGGTTGTCAGATAACAATAATATGGTTGCGAACGCTAAAACATCCATGTTGTTGAATATTATATGATTGTAAGATAACGAAATATAGCTGTAATAGAGCAAAATATGATTGATCCATAACAAAATGTGGGTGTACCAAAATCATATGCGATTGGATTTATACATATTTCAAAATAAATTTTTTTGAAATTTTTTAAAAATGATCACTAATCGTATTTTGGGAGGTATCAAATTAGTGCATATAAATTGCCTGTTTTGAAACTTGAGGTTGCATCAACTACCTATAACTTTTTTCTTATTGGACTGATATTGCTGATTTGAAACAAGTAAATAGTAGAGGTGTTTCAACAGATAGACAGACATAGATGAAACGAATAAGATTTTTATTTGCTGCTTTATGACGTCTTAGATGATCAAGTCTCAAAAACTTTGGTTCACAAATAAGCATAACTCTTATACAAAATCACTGCGATATGGATTATAATTAAAAATATGTAGGGGTAATATTCTATCCGACTTAGATTATATAAATATATCAAAAAAATAATGTAAATAATAATGTAACCCTTTTATGACCCCACACTTCTTTATACGACACAATATTCTAATTATCTCTAAATGTGTGTTATGATAACATTAAAATATATTTTATGCAGGCATAAATTAAAGAATCAAATTCTACAAGGATCGGTCTGTAATTTCTATGCCAGCGTGATATAGAGGTTTCAATAGACTTTTGTACTCTTACTTTTTCAACATGAGTACTTGAAATAAAATATCCTTCAAAAGTATTTCCTCCATCTGGGTGATAATACTCATGTTTTTCCACATTTGCTATAAATTCACTATTGTGACAATTAGGCGTTTATACCAGAACTTAAAAAAAAATAAGAATCAAATTATATTTGATCGATTGAATATAACTTACAACATGTTGCATTATAAAAACTTTTGAAAAGTAAAAGTCATAATTATTTATCACAAAGAAACAGCATCGAAAAGAAAAACTAGATTAACATTTTTTTGGAAATTATCATAATTATAATTACATAATTCCAAACGCTAACATTCCATAATATTTTAATAGTAAAACGCCTAAAATAATTCATAATATTTGCGATATCATTTCAAATTCATTATTTAATAAGGTGTGACCGTTACGCTTTGCAATCATAATATTGGTGATAGAAATAATTTAATTTCAAACTATTTAATATACTTTGGTAATTAATTCAATTTTCAATTACGTGACTTAGTTTTTTGTTCTAGAATAAAAAATACCAATTAACAGTTTGCATCTATTGCATGCTGTTGCAAGAATAACAATTTAAAATCACTATAAAAGCAACAGCAATGTCATTAACATTTTAGTTGAAAACACTTCATTGCCATTCTCCGAAATGTTCTTTACGAAATATTTAATTCATTTAATAATTTTAATCATTTTTATTGTAATGAATACATCAGCCAAACGACGTTGCCCTGATGCCTGTTCTATGGAATATAATCCATTTTGTGTTACTTTGGATGATGATACAATTGTGGAATTTCCGAATAGATGTGCTATAGATGTAGAAATTTGTAGACGACGCAGCTGTAAGTTTTTGAAGGAAATTTTAATGAATATGATGAAATTTCGTTTTATTGATTATTTAATTGTTTGATTTAGTTGTTATAAATATAAGGATGGGTCGTTGTCCAGATGTTATACGAAGAAGGAGGAGTTTTAAAAGGAATTATTTTAGTCCAAACTGGTTTGTATTTTGAAACGGAGCATGTATTCTTAAATATAGAAATATAGAATTTTTTAATTGATCCATCTAATAATTTTAAGAAATAATAAACAATTGACTTTGTAGTTGATAAAATCTTTGAAAAATTTTTATTTATGTATCTGCATTCCTCATTAAGATTGATAGATCAACGCCCTCTACGTGTGATGCAGTAGTAGTAAATTTTCATTCCTACTAGATCTCCAAGGATGGAAAGGCACTACTAATTGATTATTGTCTAGTGGTTCTTATTACAATGTATACCATAAATCAAGGTTGATGGTTCATTTTTCATCTATTATTTATCTTATCCATATGTAAGAAAAAAGCAAAAGAAAACAAGTAAGGCTGTATTCAGCTAGGCTGAATCTTTAATGCCCGACACTACAAATGCATGTGAAATAAAAACACTTGAACTTAGAGGTTGCCCAGATATCGGTCTATATTTTTTGATATACTGAATCGATTATGCTGGTTTTAAATAGGAAATTTTTCAGGACTATAAAAAAATACTCAGGCCAAATTTCATTGAGCTGTATCAATTATTGTGGACGGGAGTGTGCCAACAGAGGGAAATAACTAAATTGACTCTGATTTTGATTTTATGCAAGAATATTTATACATTATGGGGTCTGAAATGATTCCTTTTTAGCTCTACACACAGAATAACAAATTAATTACTCTCTTCACGAATTGTGGTGATGCAGGGTATAAAATCAATTATTTTACACTATAAAACAAAAATGGTACTTTAAAATACTGGATGAGATAATAACTTTTCACAGCAAAAGTTTTGGTACCATCTAAAATACAATAGTGCTTTTACAAATAAGTTCACATTATTTACCTAATTTCTCGTACGAACTTCTTTTAATTTGGCAGTGAATCTATAAGCTTTTTTGTGTAGTCACGAGATATTTTTTGCCATTCAGTTATAATCAAGGATTTGAGTTAATGTTTGCTAAGAATTTGATATTATACAATCTTTTTTCTAAGTGATTAATTTGAAATTTTGACTCATCTGAAAAAATTATTTTGTCACAAAATTCATTCGTCTTCGCTTTATGTGCAGTTGCAAATTCTATATTCTTATATTTTTTCATTAATTTAGGGTTTTTGCGTGATGTGTGATTCTCTTTTGATCGATTTTCGTTTTCTGTTTACAGAAACACTTTTTTAACGATTCTTTTTTTTGAAAGGATCACTTTTAATTGTGGAATCTATCTATCTTTCTTTTAGCTTTTATGGGCGGACTGTTCTTGGCTTCAATTTTCATTTTTGAAGCGTCTCATTACTTTTGTACAGTTGATTTGCTTCGACAAGTAATATTCGCTATTTCGGTGTATGATTTTCCATTTTTGTAGATCTTAATTGCAATATTTCGCTCAATTATTTTTAACCCCTTATTTATTCACTTAATACACATTTTCCTAGTCGAGAGGTTAGATTACAAATTCCGTTTACTTCAGACGTACCTGTAAACGGCTTTCAATTTGAGCAGAGCTAAAATTCTAAGTAATTTTTTACACAATGTAGTCATTATGTATAGTAGATTGCATTTTATAAGTACCGTTGGAAATATGAAAATAGTGTTGCCAATAATTTTGAAAATTTTTTTTCAGGGGTACCAAGACTTTTGATGTGCAAAATATTGAGTTACCAAAGTTTTAAACTTATGTTATTTTTGTTTAGTAACAAATAAATGAATTGTTTTTTGTTTTGTTAGTTTTTGATTTCATTCCTATTTATGTTCCTTTAACGACATTTCATTTCTTCTTTATTTTATTTAAAATGACTTCTTGTTATTTTTAAATCTCTTAAGTATTTTTTTTGCTTTCGAAAATCCTCCCTTAATTAAGTTTATCACAAAATCCATTCAATTGCTACAAATAACATTCTGGGTTTATTAAATAAAACGTTTTCTAATTCAACTAATTCCAAAACAATTGCTTTCCAATTTAAAATTTAATATCAGTCGAACAAACTAAATGGAATTATAAAGATAAACTTTTTTTCGTAATTTATGCAAAAATGCCTACAAAAAAATAATTTCTAAAGAATCAGAAACAAATCAAATCAAATGCAGAAATCAAATCCATGAAAATCCATTAAAGAGACAATTAAGTTGTTTATGGGAGTGTTGTCGTATTCACGCATATTTATTTTTTTGCATTTATTTCTCTCGGAAAAAGGGAAATAAACCCAAGAATTTATATTTTAAAGTGTCTGAATTAATGAAGATTATTACGAAACAATATTCACGTTTTTCTAACGCTTTTTTTCTTGCTTTATACAAGCGTTTTGGAGTTTATGTCAAAATAATGATTATTTATTTAAATTTTGTTGTTTTTGTTAAGTTAAAATTGTTTAACTTGTTTTTCCATAAAAGTTACTGTGAGTTCCATCATGAGGGGAGAGAGGGAGGTTACTTGATTGCTGGCTTTAAAAAAACGAATGTGGAAAAAACATTTCATGTGCATCATTGACTTTTGTAAGAATGTAAAAATGCTAAAAAGCATAAAGTTCAGTTTTAAATAAAGATTTTGAAATCGTTTAGAACGAGATGGAAAATTTGTCCTTTAATTTTATCTTTAGTTAACTTATATGAGTAGCAAGTAGGACAGGGATTCTCAAACATTGTTTAGGTAATGTAAAATGCATTTTGTGGCAAAATAAGAATTTTGTGGCAAAATAAGAATTTTACAGCAAAATATGACTTCAGCAAGAAAATATACTTTTTGTAGGAAAATATGTAGTCAAATATGATGCTTAATACCCTGGTATATATTCTTATAAACGCATATTAAAAATTATTTAAAAAATTAAACAAGAAAATATTTCGTGGAAAAATTATACTTTTATTAAATCAATTAAGCCTTCATTTAAAACATTGTTAACTTGAACTTTATCTGTATTTCATTTTTTAACTTAATTTTGAAGTTTAAATAACATTTTTAATGGCATTTCCCTATAAATAGCTTTTTTAAATTTTTGCTCTGTTAAAACATTATGCTTGTGTTGTGGGCATTATTTGAATAAACTTTTAGAGTTATGTAGCCCCACAAGTCTGGACTGCAATCAGGTCAATTCAACAAAGTTATGCCGTGTTCGTTACCATCTGATTGAAACTGCTTTAAAACATGTACCGCAGCATTATCTTGCTAGATTATGTAATTTTCATCCATACAAAAATAAAAGAGCATCTTTCATCAATTTGTGATACATTGTGCTATTATTTTGGAAAAGAAAATTTTAGGTTTGCCACCTGTAGAAAATGTTGCCCAAATTATAATACTACCAGCGCCAAAATTGCGATCTGATATAGAAACATTGTATGAGTCAGGATTGTCTAAGTATTTTTTTTCGTAAAAGAAAATTACCTTTTTTCACTCCCCTCTGTTTTTGAACATTGGCTTGTTCCATTTTATGTTTTTATTTCTTCATAAAATGGAAAGGTTTCCAAGCACACTTTCAGGTTGTTTAATTTTGTCACCAATTTCTCTATTGTTACATCCTTAGTCATCAAAAATTAAATTCAATCTTTCATTCAGAATATTTAAAACAATTTTCACTTTTGCGTCTATAGAAATATTCCACATGAAATAGTACAAAGAATATTTGATCGCATGAATATGGCAAAAAACAAAACTAAGAAATAAAATTTGTTTATTTTAAGTTGCCTTTTAGTAAAAAGCCTTCAATTATACTTTTGGATGAGAATGAAAATGATGAAACAAAAATATAGCAAACAATAAAAAGCGTTTATAGAAATATGCATCAGTACATGCATTATCTGGCGAAATATGTATTTTCGCAAAATATGCATTTATAAGCAAAATATGCACAATTAATATTAGCATTTATTTTATTAAAATATGTTTTTTAAACACAAAATCAACATATATAGATATAGAAATAATATACGATATTTAATACGGGTCTAAAAAACCATTGCTATACTTCACGGAGGGCAAAGCCAACCGAAAGACTTTTATCAAAGTTTCCAGAGGAATCAGTCTTTAAGACTACCAATTTAAGACTTCATTACACTAAATCACAAGTAACTACTAGCAGTTGAACTCCCAACAAAAAAAGGCAGACAATGATCAAAAATGGTGAAAGCTACAGATGAATCACCAGGAGGCAGCAGAATTAAACATGTGTTACAAAAAGCTTTTCTCATAGCTATAATGAGTATTCTTCTTTATTGAAGTCTTTTTTTGTTCCCCATTAGATTACCAAGTCCTACAAAATTCCTTTTTTCACAAAAAGTTTGTGAACTCCCCATTCACTTTACACTAAAACTCTCACAAAATTATTGTGTATTCAATTTCTTTCCACTTCCGTTTATATTTATTTGCTATATATGCTTCAGTGTATTATCTGTGTGTGTGTTGACTTGTGTGTATCCTTTTTTTCTAACTGCTCGCATTAGAACATTTTATGTGAATGTTTAGTTTTGTGTAGTTATCACAGGGATTTATCACGAACGGAAAAAAAAGAAGTGATTGTGTTTGTTTAATTGAATTTGGATTGTTATAAGATTTGGCGCTTTCTTATTTACACAAACACGCTCTCACAAATAGACATTTCAATTTACAAACACATTCTTAACATAACAAACTCGTACCGCTCTAGTATTTGGTGTTGTGTAGAAAGATAATTTTAAATACCATTTTTTTCATTATGTGCAGCTATTTTCTGCTATATTAAACGTGGAATTAGTTAAGCGTACAGATTGAGTCTTCAAAGTCAGTGAAATCTTTTAACATGAATTGTGTTTAAATAAGAATTCATTGTTTTAAATTGTCTTAAGTTATGTTGGCATTTAAAAGAAAATTCATTGAACTTGGAAGATTGTTAATGTTTTCTCAATAAGGCAACTTTGTATATGGATATTTTAGTGGTTCCTAAAAGGATCATTGAGACTCTAAAAAATGGTTTGAATCCGTCTAAGTCGCCTTAAGTTATTTATTATATTTGCATTGTTTACAAATTTTATTTATTTTGGTTTTAAACATTCATTCCTAGTTTTATCCATCGCATACTATCAGCCCTTATGCTTGTTTTCATCATCAAATGGAACAAACAAAATTGCGCAAATCAATGCACAGTGGTACGGAATCAATCTTTTATCTGATGCATTATTTTTTAATGCGTGGCATATTTTTTCTTCTCATTCAATTTCAAATAATTTTTCTTCACATTTTTGGGAAATTTTAGAAAATCTTTTCAATAAATCAAAATTTTTTCCACATCACACAAACTCGAAATTTTTTCGGAAAATTTCAGATAAATATCATTATTATTAAATATTTTTTTAAATTTATAAAAAGTGTTAAAAATTTTATTTATTTCTAAATATCGCAAATTGTTTTAAATCACCATAAGTGGTGATGAATGGGTAACGTCATTTCAACCTTATTAAACCACAACATACAGTTATATGTATATAAAATATTCATCAAAATCTAATCAATAATATTCATTGATATAAAGAATTTATTTAATTATAATTATAATAATTATTATTCAAAATGGATAATTTTTGTTCAACTTAACCGCATTTTTATTAACGAATTTGTCAATTTGAAGAATTTACGCAAAATTAACGAAAATTTTCATTATAATGAATAAATGCTTCGTGGGGAGATATTTAACCTACTTTTCTTAAATTCTACACCCTTTTTCGTTATATTTACTACATTTTTTGGTACAGTGTGCTACAACATGTACCACAAAACAGCTCTCTTTGTTATCAATGAAATAGTGTCAAAAAAGCCAATTTAAAAATATTGTTTGTCAAAAAAATATTTAAACATATGATTATTATGAATTTTATTGCAATCCAACCAATCATCATTTACAGTCCATTCATTCGTATCTTATACTTTTATATAGATTCCTGTATTTATGTTATTTTTTGCTTTTTGCCAATTTTAAGCCCACAAAAATAAATACAATAATTTTTTAATCGACCATAAAAACATCAAATTACATTTTATATGAAAAGAAAAATGAAATTTATAAAAAAAAAATAAAATAAATTTTATTTAGTATTTTATTGCAAGCAATTTAAAATATTAATAGACACAAAGGAACTGGATGAATGAACAAAGAATAGACAGACAAACCAAAAAAAAAAACATACATACACAAACATAAACATACACACATTTACAAATATGTAATACGATTTTACTCATACATTGTCCCGAGAGATAGAGACAACCGAATATATGAATAAGTACCAACAACCAAATCTATTCAATATTACATGAGTACAAATTGTAATTTAATCCACAGATGTCACCATTACAATCAACGTAAAAATCATAATGCATCCCTATACACATATCCACACACACACACTAACATACTCACACATATAACACCCCTTTTTTGTGGTGTCATCTCCCTGCTTTCATTGCAGATTATTCTTCACAGAAATAAGTTTTGATGGAAATAAACTTTTTTTCTTCTTCTTTAGGATAAAAGTTAGTTTATCTTCAAATACCGTTTGACAGACTCACACACATACAAACAAAACAATGTGCTTTTTCTTGCATGATATGGTCTAAACACAGACACGTGACTGTTGTTAGGTGGGTGTAGAAGGGGAGAGAGAGAGAGATTATTCTTTTAACTAAATACTATTCACATGATTTGGTATAATTGTTGTTGTTGTTGTTTTCTTTCTGTTGCATGTTAAAAGTGTCAAGTTGAAAAATGGTTTTTAAAGTCATATTTATAGAATCATCTGGACTTTTAATGAGTTTTTTATGAAGCGTTTTGTCCGTAAGCAGAAGACATAAAATAAATGTAGGACAATTAGCGTAATGAGATCAAATATTGTGGTAAAATTTATTTTATTATAAAGATGGAATGCCAAACCTCTTACATTGTACAACAACAAAACATAATGTTTAGTTTTTTTTCATATCGGATCAGAATTCCAATTTTAAAAATTTATATTTATTTTTTAAAACCTTTTAAATTAAATTCGCATAAATTGACATCAGACCGCGAATACTCTCTTCGACAGAAAGAGGATTTTTATGTACTCATGATACTGCAGCGTTTTCTATGAAAAACATGAAATTTAAATAAATTTTTAACATTTAAATGTCTAATACAAATTCAATATTATTTCACAGAGTGTCAATAGAGGTTTCACAGGTTAACAAATTTGGACATCTCAGGCAGTAGAAATACATTAAACGATCCAAGTCCGTTTTAGTAGAGTTTCCCAAGTTCATCAGTTTACCGCTAAATATTGGATATGCTATCTGACCGGTAATCATAAGCTTCTCATCTTCTGTTGTTATACCTTACAGCACCATAAGTGGTTGCGGCAGAGGAGGGACTTTCTGAGTCGATTTAATGATGTCCGTCCGATCATTTGTTCGGCTTAACGTTGTGAACAATTTATTGGTTACAATTTTCGATATTTCTAGATAAAAATTGGTACATATTATTATTTTGGCCCAAATTGGTACATATTATTATTTAAATGGTCATTTGATAGATCTTGCATCAGTCCAAATCCACATGCTTAATTCCAGAAGATCTGTCAACAATTGACCTCAGCTCCCATAATGAGCCACTTCAGTTATTATAATTATTAATATTTCATCTATGTAAGGTCAAACAAATATTTGCAATAATCGAACTATCATTGTCTATAGCTCTCATATGAACCCTTTGAAAATTACCACAAATTGGATATATTTCTGAAAAACAGTTCATGTGAAGAAAATTTTAAATATGTATATTTTATACAATCACAAATCATAAAATCAGATTCTATGAGGGTCGTTCCATAATCTTTCATGTCTGATGAGTAGTCGGTCTTATCCGACTATTACAATCTTGCTTTTTTAATTGCTTTTGTTCAGTTGTGCAACACTCGCAGAGCATTTTTATGATAGATTGTTAATGTCATTTGTTTTTCGTTGTTTGCCCTCTTCACACGAGTCAAATGAATTCCGAACAGATCCACTTTGACCCATTTGAAAAGCTTTAAATACAAAACACCCATCTGATTTCACAGAATATTGAACATTACCATGATGCCATGGACATTGAGTTGTTGTAACGTATCAATTTTTCATCTCCGATTAAAATACGATGCGAAAAAAATAATTCCTTTGTAGCATTCAATTATGACTTCAATTCACATATCTCCTAATTTTCCTTTGAGTGCCTCAGTGCTTTAAGAGTACAGAAATCATTTTCAAACTTTTTCGGCCCTAACCTTGACTTTTGTGTCTTCATTGTCTGTATCGCGAAAACCATTATTTACATTTTTGTTTAGCGAAATCTACTGCCAGCAATCGATAAAAGTTAAAATGACTAACGGTTTTCTGACTTTTGTCATAGAGACTGAAAACGTTTGTTTACACTTTTACGTCTGTGATTGCTGAGTTATGACGACAGATCTACCAACCAAAATAACTATTTTGCACATTGTACTGAGCTCTGTTATATCTTTTGATATATATTTAAATAAGATTATTTCACGTCAGAAATTCTTTTAGAAAAGTAAAAATTTTACACATATTTTTAATAAAATGCTCCTTTTCGACAAAATAGTGATAACTACAAAAATCAATTTTTGAAGAGCTGTATTGTTTTGTATGAATTTATTGAAATTTCATTTTCAAATCACATTTTCACAATCGAAGCAACTAAAACTGTGACAGAAAATTTGGCTCATGGATAGAGCAGTAATAATAAAATTTTGTAAAATACATCATTTTTGGAATGGTGTTTAATATGTCTCTCCAATTATTTCTTAATTGATCGTGGTAGAGGGTATTAAAGATTTGTCAAAGCCGAATGTAGCATTTTTGCTTGTTCCAAATAATTTATATTTGATTCGTATAATCTTTGAATAATTTTTATCTGTGAAGTCACCAGTTTCCTTAACTCCAAATATTTACATAAAATCCATGTATTTCAATTTCATTTCCTTTCAAATTATTGTCGATTATAATTGAATAAATATAAAAACTCATTAGCAAATATTTAGAATTCGTATCGTTTTGACAAATGTGACAGTTAGACAAATTAAATTTGACATCTTTGAAATTAATCGTAAATATCCTTATTTTTCTTTTGTTTCTATGTTTCCTGTTATTATTCTTTATTGTTTTGTGCCAAAAAAAACGAGAAAAATATACACTCAATCAAAAATACAAGTGTTTACAATAACGACTACTAATGACAATTAAAATGCCTCTTTTATGATATTCTAAACATCAAACAAATATACTTGCATACACACACACATACATATGAAAATACACCCTAAAATCTTACACCAAAAAACTGCAAAAAAAAAGTATTTTACCAAACAATTTGTGCTCATATGTTACGCATAAAAATAAATTATACTATAGAATGACAAAAACAAAAGAAAGATGACATAAACAAGGTCCCCAGAGTGCTCTTTACAAGAGTATAAAGCACAAAAATCCTTCTGAACAAAAAACTCGAAAAAAAGAAGCAAAAGGAAAAAAATGTTAACAGAATAGAAGTTTGATACATTGCACAGTGGGGTTGAATTATAAACTAGTTGAATTTACATTAAACTTTTATAGACATAACAGAGGAATACATCATTGGAAATTTGTAGAAAGAGATCCCTTCATTGTTCTATTTATAGAATGTTTCCTAGGCAGACAGTGGTACATCGCTATGTCTACACTTGTGCATACTCATATAAACGCATATTACTTTTTAATAATTAGAAAACATTAAGCAAGAAGATATTTAGTGGATAAATAATATTTTTATTATTTATGCATTTTAAATATTATGAATTAAAAACTTTTTCTTTAAACCCCCCAACAGTGGTGAGAAATTATTAACAAAGCTTAATGAACTTTAGCCTCAGTATTCGCTATAGTCCTAAGAAATTTCTTTTTTAAAATCAGCAAAAGAATTCAGTATCTGAAGTAACTTCAAAGTTCAAGTGAAGAATTTTAAAATCAGCAAAATCGCTTCAATACATCAAAAGAAATAGACTGATATCTGAGGTAATTTTTAAGTTCCAGCGAAAATTTGTCATAAAACTATTAAATTTTGTCAAAATATAAAGTTATATGTACTTCATTACCATTTCAAGAATTATCAAAATCGGTTCAGTACAAAAAAGAAAAAAGTATTGAGGATTCGGAATATATCGTTTTCACTTGTTTTATCTTAATTATATAGTTTAATTGACATTTTTAAAGTCATTTTCCAATAAACGCACTTAAGTTTATCAATGTCAATAGCATTATTAATACAAGTTGGATGATCTTTTATTGTGAATCACCTCAAAAATACGGTCTAACATTAATTACACTAATTTCTTAGGAAGAATGGAATCAAACTTCTACCAAACTTGTTTTATTTTTAGTTTTACTTCTGTTTAAGTCATTATGCTTTCGTTATGGGCATTATTTTAATAATCTTTACGGGGCATGTATCCTCATAATTTGATAAATTGATTGGACAGAAAAGCTCCCTTGGGCATTTTTAAACGTTATGAAATTTATCGATTAAAGTTGAAAACTCTACAATTGAGATATTTTCATTAAAATCTCCTTTATTTATAAGAAGCTGAAATTTATAATATTTTATTTTTGGTAATTTTTTAAATGTCTGCGTTTATAGAAATATTCCACATAAAATAGTACCAGGAACATTTGATCTCGAGATAAAGGCAATAAATAAAATAAGAAAAAATCATGGTTTCTTTAAAATATTGAAACAAATTAAATGCATTTATAGGAATATGCATCATTATTTGTAAAACTATATGTCAATCCAACTATCTAATTGATTGTAACGGATATATATCTAAAATTTTTTATTTCGCTTGCATTGCCTCATTGGAAAGGAAAGTTTCTAAACTAGTAACTATATCTATGGCAATCAATGTGTAAATCCAAATAAAACATTGTATTGTGCCCCACTGTCCAAAGCTTATGACAATAATAACGCTACTGCTCCTGCTACTGCCGCTGCAATGAAGATGATGACTATAATGGCAGAGTAATGATGATGATTTTGTTGAAACTAAAGCTTAAGAGTGGGTGACTGTGTGGGCTGGTGGTTGGATAGTTGGCTGGTATACTAAAATGTCATTTTTATGACAGATTTGCCAGCTCGATTACAAAAATATAAATGGTTTAAGATATAAAAAAATAAATAAAAAAACTACCTTACAAAACGTTTGTTCGAAAAGGTTGAATTTGATTGAAACACCCTCTATTCGAAAAAGTTATTGAGATAAATTTCGGAAAAAAAACTCTTTGTGTCCTTGTAATATCTCTCAAACATATTTAATAACGTTTACAACAAACTCTAAAATATCACCAAGGGACTAAGGAAATTATCAAAGCTTTTGTTTTTGTTATAAAATCTTGAATATAGAAAACAAACACATGTGTTAGTTTATGCTGACTTTGAGGTTAAGGATCTGAATAAGTGAAGGAAAGAGGGGGGTTGTTTTTATTGAGGTAAATGTAAATTAAATATTCAAAATTTTGTTTCTAAAGATATAAATACACAGATAAGAGATAAATAAATTTACTTCTATAAAAAAATGTGACAAAATTAAATATAAATTTTTTAATGAACTGTTATTTAAGTGGCAAAACTTAGAGGTGTTAGAAAGAACGGAAATTGCTTGAGATAATGACATACAAATAGTTTAGGGATATTAAACATATGTATTCAACGGGAAGCAAATTCCAGATTAATGTGGAATATAATAAATATCTTGATTCTTATTATGACAAATTTCAAAATTCTGGAAATAAAAACTTTTTGCTATGAACATCTTGTAATGGACAATTGTGAACTAATTTTTCATCTCTCTCTTCTAACAACCATTAGAAACTTCAAGACTTCCTTAAAAAAGTAAACTTTTGGGTGTATGTGTGTGATATGTTCTACAGTTTTTTTTGGCGGCTATGAACTATCAAAATCTCTGGACACTATCAGTTGTTATTCTAATGCGTTCTGCTATTAATCGTATAGGAGACAGTAAAAAAGTATTGTGTCCAAGGAGCGAGTGAAGACTTGTGAGCGCAAGCAATTGTCCACCTCCACCACAAGATAAGTTGTAAAGTAATAAAATACAATGTCTTTCACCACTTCAAAGCTTCAAGGTGCATGCAGGTCGGCAGTAAGTATGCACAAATATCCCTATTGTGTATTGTGAGGAGGCTATAGAAGAGACAATAAAATACTTCTTAGAACAAATCGGTTAGAATTTTAAACCATGTCATCGGTGTGAAAAATTATTGAACGACCTCATAAAATTTGAATTAAGCCACATGTATAAGAGAATTGTGGGGATTGTATGAGGGCTATAGAAAATTATGGACCGATGATCAGTAAAGAAAATAATAAAAGTTTAAAACATTGGTAACTCAATGTCTTTGCTCATCAAAAGTCATGGTACTCCTGAAAAAATATTTATTTCTAACTCTTCTTAAAAAAACCAGTAAATCTGAGTGTTTCTGTAGACACGGACATCTTGTAGAACCCTACATTAATGAAATAAGAGAACTGCACATAAAACGAAAGTAGATGAATTTTGGAACAAAGTAAATTTTTCAAATGAATTCTAATTTAATATTTTTGGCTCTGATGGACCTGTCTTAGTATGGAGAAAAATGAATGAAGAACTTAATTCCAATGACACGCGCAAAACAGTTAAATATGGAGATGTTATGGTATGGAGTCCATTCCATAAAAATTTTATATCTAAATATTCTTTAGAATAATTAAGTAAAGCGACGAAAAATGGGAAAGCGGCAAGGATTATAACTTCCAAAAGGACACAGATTCAAAGCACACCTTTGTTAAGATGTGGTTTGTGTACAACAATTCCAATTTGCTTAATTCGCCACCTCTAAGCCCAGATTTAAATCCAATTCAACATTTGTGAGATTATTAAGAAAAAACGTTGCATAAAATTTCTGGTAAAAATCAACACAATATATTGCCTACGTGTGTATGGGAACAAATATATCACTACTAAACAAAAAACTTGTGCATTTGGTGCCAAACGGATTGATGGATATTGTCTTCGTGAATATCGATATATTAGGTAAATATAAGTTATGTAATAACACTCTTTTCTTTAGAGGGTACCAACACTTTTGCAGTGCAGTTACCAAATATATTAAAGTGTAAAAAACTTTGCATTCTCACCGGAAGTCATATTTCTGTACATTTTAGGCAGAGGTACAGTGCTACACATGGTTTTTGCGTGAGTGAAGCAGTAAACAATTACATTAAATGAATCCTCGTTCTTCTCAAATAGATGAAAGAGCAGCGTTTGTTTATTGTGTATGCGTACAATAAGCATAATTTATAGTCCATTATCGCTGGTCGGTAAATCTGAAGTTTGGTCACATCTGATTTAAAGGCAAGGAAATGGAGTCCTATGTGAAGAGAAGTGGAGAGACTTTGAAAAGCGATTTTGCATGTAAGAAAACGCGTTTGGAAATCAACTCTTAAACCGAAAATCAATGAATCAAACTAATGTTTTATATTTGGTGGCATAAAAATGATATTTTGTATTAAAAATTGATAAAATTGGGTCAAATGATCACAAAATATTTCATTCATATAAAAAGAAAAATTAGTGGAAATCAACCAGACCAACCTTAATCTTCCACTTTTCTTACATTTAAAACAACCAAAAAATTAGCCAAAAAAACCTTAATAACTTGGTCTTTCCGAATCCTAACAATTTACAATTCAATCATTCTCTAATGTGCATAACAAATTACATAACAATTTAGGAATTATAAAATAACAACCATTAAATTATATGCAATTTTACCTCATCCTACAACCGATAACTTTCATCCACAACGTGTAATAATAATTTTTGGTGAGAAAATTATTTAACATTTTTACTAAAATTAGGGATTAAATTGAGAAATAGATGATAAATTTATTTCCAAAAATATAAAAAAAATTCCTTGAAATAAAATGATGAATGTTCTTCCTCGACAGTTAACCACCCTAAACTGAATATGAAATTGTCAGAATTAGTGTGAAACTAGTTGATTTTATGTGCTGACTTTGAATTTTGGGAAAACAGGTAAAGGAAAGTAATTCGCTATGCTACGGGTAGAAAGGTAAAGCCTAAACGTCAAAAAAAGACCGCAGAAAAAATAGAAAAAGAGAATAGAAAAGAAAAAACAGTTATAGATGACAGCCGTTTACAGCACGTGTAGCAATTACGTGGTTAACTGCTTTTAAATAGAGTTGTTTATACTTGTTACCATATTCGAGAAAATCTTTATTACGATCTGAGCGACCCTGACTGCCTTAAGAGGCTAAACGCTTGACGCGTGCCATTTAATATTTTGGTAACGCAAAGTGCAATTTCTTTTCTAAACACTTTAACACAGAGCGTATAACGCTCGCACGCGTTCTCACACAATTTAAATAACAAAAAATTTGATGAATTGGCGTGTGTATCCTTTGGAAAATCAGTTACACTTTTTGTTCCTTTCTTTCTGCCTTTCTTGTGGGACCGTGTTGCTTTCTTGAATAAACATCAGTTTTGGCTTTAACTTAATGATAACATTTATCCTTTTGTATTGTCATAATAATATTTATCAATCTTTTATACTCTTATAATACACATACACTTGTAATTATTATTATAGTAACTGCTTCCTTTTTGATTTCCCCCTTCTTCCTCTGCCTTTAGGCCTTATTATATCAACATAAAAACTTCAGCAGTTTGTTTTGTAATTTATCAAAATTTAATTTAAATTTAATTGAAGTGTACTTGTGTTTTTGTTATTACTTAAAAGATATTTATATACTTTAATCATTTACTACAACCCGCTATTCTGAGATTTCAGATACATTTTGATTCTCAGTCTGGAATATTTGTTTGTTTGTCTTTGTATCTGTTTCTGTGTGTCTAGTAGATTTGTATAATAATTTAACAACCACAATCTCAATTACTAAATTGTAACGTCTTAACAAATTATACCATTGAGATTTACAAAAGAAGAAGAAGAAGAAAATGAAGAAAATTACTGAAAAATAAGCCAAGATGATGTTAGACATTGATGATGTTAGGTGGTAAGTAAAATATAAGTGGCTTAAATACCCTACTTATATGAGAATGATAAAACCATGTTCTGTAGTGAAATGTATTTCAGTAAGAGGGAAATAAATGTTAGTTAGAAGATACAAGGTTTTGTCTATATGGCAGATGAGCCAGAACACCCAATCTATTCTTATATTCTAATAAGTTTTACATCGATCTTACAATATGGAAAGGAGTATTGCCATAATGCTAGATTATAAGCTTCAACTCACTAAGGACCCATCTTTCTTACTTTTGACCAAGTTCTATTAACATTAACGACAATATTCGTTGTGCAATGATTCCTTTTTCGGCTGACATTCCCTTGTGTGACACTTTCTTAAATTCCTTTCTTTAAATGAAAAAGGACTATTAGATTGTGTTGTTCACATCGAAGACCAATGTTGAACAAGGACATGTATAATGCAAAAAGGGAATCACATCGAAACCAAACCAATATCCGAGTCAGTTTAACTGACTCATGTAAATTAATTGTCTGAAATGAAAAAAGTTTCGTCACTTCATTTGTTGATTTTGAGAACAAAATCAGTTCAGATGATTCAATGTTATATATCAGTATCAAAAACTAAACCAGGCTTTTCATTAACATCTTCCAAATCAAAGTTGTTGCGTTGCTGCGCACTCTTGATTTATTTTAGTAAGGAATAATATTTTGACTTTCTCTTTATTGTGGTTATTACTGAAGTTTGTGAGATATTCAATTCTTGAGCCAAACGGTGAATAACACTGTTTCTGCATATAAATGAAACTAAGTATTTTTGAGATATCGAACATATTGGTCGTTTATTATGATAAAAAATGATAAAAAACCCGAAAAAGATTTTGTTCTGAACACAATTATGAAAAACCTCTCTATAATGAAAGTCTAAGACAAAGAAATATTGAATTAATTTGCTCAAAAATCCATTCACTATAATGAACTTTATATACCCTCCAAAAACTTACAATAATGAAAAAATGGATTTTCTTACTAGAGAAGACAACTAAATAACTTGTTTAGTAATTAAAAATAAAAGGAAGTTTTGTTGTTGCTTATTTTAAAGATCCGGTTCGCATTAAACCAAGACGTTGTCTAGGACCGTAGAAAGTTTTTTTGCGATTGAATATACACAAACATTTGTTATATCCAGACATTTAAAGAAATTTAAAAATAGAGGAAATAAAATGTATATTTTGTTTGTATTATTTGTTGGAGTAACCGCGCATTTGCAATTAATACATTGTTTTGTGGGGGAAACTTAACTAAACCACACCTTAAGGGTTTCCTTAAAACAGCATTAGAATGATTAGTACCATGCAGATGATGGTGGCTGCGCTTAGCTAAAAGTAAATTAATCGTTTTACAAGAAATTTAAATTGAAGTTGAGAGTTCTTTTACAGAAAGATAAAACCTAGTGGTTTTGGATGAGATTTTTTGGATGAGATATTATTTAGAGGCAGAGACTGTTGCAGTGAAATATCTAATTCATCTTCAAAATAATTCAGTGCCATTCTCCATATATTTCCGCAATTATAAAACAGGTTTGATCTAACTAAATACTATTTCTATAAATACCATATACAATAATATGAAAACTATACTGTTGATTTTTTCTTTTATCATCAGCTGTTATTCTATGCCAAAAGAAACACCTTCATTTTGTTCAACATTCCTTTACTTCAACAAACAAGTACAAGGAATTACGAATCGTTTCTAGTTCAATCTTAGGTTCAACTGGCAACCAAATTACTCATTGAGAAATGCTTCAAATTTTCAAAGGGTTCTAATTGTCTTGCACCTTAAACACTGATGCATATTCCTATACGATAATGTTTCTCCATTTATGTTTTTTCTTTGTTGTTCCTTCTCTAAAAGAAAATTTGAAGTTTCCTAATGAAAGGTGACGTAACGGTACTTTTATAGATCAAACAAGACATTTTCTTAGTCTTGGTGTTTCAAATGTTCTTCGCGTTATTTTATGTGGAATATTTCTATAAACGCTGACGAGAAAATTGCTTTAAAAAGACTGCTAAAATTGTATAAATAAAATATCTTTGTAATGAAAATACTGCAGAATTTTCTAATTTAATCTGTTATTGTCATAATGTTAAAGAAGCCCAAGACAGTTTTTCTGTCCCATCAAGAAATGGTCCAAATTACATTTTTTTATGACCAACTATGTTCAATAGAGAAATTGGTATTCCGAAAAAGAACAGAATTATGGTGTTAGAAACGAAAGTGGTTGCACCTTAAATTTGTTTTGTTCCAACAAAAATGAATGACCAAAACGAAAATTCCGATCTTTTTAAGAAATTATGGAATCAATACCAGAATATATTTTTAAGTTATCCACAACATTATTAATAATACTATAGAGACTGATAAACCTAAATGCATTTATACCAAAATACCATAAAGAATGAAAACTCTAAAATTAAGTTAAAAGAAATGAAATGCATATTAAGATATTAATAAAGTCATAATAAATTTTAAATAAAGTCATAATAAAAATATTACTTGAACACTAAATTTTTTTCTTTAATTTTTTGAATTCTTAAAAAAAAGGTTGTGTGCATTTATAGGAATATGTAAAGTGTAAAATCTTAAACTCTATATAACTTTGAATATTCTTCAGTCACTTCTTCTGGGAGCCAAAATATAAAAATTCAACACTTCGCTGTAATGCGATGGTCCAAAATCATCCTATTATGGCAAGCAAAACTCAATGACGACTGAAGGCTCATGATGACAGAATATTGCTTCTGTTCAGTTCAATTTCTATTAAATTTTTACGAGAGGGACCTTGAGGGCCAAACCTTCGACCAGATGTAAGAGCACATAGAAAAAAACATTGAAGCAAAATCAACGTTAAAAACATAGTTGATTTGACATTGACTGAAATTTGTTCACTCATTGAAAATTAAATGTTCTTAATTTTGGGGTGAAATAATTTTTAAAAATAATTTTGAATAGTGAAATCTCAAGATAGAAAAAGTCCATTTACTGTTGATTTATTTTTTATCTGAGAAGCAATTTCATAACTGCATAAATGTTAAATTAACTTTCATAGATGAAATTGTTAATTCAACATTGTTTCAGAGTTTAATTTTAACTGTCTGAAATCAACTATGTTCAACGTTGATTTTACTGTTTTCTGTGTGAGACATTTTAGACTTTCTCTCCTTTTTGATACAGCTTTGAGCTGCGTCAATGGGTTTCGCAATAGATTAGATTTATTGATAACGAAACCGAGGACCATTTCGGCTTTGTAGAAACTTATGAGCTTAAATTAATCATCGCCGTTAAATAAAGCATTTTTCAAAAAAATCCCCCAGTTGCTGGGATCCAATTTTCAAGCACATTTAACAATATCAAACTAGATTTTGCCACTCATTTACAACAAAAAAGCCACAAAAAGAAATCGTACAAATTATAATGAAGACATTTATTTTAATACAACTAAAAATTTTGTAAACACCTTAACAACCTTAAAGGATTTCTAAGGAAAACAAAAATTATCTTAATTTTACTCTCTTTCTTTCTGAATATAACTTTTCTAGCAAGAAATCCAGTAAACAAACTTTTAACTAATTTGAAGACACTAAAACCAACCAAAAAATTAAAAGAAAACAAGAAAAGGAGGGTAGCAAATGTTGCACAAACCACTTAAATGTCATTGAAAATTACCTAAAGGTGAAACAATTAATGAAGGTGGATGTTAAGAATAATTATTATATCCTCCGAAAAAAAGCTACATGAAACCAAGAAAATAACTTTTGGAATGAGCAAAAATATAATAATGAAATAAATACAATAGAAAGACAAAAACGTAACAGGAGATAAAGATTAAAATGTATTTAAAACTACAAATGCGAAAATATACAAAAGTTCTTCTTCTTCTTTTACGTCTAATTGTAAATGTTGTTGTCAGTTAAACTAATGTCCTCATTAAAGTTTTCCACTTGTACGAGTAAATGAAACTCGAAATACGTTTAATTTTTTCTCTTTCCTTTTTTTGATCATCTACCATTTTTGCTAAAGTAGAAAAAAGGGCAAAATTTGAATTTGATTTAAAGTTTGTTGTTGTTGCTAAAAGGGAAAATATACATTTTTATTTGTAAAACATGAAATGAGCAATTGCAAAATTGTTGTTGAAGCTTAGAAATAGCAATCAATTTATACACCTGACACTAAATTCATCATTTGATTTCACCATTTTGTACTTATGCTCTTTACAACTTGCCATATTCATCAGTTGTTAACAATAGTGTCTCTCTAAATCCCATATATTCATTGAAGCAGGAGGTATTACAAAAAAATTAAAAACTAAAGCAAAAAAAATTCCACCCATGTGGTCGTTATGACAATTTTCTATTATTGTCATAAAAACGCATTGATAGGAAGAAGTGAATAAATGTTTGATATTCGTTATAGAAAAAGTGGTAATAAACGAATATGAAAATATGCTATTTATTGATTTTATAGATGTCAAATGATGTTAACTAAAACAGTTTTTTTTTTTCTATGAATATTTCAAATTTATATAATTTTATGGTCCTGCGAACCGGATTGAATAGTTTTATTTGCTTTTGTAATACTCCTCACACTATTTCTGCATTTCTTAAAATGAACAATTAAAACAATTTACGTAACAGGTCCTTTCAAGCGGAACTAAATCGGAAGTTATTTTTTAATGTATTTGCCGACCGACTTATGAACGCATTACATTTTTCTCTATTTTTTATCTTTGTTGTTTTCAACCAAAAGTAAGTTGAATTTTTTAATGAGAGAAACTTAATGGTACTTTTTTAATGTAAGCAAGTTGTTTTCCTTATTCATGCGATCAAAATTTCTTGATCTTATTCCACATAAAATAGCACCTTTTTAATGACAAAATTTCAATTTTACTGCAGAATTTTCTATTTTAACCTACTTTTCTGCCGATCAAAAAAGATCCAAATTAAATTTTTCATGACCAACCACGTTTCAATAGAGAAACTGGTCAATAATGTGATGCGTAGACAGATTTTCTTATGTAACAAAAACGATGTTCGGATGTCGAAACGAAGTTTCGGCGGTAGTAGTGTTAGGACAGCATTTTCTGCAGTTGGCAAATCTAAGATTAGTTTTTTTCCAACAAAAATGAATAACACAATTTATAACGATTTCCTAGAAGATGCTCTTCTCCATTTTATGTATAAAGAATTTATATTCTTACAGATAATGATTCGGCTCATATTTCAAAGCAAATTTAAAGAACACATCAAACCTATATTTAACTGGCCGTCTTGCAGTCCGGACTAAAACCCAATGGAGAACCTGGGGGATACAAGGCCCATAAAGTTTATTGAAGTAGTGTTGAAAAAAGCATCACTTGTATATGCCATTGAAAGAACAGCAGATATTTGCAGTGTACATGGGAAGTATTGTTGCGTTTACTGAGGAAATCTACAAATTGAGCATCTCTGAATAAGGTCGAATCATTTTTTACAGAAATGTTTTACTAGAAAAATGTAGGACAGGTAGATCGGCATGGGTAAAGAAAAAAATAACTTCAAAATTAATCGTACGCACACATTTACTCATTTTTATCAGAAACAACTTTTTTTTAAAAATCCAAATTAAAAAAAATAATAATAATTTCTCACAAAAAATACATTTTTCATAAAAAATCTTAGATTTTTGGGGAAAATATAATGATGATAACTGTGATTTATGATGAAAACTATTTTTTATCAAAATCACTTTTTTCACGCAAAAGCGCGTTTTCATAAAAAATCAAACGATCAATTAATTTCTTGCTGCATTTGCAAATAGAATCTATAAAAGTTCCAAGGAAAGGGAAGTCGTTTTAAATACTTTATTAGATTCTGGATCATGCCTAATCAGTAACTGAAAAACTATAATATTCACTATTGAAAGAACTTTGTAATTAATACTTCATGGAACTATATGTCCTTCATGCTGATATCACCAACACTATAATGAACTAATTATACTCTCACAAACTTTTGCTTCGTTTAACAATTTCACAGCAAACAAAAATAACACCAACGTGCAAAAAGATATATTTCGCAACATGTTTAGAAATTGACAAATAATTGTGAACGTATCATCCTGATTGTCACCCTCTTCATTTTAAATACTCTCGCACATACACCTAAACTCTGTATATTCCAAAAAGCCATCAATATAGCCACCAATATAAATGGAATTATTATGGATTTCTTGTCTCTTTTTTTTGCTAATAACAATTAGTTACACAACTCTAATATTTGGTTCCACACTTAGTGTGGCAAATTTTCTATTGTCTTCCAGTACAAATGATCAGAATTCATTCACAACCAGTTTGATATTTTTCAATAAAAACCGAAAAACAGTAAAAACCAACTAACGACATTAATACAATGAACTGTAATATGTATGTATGAGTGAGTATTATGAGTTAGTGGTGGTGGTAGTGTTACTGATATTTTATTTGTTTGCAATTTCCGTTTCTTTTTTTTTTTTGGCAAATTGTAACTAGAAATTATGTTCAGTTTTATTGAATTTTGATATCAAAAATCATCATCATAACGATAATTATGTTATTTTGGATTATTTACGGACATTAATGCAACACCATCATTATCATTATCATTATCATTATCATTATCATTATATCATATAGTTATCTGGGGGTCATGTGGTGTGGTGTGGTGTTGTAAGAACACAGATACATATTTTGGTAAAATAGTTACTATGACAATTTTATCAATTTGTTTTTGTTATTAACTGGAAAATTATTATCACATTATTATTAAGACTTAAAGTCTGGGTGTTTTATCTATATAACAATTATTTGGGAGGCTGATATAATTATAAACTAACATAAACTATAAAAGTTAATATGGATTTTTAGAAAATAATTTATTGATCATTAGAAATTATATTTCAATTAATTTATGTTTTAATTTTATAAACTGTTACGGAGTAAATTTTATAAGTCTAATGAGATTACAAATATATTGTATATGGAAGATAATTCGTGTAAATGATTTTTGTTATATAACAGTTTGTATTTAAGGATTATAGGGAAAAAAACTTAACGAAAATCTAAATTTCTTATACAAGTTTAAACTTCTCTTTAATTTCTATATCAAAGAACAGGTTCTTAAAAATGTCTGTAATTGCCAAACTGTCTTTAACTGTTTCTATGGTTTAACACTAAAAGCTAAATTTATTATACAACTTTTGTAAATGTATTAAATATCATCTTCTGAATAACAAAAATCTATTTATGCAGATCATTCAGATTCAGATGTCGAGATGCTACTCTTTTTACTCGAGACAAGAACCTTGTAAAGCGAAACGAAAAAATTAATAAAAATCATTTGCATGAAGATTAAACTTAATGTACTAAAATGGATCGATATGTATAAGAATTATATTTAGTTTATTATTCCTGTCGAGAAGTATATCTGGTTACTATGAAACAAATCCGATTGAAATTAAATAAAAGAAACAAATGGAGGTAAAACTCCAGAATTGCTTTTTATTGAAACCTACAAGGAAACATGGAAATGGAACACCCAACACAAACATAGAGAATTAAAATTGACGCAAATATAAATAACCGCAAAAGGAGTCCGGGCAGAAGTGAAGTCATTAGCCAAAGATGTAATTTTTTAAAGTAAACAAGAATTTTTTCTTAGTCTTCTTGTTTGCCTCATTCATGCGATTAAAAGTTCTTGGTGATGTTTTATGTGGAATATTTCTATAAACGCAGAATAATGTTATAAATGCTTTTACACATAAAGTTATGTTTTTGATGACAATATCCCAATTTTACTACAGAATTTTCTAATATAATCGAAAAATTTTATAACGCTTAAAGATGCCCAAGTCTGTCCGATCAAGAAATATTCAAGTTAATTGTTGCAATAAAAAATTGGAAGTAATATTAAGGTTTCGAAAGTGTGGTGTGGAAATGAGAGATAAATCTTATAAAACAAGAAGTAACTCATAACAAATTGAATTCTACAAAAATAAAGAACAAACTAAATCTGTTTGTGACTTCTCAACACGTTGCCCAAATTTTATGAAGAAATGTCTTGAATGCGCACGAAGATACAGGAAATGCGCAGGGAAGTGGGAAAAGGTGATTTTCTCTTCATAAAATGCAGTTGGCGAATCTAAAATTATTTTCGTTACAATAACAATTAATAGCACAATTTATAAGGAATTGCTGAAAGATATTCTTCTCTTCTTTATGGATGAAAAAAAGGTTGAAGATTGTATGTTCCACCAAGACATGATGGTACATGCTTTAGAACGAACACTGCATACGACAGTTGAATTGGCCGAGTTGCAACCCGGACTTAGGTTAACGAAGTTCGTAATGTTTATTAAAATAATGCCCAAAAGAAAGCGAAAAGTTATTGTACTAAAAAGAACTAAAACTAAGAATAAAACAAATTTAGGAGGAAATTGATTGCGATATTCTTAAAAAAATTGAAGAATCAATGCTAGACCGTATTACTGAGATAATTCACAATAAATCTTTATCCACCAAGTGATAATAATGCTATAGAGACTAATAAACTTAAATGCGTTTATAGGAAAATACCATTAGAATAAATTGGATATTTAGTTAATTTAATAAAATATTATTTGTCCACTAATTATTTGCTTGTATTTCTTTCCCATTTTTTTAATTATGTCCGTTTGTATAGAGCACGTTCAGTATAGTTATATTTTTGCTACATAACGTACAGTAACATTTTGGTCCTTCAAACCGGATATTCCTTTATAATAGTAATCTATATGAAAGAGTTGGTCCTTCGAATCGAAGCTGTTATACAAATTCTTTATTTCAATTTCTCATCCAAATTGTGATTGTATGTTACTGATATTGTGCAATGGAAACTAAACAAAAGCTGTAGTGCAACGAAAAAAATTGGATTAAAGGTTGATGATAAGAGGTCGTTTGGAGGTTAGGATTTGGTAGAGCAGCGGATAATTCTGCGAAGAAATTGTTAGTAAAATGCTTTATTCGATTTAGAAATATTTTGACGTTTAGATTGTTACTTGATTAGAATTGAGTGGACTGAAGATAAAACCTAAATTAAATTAAGCTGCGTTGTAATTTCTCACATTGATAATTTCCAAATTTGTAGTATATGGAAATTATAAGATGAAGTAGTTCAGAGAGAAGCAATTTAAATTGTATTGGAAGTAAATAGAATTCAAATTGCTTAGAGTTAAATTTAGTTTCTGCTCTCCGTTGGTTGAAGTTGTGAACAACAATTCAGTTCAGGATATAAAACAAAAATATATAATATATAAATTTTTTAATTGAAAGAACAAAAGTAAAGCCTCCGTTGAAATGTGTAGTGAAAGACAGCTTCTTGGGACCGAAAAATTAAAATAATTTTTCCAAAAAAAAGTTAAGTGGTCCTATAAGAATATGTACTAGTGTATTTTGGTGTACCAGTTACACACTTTGCATAATTGGGTAATGTTTGTTACACAAGGTTTCCTAATAGATATATATGATATTATTATAATGTACTTTAAATTATCGTGGACTTATCAATAGAATCTATAACTTTTCGGAGACAATAGAATCTACTGATTTCTCTTTAAAAACTCTGAAATCAATTTGATTGTAAATTATACTTTTTAATTATGAATTCATTCAAAATTAAAACTGACATGAAGATCACAAAAAATACATCATTTTTACTTCCTAAGAAAGTTAACTCTCTAATGGTGTTAGAATTTTTTTCGATCTGATTCGTGATTTCTAAATTGATTCTTCACTAGAACGTTCTCCTTCCTTAATGTTGTTATAAAAAGCACTTCTTCAAAAAAATGTCAAATTGGTTTTATACAGAAATCAAGTCAAGTGATGCGTTAAATATGGAAAAACATCGATAACATATTAAGCTTATTATGTAAACTAGTATAAAATAACAATAAACAAACAAACAAACAAATCGGAATCAAAATAAAACATAAATAAGGAAATACACAAACAATAATAAATGAATTTTGAATTCAAATGGTGGTTAAAAACAAACACACACAGAAAAAGACAAGGGTGCATTAAGGACCAACAAAAAATGAAAGTGACAAAATTATAATACAATTGTGACTCGCAAACTTAGACAGGAACGAAGGAAGGAAGTACGAAAAAATTTATTTATCATAAACCTTCTTTTCGGAAAATAAAAATTTTAAGTGATTTTTTTAATGATGAATGTTAAATGGTAATAAGTAGTGGTAGCTGGAATTGGTCTGAAATAAATTGCATTTAATGTGAATGAGTGTTTGTAACAAAGACAACAACTTTTGGCAAAAGATCAAGAAATTTTTAATAATAAAAAACCATTTACTACTTTAGTTATTACAAACAAATGGCAACAACATTATATATTCGAATCTTCAATACCCTACACCACAAATCCGTCACACACTCACACATACACAAACGTATATATAATATAATATATATCTACAAGTTTTTCTTAAATATAAGACGAAACACTAAAAAGTCATAATATTATGGGCTATAACTTTCTTTAAACTGAACCGATTTTGATAAATTTTGGAATTATAATGAAGTACATATAGCATAATGTTATAGCAAAGTATATAATTATATGAAAGTTCTTTCTTTGAATAGAGAGGGTACCTACTGTTCCGTTAGCTTTAAGTAGGAAACTTATCAGAACTATTGTGGAACCGATCGAGCCAACAACACACACTTGTTGTTGACTGACAGACAGTGTGACATAGCTAAATCGACTCAGATTTTGATTTGATGCCAGAGTATATATATACATTATGGGGTTTAAGATGATTTCTTCTAAACGTTTCACACGGAGTGATGAAGTTAGTATACCCTCTTCACTTGTGTTGGCGGAGGGTATAAAAAGTATTTCCTCTTTCTTAAATCACTTGAGCAACAAATAAATACTTTTTTTCCATTCTAAGGGTAAACATTTTTTGTAGATTCTTGTACGTATGTTCACCACATGCTCAAATTCCCAAACTCTACTTAAGTGTTAAAAGAGGTGTGAGTGACTTGGATTTTTTTTATACTTTTTTAATGTTTCTTGTTATTTTTTCGCTTTGCTCTTATTTTGATAACACATTTAAAATAATTCCTATTTTTTCCCAAATCTGGCAAAAAGAAAAAAAAAACTAGGAATAACCAAATGGAACTTGGCAAATGCCTGGAAGGTGTTTTATGCTTATGAAACGAAGAAAACAGATCTTAAATAAAAATTCTAGAACTAAGAAACTTAAAATAAAAAACATTTTCTTGGGTAAATAAAATCAAGCAAAAATGTGAACGAAAAAACGCTTAAGCTTTTCTTCCACTTGCAATTTATTCTGAATATATATATTTTTTTAGGGAGGGTGGAGGAAGAAAATGTTCTTAAATAAATTGTAACAAACAATTTCATACCATTTCTCTTTCTCCAATATACCACTTTGTGGCTCTGTAAATAAATGTGTTGGTATAGCACATACAATATCTAGATACATTTAAATTTGTCTATGTATGTATGTATATGTTTCAATTTATTCTGTTTCTTATGTTCATCTTGTAGAAGCAGCAGCATCTGGTTTATTAAGGCTCTTTTACCCGAGACCAGATTTCATCATCAATAATGTATACAAATACTCAACTGAAATGAATATATTTCCATGCCAAAATTGTTAAGTGTAACCAATTCTTGCCAAACTATTATTTGATTTCCTTTTTAAATACTTTACATAGATACACTCAGAGGTGAGAAATTAGTAAAAAGTTCATATTTGATAGGATCAAATTGTCTTTAATTTGGTCCTTCGTACGGATTTTACCCATTACTAAGGCTTTCTACAGATACAGTGAAGAAAATAATTAATAAGACAATAACTTTAGTTCTTTCACGTTCATACCGGACAATAGTGAACCAAAACTATATTGCCAATTAAAATTTAAGGTTAATGGAGCTGCAAATTAATTTACTGCAATTTTTTCTTTCATTTTTTAAGATTTTCATTAACTTAAACAAAGATCCTTCGAATTTCACGCTATCCTTAAGCCAACTACAGCCTCAATGGATATAATCGTATACGATTATTTAATAGAATATGAATATAATTTATGAAGAATAAAAATTGATAACACTGTTTTCTAGCTAATTCAGTTTGACCATATTTTGGTCATTCGAACTGGACACTTTTTCATAAAAGTTATTACGATATTTACAGCTTTTACAATTATTATCTGACGTTCAAATTTGACAAATTGAAGTTCTTAATTAATATTTTTGAATAAAATAATCAACTTCAATGTGTATAAGTTATGGTCCTTTGAACTGATTGTTTAAATAACTAAGGGGTGATATCGAAAAGTTCTTAGCACAAGTTTTTCATTAAAAGTTTCGACTCCAAGCATTATCTTATTTATTCTTTAATCAAGTTAACATTCAAAGGTCTTTCGTCAAACTGTTTTCAATATTATTAAATTGTGCCGGGAGAACTGGTCCGTTGATAGAAAACCTATTTTGAAAAGAGTTCCCAATACATTTGGTAGAGATGCAGCCCTCTTAGATCAGTACTAGCATTATTTGGTATAAAAGTAAAACATAAACATGTCACAAAAAGTTCCTGATAGTAACGATGCTAAACATTTAGAGGCCTAAAACAGAGCACGTAAATTGGAGTCAAGTTTTCTAAAAAATATTCTTGCTGCTTAATGGATGAAGAAACTTATGTTATGGCATAACATCATCTTGCTGATGTCGGAGGGAATGTTGAAGGAAAGTTTAAAACTGAAAGGAAATCAAAATTTCCCAAAAAGATTTTGTTATGGAAAGGAATATGTAGTCGAGACAAAAGAAACCAATCAGTGGTTAAAACGAGTTCTATAAATATCAAAATTTGCATCAAAACTTCATAAGGTGACTTCTCATTCAAGAACAATAATGTGGTATTTTTATTAAAAGAGTTAAAACTTCCAAACTGCCCGAAGCTAAAGCCAGTTGAGATATTTTGCTCTTGTTAAAAGAGAATTGAAGAGCAAAACTAAACTCCTTCGCGCGGGACGCTATTTGATAAAATTCTTACGTTATCTACAGTTTCAATAGATACACTAGAATATATAAATTTAACAGAATGTGAATAGAATTTATACAGGATAAGAATACAATGTAAAATATACAAGTCAATTCATATTGTCCAAATATGTGATCCTTATAACCTGATACTTCTTTAAGTGTAACCTAAATTAATATCTTTTTAATTTCAAAGTAATTTTTTTTTAAATTTTCCTAATTAATGGTCCTTCGAATGGGACAACCTTTAATGAAATTTTTATGAAACATGCACAGTAAATAGTGGTACCACAAGTACCACAAATTTCTTTAAGTGTATCTTAAGTTCTTATATGTTTGTTGCCAAAAAATAATCGAAGACTTCTTCTTCCACTTAAGTGCGGTTGCAAATGTCAATTGCGTTCGAAATCTATCCAACTTCTTAGGAATTTATCATTTCTTTTTTTTCAATTTTCTTTTTTTACTTTACAAAAACTAAAATGATTTCTTTCGTATTCATTCGTTTTACTCACTTACACATTTTTAATATGATGTGGTGTTGTTGTCGTATTTGCGTGTATGTAAAAATGGATAGAAGTTGGGAAGACGGAGGTGGATGATGATGATTGCGTATTGAAAACTGTAAATGAATGTGAGTGTGTATGTCCTGAATCGAAAATCGATCTCGTTTTCTTTATTTACATTAAAAATCTGTTTGTATTCACTTAAAAAGGATAAGCAATGTCCTTTTAATGGGTTTCAAATTAAATAAAGGATTAAGTTGTTAGTTTTAAAATTGAATTGCGTTTACCAACTGGAAATTACTTTTTGCAAATTCCGTCTTTTTTTTTTTATTTCTCATTTTGGTAAATATTTGAAATAAGATTTTGTTGGTTTTTCTCTAAATAATGATTTAATAAATGATGTTTATTTTTGGTTAAGACGTTTGAAATTAAATTGAGAAAATTGGTTACATATGAGTAAACCAAATTTTAGATATTTTTCATCGGATGAATTTTTATCGAAAATAATAAGATTCCCAATGAAATTGATAAACTATCGTTAGAAGCCTAAAGGGAATGCGTAAAGAAAATATAATAAAACAGATTCAATAATTTGAATATTAGAGATAACTCCAGGAGTATTTGTAGCATTCATAGAAAGGAAATATTCTGAACTCGGAATATCTTTAGTTTTTCTTCAACAGTGTATTTTAATAAAAACTAAGGACTAAAAGCTTTAGTTTATTTAAAATTATTGTAATTATGGTCCTTCGAACCAGATATTTGTTGAAGTTCCAAAAGGTTTTTAATCCTAAATTTTATGTGTTTGATGCAATTCATGTGACGTTTAAAACTGACATTGTCCCTTAAGTTGTCCATCTCTCTTCCAATAGTGTGGGTTCCATTAATTGCAAAATATGTGTCCACCTCCAAATCAAATCCGAATTTTTCATGATTAAATTGACAATTATTTATATTATTTATAATTAAATTGAAAATTATTTCTTTGCTATAATTCATGTGAAACTCAGTTAGCTAACTGTCTGGAGTGGAAAAAATGGCCAAAATTTGTAACAAAAATAACGTTTGGTGATTTCGTTGATTTTCAATAGTCTGGGTCCAATTGTGTTCCATCAGTTGCAAAGCAACTTTCCGCATTTTCAATAATAGTTCACGTGAGACACAAATAAAAACATCATTACAAACAACTTGGAGTTACCAGACTTTTCTAAATGATTTCACAAAAGCAACATTTATTTTCCAAAAGTCCAATGTTTTTATCAGTTGCGTATCTGCATCTCAATTGCCTCTATATTACTGCGTTTCAAGAATTTAACTCAATAAAATTTCCATACGTTGATTTATGTGAGACTCAAGTAGCGAACTTTTTAAATGATCCAAAACAAGGACAAAAATAACACCTAGCGGTTCCGGTATCTTCGAATAGATTAATTTTGTTTCATCAATGAGAAGTGTCCACATATAAATGAGCTAAATATAATTACATTTAAAAGCGTTGCCAGCCAAAAAAAATTCAAAATTATTGAGGTTGCCAGATCTTCTAAAAAATCCAATAAACTTTTGACTTTTAATGAAAAACATGGGTTTAGAATTTTTCACTTTTTTTCCTTTTAAACAATTTTTCACTTCACTTAATGGAAATATTATCCGATATTTAGATATTTTAAACCAAATAATTTACTTATTTAATTTTTCTATTATTTCTCTCTTTCTCAATTTACAAATTTATCCTCATAATTGTATCATTTAAAATGCTGCCTTTTTAAATATTTATCGATTTATTTCCTTATTTGCAAAACAAAATCGTTACGACATTTACAAATCATTTAAATTGGACTACAAATACTAATTAACATAAGTATTTAAACTACAATTACAACAACAGTAAGAACAAATATTAAGTTCCAGACATTTACAATTAGCAGCATAAATGTTTCAATTACTCATACCACTTCGAAAAAGCAATTCATCCTTATTTCCTGCCTTTTTTTCACAATTCAATCTAAAAACTTTTCATTTAAATTTAAATACAAAAAATAAAAAAACAAAAAATAATTAAAAACAAAACATTTAGAAGAAAAAGTTTAGGGACATAAATGAAAAAATTGAAGAAAATAAAACAAAATGGAGAAAACTTTATCCATTGTGAAGGACCAAAATATGCTTCACACATTAAATGACCAAATGGACAGGAATTGATTTTTTTGTATATGGGATTTAAGAATAAAAATCTAGGAATTCTTTAAGTTATGTGGAACTCAAAGTTCTTTATTAAGTTTATTAAGCTAAAAGAAATTTAAATCTTAAAAAAAATTCTTATATTTTCCCAGGACACCTTTAATATTTTCCCCTTTTGTAATAAACATTTGTATTTTCCTCATTTCTGGTACAGATTAATCCTTTTTTAAGGATAATGTAAGCTATTTTTGGACACTCAATTAAAACTCAACAAGGCTGATAATGTGCAAGTTAGACATTTTATCATTATTTTTTTGGGTAGAAAAATATAAAAAATTAAAAGCTTTTTTAAACTTTTCTTATAATTCCTGAAAAGCAAAACAAAAAAAAAAGAAACAAGGAAGCAAACGACATAATGGGCTTTGGTTAATTTTATTTTATAAAATGAACAAAAAAAGCCTTTAAGGATTAAATGCGACACTCAAAATAAAAATCTATAAAATGTGTTAAAAATTCCTTTGAAATAATATGTGTACGTATTATCCTTATCTTATTATCCTTACAAGGATCTCCCAGGAAAAATAAATGTATTTATGAACTTCTTTTTAAGATACTTATTCTGGAAATTTATTTTTCCTACTTTAGAATTCACTAAAAGGAGTTCTTATTCCTTTCTAAATAAAACCACAAAATGTCACGTAACCATCAGTAAAATATCTAATAGAAGAAATTATTGTTTTTGGTGAAAAAATGTTTCTTTATTGACAACTTATTAGTTCCTTAAAAAAGTAAGCAAAAAAAAAAAACTTGAAAAAAGGATCTTTTACAAAGATTTTGTTTATAAATCAGTCATGAATTTTCGATTTCTAGAGCATTTGTTATTACCCTTATGAAGAAGTCACTTTTTTGGGGGTAAAAAAGCGATTTATGTAATAAGCTTCTTAAATTGTTCTTTTTGAGAATCAGAATTATTCATTATAATTTACTTCACATTCTTAACCACAAGTATTCAACTAAAAAACATCGAAGATCGATTGTTTGGATTTATTGACACTTAATTTTAAAATAAAAGATTGAATTATTTTTTATTCACATGTTGCCCCTGTTATTACCCTTATGAAGAAGTCACTTTTTTGGGGGAAAAAAAAGCGATTTATGTAATAAGCTACTTAAATTGTTCTTTTTGAGAATCAGAATTATTCATTAACATTTTTGGCTTAAAAGTAAATTGAAGAATTTTAAAATTTTACTTCAATTTTAACACAAGTATTCAATTTCGGGATTTTATAGATCCTCTTGTATTTTGATGTGCAATACATTGTTATGATATCAATATTTATCGGAGACTTTTAGTTTTAAAAATAAATTTATAGAATTTCGAAATCGTTCATATTCAACTTAATTGAACCAATAATTATTAAACACCCACGTATTTTTGAGATTTATGCACTTTAAAGTGATATTCGGAAGTGGGATCGATCTAATTTTAATTAATAAAGATTTGCTGTTTTTTAGAGTCACATGTTGCCATGTATTTTTGAGATTTATGCTCTTTAAAGCGATATTCAGAATATCCTTGCAAAATTTTTCACAAATTTAATTAATAAACATTTACAGTTTTTAAGCATCAAATTTCTTTAAAATAATTTTATACTTAAGACTTTTATCAGCTTAAAAATCTATTTAGGGAATGACATTTATAGGCATCGTCCCTGGTCTAAACATTGTTATTAAAACTGGGGAATTTCTCATTTTTGAGGAATATTTTACCAAAAATTTCATATCATGAGAAAAAGGGAGAAAAATAGCAAAAGGTTTTTTCTTAAATACACACTTTTTACGAAGAAAAACTTTTATTTGTAATATATTAATCACGTGTCTAATACTCAAATAGAGAGTGGTTATAATTCGACAATAACAGAGTTATGTTTTAGAACTAAAAAAATTGGATTTTATGTTTTATACCTGATAAATAAAGTGAATTTTTAAAGTAAACACATTTTGGGGAATTTTCTTGATACATATTGACTCAAAATTAATTTAGAGTCCCATTCCGATACCTCTATACAAAAGCATAATATTCCAAACTCCCATTGTGGTGTGTTTATATGAATTCTATATACAGAGTATAATAAGTATAATAAGTATAATAAGATAGTGAAAAGCGATAAGGTTCGAGGATTTGCTGGAAATATGTTAAAGTTTAGAAAATTTTACGAGATTTCAGGGTTAAGCCCCTTCCTTTCGCAGCCATTCTGACATAGAACATTAAGAGCGAGATTGAATAATCCTTGACGGTTGTTATTCTCCAATGATTTTGATTGATTTTATTAAATAATAAAGATTTTTTCGTTAACAGAACAAAACGATAAGAACATATTTCAATCAAATGCCTTGTATAACCTACTAAAGAAGACGTATGTATGTCGTGCTATTATTTTGACCCCAGCTGTATTAAATAAATAATCAAACATCTTAGATAACCGAAGTTAAAATAATTGAATATTAATACTGTCCAATGTTTTTTTAGTTGCTCTTCAAATGTCATAAAATATTGAACAACATTTTTTTATTTATTTCCTTTTTACTTATTTATTCTGCTCTCTATTATTTCACATTTTAAAAATGTATTTTTCTTAAATATTTGTTTACATATTTTCTCTTATTATACCAATTAACTCTCTCTCTATATGTCAACTACTGTTAATTTGATCCTTTTAAGTGGTCACTTTGGCATGTGCTCGAAAATTCTTTGTCATAAGTATTATGAGATATTTGAACAGCTTGACTGTGAAATAACGAAGGTTATTGAGATTTAGGGAAAACTACTATTAATCTATATAAATATAAAAATGAATCTGTGTTTGTTTGGGATGTATAGACAGCTAAACTACTGGACCGATTTTTCTGAAATTTTCATAGAATCATTATCCAGTTCATGGAAAAATTTGGTCCCAAAAACTTTTTCAAGGAACTATTTTTCAAGACAAAATGTGGGGCGGATATAATCGGAACGAGAAGTACCTCCTTCTGATTTATCCAGCGAGAATTTGCAAATTATGCTTCAATCACTTCTTCAAGGAACTGCTTTACTTAACATAAACATAGTCGAATATCTAAATTACCACTACACCAGGGATCATGGTGTCCCTCATATAAAGAACATGTTGATTAAAAAATATCTAAAGAACTATGACAACAAGAGTTTTCAAATTCGATCCCAAACACTTTTTCAAGAATTTGTTTTACTGATCAAAATATAGAACGGGTAGGATGAAAAGGAAAGGTATTCCCATACAAAGCAAATATTAACTATCGAATATCTAAAGAACTGTAAATGGGGGAGTATTGAAATTGGTTCAAATTATTTTCCCAAGAATTTTATTTACTTGTCAAAATGTAGGATGGCTAGAACAAGGGACAGAGATCCCCTGTTCAAGGTTAATAATGGTTATCAAACATCTAAAGAACTGCAACAACGAGAATTTTCAAATTTGGTCCCAATCACTTTCTGAAGGAACTGTTTCAGTAAACCGATAGGACCAGGGGGAGAGATACCCCCGAATATCTAAACAACTATAACAGCGAAAGTTCTACAAGTTTGATTCCAAACAGTTTTCCTGGACAAAATGTAGGACGGTTAGGATCACGGGAAAAGGTAGCTCCGATACAATGTAAATATTAAATAAAATTTTAGAACATACAGGACCATGGGCATTGGCAAAATGTCCATTTTTTCAATACACGTTGTGATTTGAGAAATTTCTTTTACGATCTTGAACTGAAGAGAATGTTTGTGCTGCAAAGCGCAATAGGAAAAATCAAGTACAAATGTATAATCAAAAGTAAAATTCTTAAAAATTTCTCTTATAACAAAATCAACAGAAGAAAAAAATTCATGATTTTGAAAATGGAGTAACAACTCCCTCAAAAACAATCGAATCCAAAATGTCAGATAACGAAATTCTTCGAATGTAAGTGAATACTGTTATAAATAATTTATAAAATATAAATTTATATTTAATTTTGTTTTAATTTTTTATAAAATTTTTTATTATCTCTCTAGTTACACTCTTCTTTAGTTTTCCAAAATCTTTCTTTTATTTTCAACAAAGACAAAGTTTCATGTTAATAAACTGAAACATTTTTCAACACTTTTGTTTTTAATGAGTTGTTAAAAAAAAAAAATAAATAAATGAAATAAAGTTAATTAAAAATGTTTATCATATTAGTAAGAGTATTTTGTGTGCTTGTAATTTGTTGCAAGTATAAATGTGATGAAAATGTTTGTCGCATAATAAAATACACTCAATAAACCTTCAACTTTGTTGTATGCAACAAAAAAAAAAAAATGAAATAAATATGACACATTAATAATCGAAAGGCATATCACAGATTTTAGAGTAAAAAAACTGAATATAAGAACATTTGGTAGTGTGTAGGGTGTTCAAGTCAATTTCTTTTAATAACCCTGCAGCTTTTGAAGTGTTAGAGATATCTTAATGATATCTTACATGGTTAGAGCAGAGTTCTCTTCGAGCTGAATGCAAGCTGTTATGTGGCGAGGGGCGTAGTCGATGTCTTTTCAAATCTAAGGTAATTTCATTTTTTGAAAATTCGCGGAAAAATTATTTATAAATTTAGGCGAAAAAATGTTTCCTATAGGAATTCCTTCCAAAACTCTATTCAAATAAATATATATATGATGGTTATTTCTCATATGATCAGAGATACATTATAAAGTAAAAAAAATTTGTATTCATTCCCACTCTAGATTTCTTTTTAGTTTTTTTTTAGATGGTGGGCTTAAAATAAGTTCTAATTTTTAAATATGTGCCAGATTCACCACAATCTGAAGTTGGAAAGAATAAAAAGATTAATCTATAAAACAAGAATAAAACTACACACTTAATCTTCCTGTAATTTGCTCACATTTTACCAAGAGATGAAAACATAAAATGGAAAAGTCTAAGTCAATGCTCCAAAACCAGCATAAAGAAATTAAAGTCTAAAATTAGCACTGAAATTCATGAAATGAGTAAAGGAGTAGAAAAAGGTAATTTTCTCTGACGGAGGAAAATTTAATTTAGAGGGCCTTGACTCATACTCATGTTATTGATTCGCCTTGATCTAATGAAGTTAGAATATCAAAAAGTTATTTCGAAGGTGGTAGTTATATAGATTGGGCAGCATTTTCTCCATTTCAGAAAATCTGAAATTTGTTTTGTTTCAACAAAAATGATTTACACAAGTTATAACGAATTGTTGAAATAAGCTCTTCTCCTTGTTATAGATGAAAATTACATATCCCAGTGAGATAATGCAACGGTACATGTTTCAAGGCAGTCTGAATCATTATTAAAAAAACACAGTACACCTCTGTTGGACTGGCCGTTTTGCCAGACTTGTGGGGATATATGGACCATAAATTTTATTCAAAATATAGTGACTTTAACATAGCTAAAACTAAAAATAAAGCATATTTAGAAGGAAATTGATGCCAAATTTTTTAAAATGTTAGTGGAATCAATGCCAGCTGATGTTTATGAGATAATCTGCAACAAATGGTCATCCATCTATTATTAATATTAAAAAGAGTATAAATAAATTAAAATTAACATTGCAAATACTTTGGTTATCTCTTATTGTTTCGGAGATATTGAAGTCCGAATCAATTGTTTAACCCATTTTTAACACTGGTCTTATTAAAATAGCATAGAAAAGAGGGAATCTTGTTAGTTCCCTGAACAAGTTCTGTTTCGTTATATGATTTTGCTTTCATTAAAGTTTAAATATTAATTTAATATTTTAAATCACCAAAAATCGAAATTTTCAGTTCTTTATAAATTTTTGACATTAAATAATATTCAGCATTACCGTTGAGATTTTTCGAAAAGTCGCACAAAAAGGAGATTTTAGAAAATAAAGTCGTATCTAAAAGATGATTTGCGAAACAAAAGTCGCCAAAGATTTAATTTTACCAAAAATTAACAGTTTTAAATAGTTTTAAATCAAGAATTTCCACTCTTTCCCGTTTAATGTTGAACTAATCTTGAATATTAACCAACAATTAAGTTTCTCTTAGATTTATCATTATTTCGATTTCCATTACGATTTCACAGATTTCGTTTTTAATTTTAATATTTTTGATTTTTATAAAACTTATTTTTAAGCTAAATCAATGAAATTTCGTCAAGTTTTATGCCGAAAATCCAAAATATAAAAAAGGCGACAAAAAGCGAAAATTTTAAAAAGTACACAAAATGTCACAAGCAGATGGAAAAAGTCGCAATTTGCGACTTAAGTTGCACCAACGGTAACACTGATGACATACCATCTATTTTTTTGAATATTGTAAATTTTCAAGATCTTACGTTCTCACTTGTATGCCAAATAACTTGGTAAAAATATATATCTGGAAAAATCCAACCTCATATGTCCTTTAAAAAATTTTTTGCTCATACGACTTTTGCGAGTATCTGTGATTACCCTTTTGAGATGAAAAGATAAATTATTGAATCATTAAAAATCAGCATTTACAAAACTGTTAATATTTTTCAAAAGTTAATTATTAAAATTTTTAAGCCACATAATTTTCAACATTTAACGAAAAACAACAATTAAAACAAAAAACTCCTTAAGAAATATTTCCTAAACTTTATAAAAGTCTTAATAAATCAATCATTAAACTTAAAAAAGTAATAATTTCATTAACATTCCTTTTTTCAACAAATTGACAAACATTTTGCTTTAAGGATAAAAAAAGCAGTAATGATGTACACAACTTCCTCCCTCAACATTTTATTGTCTTTCCGTTGCCACCTCCTCCTCTTTGCCGGTGCTCTTTAAATGTTTCAAAAAAATATATAAATGAGAATATAAATATTACAGTCTTGATAAAAGCAAAACTAATTTTCATAATCTGTACAACAATTTTAACATAAATTTTTGTCAACTCCAATTACACTAAAGCGTCAGGATTTTTTTCATCCTGTTTTCTTTTTTCTACGAGTCAACTAATTAAGTGTTTCCAGCGAGAAATATAATTTACCATATTTTTTTCAAAAAAACCATTACAAATTATGTCAAATATCATAAACTATAATTTTATGTGAGATGGAAATTATATTTTGTGTGACTGAATACGAAGTCTACACTCATCCTTCGAAATTAATTAGAATTTGAAACTGGAACAATATTTTTATGTAACACAGAAAATGTTTTTGTTTGGGAGAAAGAAATGATGAATTTTAGGTTTTAAATTACCACAATTTTGCATGGTTTAATTAAAATATGGTTAGAATTACAAATACATAATAGGGTAGGTCGGTCTCCATACAAAAAAATGTTGTGCCAATCACCGCATAGAATAAAAGAATAATAATGTAAAAATTATTATTTTTTTGCCACGCACCAAAATGCATCTCTCTTTGGCTTTGTATATAGCCCTGGCATTCATAGTCCGATCGGGGTTCTTCATGATTTAAAAGCGTCTAAATTTTGATTTTTGATAGTTCTAAAATCTGGCATTATTTTTTAGTAATCACTTTTGACACTTTGGATCCTTCCCTCCTAAGGTCCTAAAACTTATATTTGAATATAAAAAATAATAAAAAATAGCAACAGACATCCCCTAGATTGAATGAATAGTTGAAGCTGTTAACATAAATGCATAATTTTTTTTTGCCACGCCCTTAAATACAGTTATTTATGTTCTTGTTTATAGCATCATTACTTTAAGTCCGATCGAAACAAATTGTATAACGTCGTTAATGGTTTAAGAAGAGCTAAGTTTTGGTCTTTGATGTCAGTTTTTAGTATTTACTTTTAGTACTTTTAGATTTAAGATTCTTCCCATATATAAGTAGTAAGACCTTAGGGGGAAGGATCCAAAGTGACAGTATATTTGCCATGTTTAAAAATTATAAAATCTTTTGTGTAGCCCGTTTCAAATTATGTAAAATAATACATTATTTCTTTCGATCGTATTTGGAAAAAAGGCTGTATTTTTGGGGCGTGGCAAAAAAATAATTTTTGCATTTCTGAAAATAGCGTCAATCATTTTTTCATTCTAGAGTTTGACAGACACAACTTTTCTTTTTACACATTCTAAAAATAGTTAATAAAGGAAATATAACTACAATAATCCAAATTTCTTTAGTATTTTGAAAATTAAAGAATTCTATATATTTTAGATCACAAATTTATATTAATTTTTCATTTCTCCCATTTTTTTGTAATTTTAACCTTTAATTATTTTTTATTGTCCTTTGTCATATTTTGTTGTTTATTGCTTTGTAAATAAACTCATTAATTTAAACGAGATTTGACACCATCAGCCCTGATAAAAACTTCAATTTATATTCGCGTAAAAATAAACTAAAAAACGGACTCTTATTGTAGAGGCATAGTTGACTAAAAAAACCCGAAAAATTCCTAAGAGAGTTTCTAAAAAAGAATTAACGAAATTTTTTCTATACACTTAAAAAAATGTTTGGAGGACATGTGGAAATGGTTCAATCAAAATTTTAAAATTTTATCGAAGTTAATCTGTAAGTTCAAATTCACATCAAATGTATTTTTTGAAAACGTTTTCAATAAAATTAAATATATTCAGAACTGTGTTTTTTTGTGTTAATTTCAAAGAGTGCAGGTTTACAATCAGTTAGGATGCGACTCTAAAGTTGCCCATCTCAGGTATATAGATTTAATGAGGAATTAATTGTTTATACTTTAAGAGATATCGCGATACACACTTTTTTAGGTTTTGTTGGATTCCTTTCTCAAAAAGTCGCAATAATTATTAGAGGTTATATAAAATTTATCATTCCGTGCATAAGGCTAAGAAGGAATCATCTCAAACTCAACAGTTTATATATATTCTTGATGAAAATTAAAATTTGAGTCCTGTCCGTCTGTCTGTCTGTATGTTGTTGGGACTTTTACATATACAAGAATAATTAACAGAACTCAACTAAATTTGCCCTGAGTAATTATTATAGTCCTGACAATTTTTCTATTTAAAACCAGAATCGATTCAGTATAGTAAAAAATATAGACCGATATCTGAGGCAAAATCTAAATTGAAGTGAAGAACTTTAGTAAAATTTTCAATTATAAATCATCATAAAATTCACTACCATTCCAAAAATGTTCAAAATCAGTTCCTGAGTTGTAGTTTTCAAGAACTTTTATTATATTATATTTGTGATTGTATATGTGATTGTGCACGTACGAAACATAATGTATTTACTTTTCACGCATTTGTAGTGGAGGGTTTTGCCTTCTTATTTGTTTAATTTATTTTTTCTGTGATTAATTTTTTCAATGAAAATTTATTTCACTTTTTTACGAAAACACCCAAAAACTAAACCCATATAAATCATATTTAAAAAATTTAAATTTATTACTCTCAAATGATCACCCTGTCATTATAAAGGCAGTCAGAAAAAACCTTTTTCAGTGTATATCTCATATATAAACCAACATATTGAAAATGATTTTAGCTTTGCGATTCGAGACTTAAATTAAAAGAATGACCAAATTTTAATAGAGCTTTGCCCCAAGATCATCTAATTTAGTTTACCGAATTCCCGTCTTTATAAAACAATATCAATGTATAAATGTTGCCACCTTTTTTGAAATATCAAAAAATCCAATGCTTTTAAACGGATTGTTATTGCATCAATATTTATAAGAATTTTATAGGGAATCTGGCACATGTTGATTTAAAAAAAAAACCAGACAAGAGTAAAAATGTGTAAAATTTTTTATTTCGACTTAAATATCTCTTAAACTGTAAAAAATACAAGGATTTTCTAAATATAAAATTTCTTTTGTCTCAATTCATAAATGAATTTTGGCGAAAAATCAACATACCCGAGATGGCCAATTTTAAAGCGTCACCGACTACGATCCTGACCAAATAGAAGTTTGTACTCCTCTTAAAAAAACAGAAGTACTTCAGCTCTTAACATGTGAAATTTTATTAAAATATCTTCAATAGTTTAAAAGTATTAGAATTATTTCTCAAAAATATATTTGAAGAAATTGTGGTACATTCAATTCAATTGGACCGCACTTTAGGATTGGTTTCGGAACTACTATGCTGAGAAACGTGTCTAATAATAGATTTGTGAAAATTTAAAAAATAATCATAATCCTTGTTATACACTTATTGGAAAAACAATATTTACAAATGTGATTGTAAAAGACTAATGCTCGCAATAGTTTTGTAAGTGTTTCTGTACAAACATAAAAATATAAAATCTGCTTTAAAAAAGGCTTTTAAAATTAAATTGTAAAAAATGTCATATAAAAATAGAATACAATTCCGTAAGGAATCAAAAGAAACTGTTGAATTGCTCGTAAAAATTATTTCCGTTTTAGCTTATTTTATAACTGCACTTCTAAGCTTTTTGTATACTTTAACTAAAAATGGTACCGTTAATAAGTGTTTCACAACAATTATCATATCACTTTAGCAAACCTTATGCTTATTCTAGTAAGCTTGTTACAAACTTTTTTAAAGCCTTTAGGTTTATTAGGTCATATATAAAATTGTATTACATTAAAAATTGTATACCAGAGGTATTTAAGTTCGTAGAACTAATACCATGTCTACTGAATTAATTGGAATGCTCTTAAGAATTCTTATAGGTAAAATTCACTCAAATGTGTTCAGTATTTTCTTATTCTTATTTCTAGCAAATTTTGTTTTGGAGCCCCTTAACGGAGAAGCATAATAACGAACCGTCTTATACTTCAAAATCAAAATCATTTATTGGATTCTTTCAGTGTTAAGTGATAAATTTCATATTAAAAGAAAAGTCAGGGATTTTTTTAATGTTCTTTTATCAAGACTTTACTCCAAAATTCACAACTTATGGATGAATATCTTAAAATCATTATTTTTGAATCAGATAAACAAGAATCAGCAAAATCAAAATTATATAACAGATCTTAATGTCACTTCGAAACAGAATGTTACAGGAATACTTTCTTCCCTGTATATTTTTTTAAATAAAAAGTTTTTTGAAAAATAATACTTTTAAAAGTAATTGCGATGTTATGGAAGGAAAAGATATTTTTTTAAGATCAATCATTGTGTGTAGATATGATCGGTTTAATTTGGTAACATGTCATTATTGGAAATATCTAGAACGGACCAAAACAATATTTCTAAATTTATGCCGCGAGAGTTTAATCCTGCAAAAAATACGATGCCAACAATTATGAACAGATTGGGCTCCTGTGAATGGAGAATTAAAGTGTATGAAAACGCATGTCGAAATATCGAATCTATCAAATTTTTAAAGGAAACAAAATTAATAAAAAGCTATTAGAACTAAAAAGCTTATAATTAACTTGAAACGCATTTGTGAAAATTTCTTCTATTTCAAAAATATATAATTTTCAAATCGGTTACAATTACATATATATTTTTTGGATTCTTAGATTTTTTCTATGTTTATTACGATCTTTTAGGCACAAATTAACTTTAACTTCTTAAATTTTAAATTTTCTTACCTTCCACCACCACAAGTAATGAAGAGGGTCTATTAACTTTGTCATTCCGTATGTAACAGTAAGAAGGATTCATCTAATACCCTATAATGTATATATTTTTTCGTCACAGCAAAATCTGAGCCGATTTAGCAATGTCCGCCTATCTGTCCGTCTCACTGTTATTGGCACCATGGAGACGGACCGCAATAATTGACAGAGTTCAATGAAATTTGACCTGAATATTTACTATAGTCCTAAGAAGTTTTCTGTTTAAAACTAGAAAAATCGATTTAAAATGTTGAGAGATATAGACCGATAGCAGAGAAGACCTCTAAATTGAAGCGAAGAACTTTCGTAAAATTAACAATTAAACAAAAATTAACAAATTAAACAAAAATAATTAAAATAAATTGCTATAATATCAAAAAATATGTACCTCATTATTATTTCAAAAATCATCAAAATCGGTTCAGAAAAATCTTGTAGCAGAAAATATAACTAATTTTGTGACCAATTAAGGTTTTTTTGTTATACATAAGAAATTCATTGATGTATAATGTACATGTACGAAATATAATTTATTTATTTCTTAGGCATTTTTTGGTGTAGGGTATTGAAGATTCGGCATTCTAACTTGTTTATTTTCATTAAAAGTCAAATTTCAAAAATTACGTAGAAATTGCATTTATTACCTAAAAAGAAATAAAAGAAATTAGTAAAAACCTAAATAATGTAAGAAATAAATTTCATAAACATCAGTTCATTGTAATATTTCGGAAAATTTCTTTCAGTGTTTTCAAGTGTTAACACCATTTTACTTTAGTTAACTACTTTATGGTGGTCACTATACAATTTGTTAGACCAATTAAATATGAGTGGCAACGAGGACATAAATTTCTACAAAAAAAAAACACACACTCTACATCCAAACAAAACATAACCACAATAAAAAAAAGAGTTTAATAAAAAATCCAAAACAACAATGTAAATCTCTATTTGAAAACCAAAAAAATATTGAAATATTTAGAGAAATTTACAAAATAAATTAAACAAATAACGACCTTAAATCTGAATTAAATGGAACTTTTAATAAAAAGTCAATACAATTTAAATACATATGGGATTAACAGGACTCGTAAATAAATATTTAGATTATTGACAATATTTAATCGAAAACACATACATCGATACAAAATCCTATAAAATATTTTGTGTTGAATTCAATTGTCAATTTTTTCCAATCAATCAATAGAAAAAAGGGGAATAATTTGTATGGATTTGGAAACACTTCAAGTGACAGTGAGACCTTTATAAAAAAAGGATTAAAAATAATTTCTATTCACTTCATTTTTTTCAGGTTTTATTAAAATTGATTTGTATAAATATTTATTGTTAAATTGAAGGGGTTGAATTTAAATAAATCAAAATATTTAAGAAAACAAATTTGTTATGATTCAACTCCCTTTTATACCCTCCAACATCACAAGTGGTGAAGAGGGTATACTAACTTTATCATTCCGTTTGTAACGCTAAGGAGAGATAATCTCAGACCTTATATTTATAAATAAATCTTTTAAATTGAATCAAAATCTGAGTCAATTTAGTTCTGTCCGTCTGTCTGTCGCTTGTCTGTTTGCCCTACCATAAGTCTGTCCATCTGTCTATTTTTGGTACGCTCACGCCCACAATAACTGACAGAGCTCAATGAAATTTGGTCTAAGTATTTGTTATAATCCTAACAAATTTTCTATTAAAAACCAGTAAAATCGGTTCAGTATATTAAAAGATATAGATCATATCTTAGGCAACCTCTAAGTTCAAGCGAAAATGTTTCGTAAAGTGTACAATTTTTAGTCGACAAATTAGAATGAAATTTGTCCATAATATTAAGTCGTATGTACTTCATTTTCATTCTAAGTATTATTAAAATCGATTTAGTGGAAAAAAAGTTATAGCCAAAAATATAACTAATATAATGACTCATTAAATGTTGCTGTGTTGCATTTGAAGAAAAACTTTTATATATTGTAAATGTTTGTGAGTGTACGTGTGAGTGTGTATGTATGAAACATAACGTATTTACTTCACACGTATAAGTGATGGAGGGAATTGAAAATTCGACAAAGCCTACTTGTTACAAAAAAAGAAAAGACAAAAAACTTTTTATTAAATCTCCCGTATTCAACCCTTTCCATTCCCAATTTATTATTAAGACATGACAAATTCCTTTTCCGTTTTATTTCATTTAGTGAACTCACATTAAATATGTTTCGCCTTTTAAATTAATTGTATAACATGTTGTTGTTACCTTAATTTAGCTAACAATTTTCATATAAATGTCCTTATTTTTAAAAAGCATGGAAAATGACATAAAAACAGTTGTTTTGTGAAATTGTGAAAAATTTGAATTTTTGCACTTCATTTAATTTTCAAAATTACTTTAAAATAATTAAAATTGTTCACTGGCAAACAAAGGATTTATTTGGAATCCTTTTCGATTTGTTTCTCTCTTCTTGTCTTTGTTTTCACGTATGATAATTTATAATTTATTTGCGCAAAATTCAAACAGATTCACATATTTAAATTATTTTTAAATCACAACAATAGAAGAGAGCAATACTTGACATTAACTCCTCTTAATTATATTCACACTGTATTTGAAAACGGAAATAATTTTAATAGTGAAACAGATTTCAGCCCTTATTTGAATATTGAGTGTGTGTGTGCGATTGAGAACGCACACAGTGGTAAGAAAGGAAATTAAAATTAAAACAAATGTCATAAAAATTTTCCTATATTAAAGAAATATTCAAAATAAATTGGACTCAAGAACATTTTCAATAAATTTCCCAACACAGAGGAAATTTTTATTGATGAAAAATACATTGAAATAAATATCATATTTTGAATAAATTGTTATATTGAAGAAATGTCAATCAAATTTTATTCTTAAAGGAAATTATGAATACATTTTCTTTTCATTCAAAAAAAATTTGCAATCAATTTCGCTTTTAAAGGGAATTTTTAAGAAATTTCCCAGTTAAAGGACATTTTCAATTTAAAAGAAATCCTCCATATAACAGTAATTTTATAACAGTAATTAAAAAAAAAACAAATTTAATTTTTATATGAAAAAGAAATTTTCAGTAAATGAAAATTTTCAATAAGTTTTCAATTTAGGAGAAAAATTTTAATAAATTTTCTTCCTAAAAGAAATCGCAATAAAATTTCTGTTGAAAAACAATTGACAACATGAAATTTTAATGGAAATTGATTAAAAATTCTCTTATTCTCGAGATTTTTTTAATTCTCTTATTATAGCAATTTCTTTTCCGAGAGAGTTTACACTCTTTAAAGAAAATTTTCTCTAAATTCCCTTTAAAAAAAAAAGAAATTTCGATAAATTCTTTCTTTAAAGAAAAATTTTTATAAATATTTTCTTTATAAGTTTTCTCTTATTAATAAATTCCTTTTTTAAAGAAAATTTTTACAATTTTTTTAAGAGTAACTTTTTCTTAAATTCTCTCTTCAGAGAAAATTCTCTATGAATAATCTTTTCAGAGAAAATTTTGAAACAATGATCTAGACCAAAATATCATAATTATTTATTTACAACAAATTTCTATCAATTCCCTCTTTAAAAAATTTTCTTTAATTTCTCTCTTTAGAGAAAATATTTGGTAAATTCTTTCTTTTTAGAAAATGTTTCTATATTCTCTCTTTAAAGAAGATCTTCTGAAAACTCTCCCTTAAGAACAAATTTTCATAAACTCTCTCTTTTAGAAAATTTTCGTTAAATTCTCTTTTAAAGGAAATTTTTTGTAAAATCACTCTTTGGAGAAAAATTTCAATAAATTCTTAATTTAGAGAAAATTCTTCTTATTTTCGATTAATTCGTTCTTATAAGAAATTTGTCAATAAATTCTCTCTATAGAAAAAATTTTCGATAAGTTCTCGATTTGTAGAATAATTTTAATAAATTACAAATTTATGGAAAACTTTCGTTAATTTTTTCTTCATAGAAAATTTTTGACAAATTTTCTTTTAATAGAAAATTTAAGATAAACTTACTCTTTGCAAAATTTTTTCAATAAATTTTCCCTTAAAAGAAAATTTCTTTTACAGAAAATTCTTTTTATAGAAAATATTTGACAAATTTTATATTTATGGAAAAATTCCGATATATTTTTTTATAACAAAATTCTCTACTTATTGATTTTCGATAAATTCTTTACTTCCGGAAACTTTTGATAAATTCAAAAATATCTGATATAAATTTCCGCTTCAATAGAAAATTTTCGTTAAGTTTTCTCTTTGCAGAAATTTCGTTTGTTGTTCATCATAACGAACCACTGTCTTCCATCAAACGAAAATTCCATTCAAAATTTAAATAATCTTGTTTCGTGTTTGATTTTATTGCCTTCAAGCAAAACAAAAGAAAAATGATAAATTATTAAATTAGACTTCGTAAATGACGGTAAATTTTATATTTTGCAAGGGGAGAGAGAAAACATTATAATCGTCCCTTATTTCTACCTTTTCTACAAATACAATATCTATGTAGTATTTAATTCATTCTTCCAATTATAACTCCTGTAAACACATTTGTTCATCATCCTGTTTGTTTGCCACTTCACAAAATTTGTCTGTCCTGTTTTCTATTGTTACGATTCGTATAGAAATCATATGAAGTTATAAATGAGTGTGTTTGTGTGTGTTTATGTCATATTAGTGGTGTTTATTAGCTGTGAGTATTCATATCCTGCTGTGTTTGTTGTGTGTGTGTATGTATAAAGTTGTTGCATTTAAATATTTGAGAGCATCATTGGTTGATTGTTGATGGTTTTAACGCTGCAGGGTTTAAGGATTTCATGCTGTTCACATTTTTTTTTAGTTTCTTGTCTATAATTTTGTCTCGAGACTGTTTTTGGGGATTTATTGTTGTTTTCGGGTGCATTACTTTTGAGAAGAATTACAAGTTTGTTTTCGATTTCTTTGTCTTTATTAAAACTTTCATAAGTGAATTTTTGGAAAATATGGATTTATGCAAATGGAGTTTTACCCCTTCCAACTTTTGGAAGAACTTTGAAAAGAATTTTAGACTGTTAGAGTTTTCTCATTTCTATTTGTTAAAAATCTATAATTTTAATGATATTTTTAACCCGCATTTTTTGGAATCCTTTTCCATTATTATTACTAAATTAGATGCCATTATTTCAAAATTACAAAAATCATAAAACTCAGCTTAACACTTTTTTATTTAAAAAATCAACAAAGAAACCCTTTTATTAAAAAAAATCTCTATAAAAACTAATATTTTATTGATCTAACAAAATCATGACAGATTTATCAATTTTAGCAAATCTAAATTGTTGGCACAAGCTAATCAAATTAATGGCCAAATGGCAAAAAGTATTAATACTCTTTTTTAACGTAATCAGGGTTTTTTTCTAAAAAATATAAAAATATAAATTTTAAAATGATTTTTATCTCAACGAAATGTGTAAACAAAAGTTTCTTGATAAAAAAATCAAATTAATGAAAATGGACCCTTATAAACCGCAAAATAAATATAAAATAACTACAACAACAGAATGGCAGAGAAAAAAGAACAACAATAACAAATGTCCACTTTTTAAACAAAACAAGAAATTAATTGCAATTACCCCCACTTAAGGAGGAAAAGATGGAAATAAAGGAAACTAAACAAAACAATAAGGCAAAAAGTTAAAAATTAAAAAAAAAACATATAAACATAGATGCATATTCCTATAAACGCACTTTATATTTTTTCTATTTATACGTTACCCCACTGTAGCTGGCTATTTTGAGATTTTGCAGAAGTTTGTAACGGACAGAAAACTTTCTGTCCTTTATTTCTCGTAGGCCCCATACAATCCATACAAACGATGCACAAAATTTTACGAGGGTCGGTATATAATTTTTTCTAGCTCCTCGTAAGCACAAATTTAAAAAAAATATTTATACGAGGGTCGTTCATTAGTTTTTGGCAGCTACCATTAATAACCAATAACGAGGTGTAGGGTATTAAATTGAAGAATCCAATGCTCAAAAAATGTCTAAATTTCGCACAAAACACACGAAATGGACAAAGGAGTGAAAAATGGTAATTTTCCCTGATGAAAAAATTGCTTTAACGGTCCTGACTCATGCTCATGTTAATGGCATGATTTGAGATCAAACGATGTTCGGATGTTTCTGCAGTTGGCAAATGTAAAATTTACTTTTTTCCAGCAAAAATAAATACCTGGAAGATGTTCTTCTCTTTTTATAACCTTCACCACTGTGGGTGGTTGGGGGTATTATGCGTAGCGTACGACTGTGAATCACTCTCTGAGTCGATTTAACGATATCGTCCGTTCGTCTGTCCGTCCGGCTTACTGTTCATGTAAACGTTCTAATAATTTTTTGAAATATCTTGATGAAATGAAAGGACGAAGCCTATTAAAACAGAGCATGTTCGCTCCAATATTGCAGGCACCTTCCATACCTCCCGGAATGAGGCTTTAAGCTCCTAAAAGCTCTAAGTATAGAACAATTTTAACGAAATTTGGTCAAGCTATGTCTTATGATATTCCAAAACAATATGCCAAATTTTGAGAGGGTCAATCTATTATTTCTCATAAGTTCCACACAAGCCCGCTTCCAAATATTACTCTTTAAGGCATAAATCTCACATATACGTTGGTATGTAATCATAATTTGTCAAATATGGATAAACGTCAGCTTGAAACGATGTACGAAATTATACGAATACTTAGTAATAAATCACATTATACGAGGGCCGTTCGTTATTTTTGTTAACTACCATTTGGAACTAACATAGTGGTGTTGGGTATTACAAAGTCGAGCTTGACCGAATATAACATTTTTACTTGTTTATAGTAATAACAAGGATGAAGATAACATCAAAGCAGCCCAAATCATGGTTTAACGAATATATAATATCTTCACTGTACTGGCCATCTTGGAGTTTTAAACCCTTACTCCTGACTTAAACCCAATAGAGGTTTATTTTAATCTTCTTAAGTAGTGAAACAAATGCCAGACCGTATTTTTGAACTAATCCACGACAAAGAATCATTCACTCATTATCAATAATGCTACAGCGAGTGATATACTTAAATGCGTTTATAGCAATATGCACCAGTGTATATAAAAAAAAAACACAAACAGGATAATAAAATTATTTTTAGAAGGGGTGGATTCTGTCCCACCTCAAACAGAGAAAAAAAATTATGATTAGTTTCACTAAAAAGTAAACACAATAAAATTTTTTCCTCTTAAACGTCCCTCAAAAGCCGAACAACCAAAATTGAAGTAATTACATTGAATTTACTTTTAAATATTGTTGTTTCCAAAATAAAGCTTCCAACAACATAAAACTGTGTTCCTTTTGGTTTGAAGTTATTATTTCATTATGTGCGCAATTGCAAACATTTAAAATTAAGAAAATCCCAAAAGACCATCAGGAATAAACAAAACCAAACGATACAAAACAAAACAAAACCCACCAGTCAGCTATCCTGAATGCCTAACACACGTTCATAAGATTTGTTATAAACAGCCTGCTTCCTGACGAAGGCTATAATGCAATCATATTTTCGTATATATTTACTAGATCCCTTGAGAATTTTTTTGGCCAACAAATATTCGCTTATTCGTTTAGTGTTTTCTACCATTTATGAAAAATACATTATTAAACAGTTATATTCTGCAGAAAGGTGAGAGTTATTCTTCTTCACCTCCTTCTCCACCACCCTGTGCATATGGTTTATTATGGATGCTGGGAGGGGTAGAAGAGAGTATATTAACCGCAATCATAAAATTATAAGAAAATAACAATCATAATATAATAACCACAATATTATTTATGCTTAAAAGCAAACAATAACTTTAGTTTGACCACTTTTTTATGAGTCTTTTATGGACACTCTACTTTAGGCAATGATATGGTGATCTCAAATGAACTGAGTCAACGAAATCCCATTCAATGAATCAATTATTTATTTGATATGCTTGTTATGACCAAATTATGTTTTATTTTAAAACTTAAATTAATAGTTTTGTCGATAGGACCAAAGAAGAATATACCCTTAACACACAAAGCTTGTATTACTTATCGGAAAATGGGGAAGTGCACCCTTTAAAATAAAGTAAATATTAAAGTAAATATTATTGTGAAACATTTAAACTTCTTATACAACTAGGGCCTAAGAATTCTGTCTCGAATTATTTTTTATAAATCGAAATTAATAGAAACAAGTAAGAAAGCTAAATTCGGCTGTACTCTTCGCCACTTACAAATTGGAAACGTTAACATGAGTTAAAGATATTGCACCAGAAAACTAAAAATTCATTCATTACCTTAAATTCCGATTCCGGAAAAAGGCGTCATATAAACATTAAAGTTACAAATGGTTAATCTTACCATAATTTTTCATGATTGCATCATAGAATCATGAAAAATTATGAATCGACCCTTGTAGAATTTAATATTTGATTTGTACTTCACATTAAATACACTTGTTTAAAATATTTTCATTTTACACTCAGAGAAAAAATATGTTTGCGGTAACCAAAAACGAGAAGCAATAAAATATAGTTATCAGATATTGTTACCGTAGTTAAAAAATTTATTTATTCACATTGAGATTTTACATTAATAACAATAGTTATAGTTATCACCACTGAAAATATTGTTATTCCAATAGAAAAATATTGTTATTGTAATAAGAAGATTGTTCATTAACATGATGATTTTGTTATCGTCACTAAAAATATTTTTATCACAACTAAAATTATTGTTATCGCCACTAAAAATATTGTTATCGTCACTAAAAACATGTCTATTCCGATAAAAAATATTGTTAGTTCAATAACAATTTTGTTCACATTATTTTTTTATTGAATAAAAATATTTTTATATGAAATATTTTAATTCATTTCTCATTTTATATATGTATACCTTTGGAAAATATGTATACAGTATTTGAAATATTTTCTCTACACAATTTTATTTATTTTAATTGCCATATTTGTTATTTATAAACAATGAGAATATTAATTTAGATATATATTATTTACCATGTTAACACAAATTAAAAAAATATTTGTTCATATTCAGTTGAATAAAATTGTGATCAGTCAAACATATTTCCATACATATTGTGATCATAATATTTTTTTATTAAAAAAATAATAATTTTATTAAAAAAAAAACGAAAAAATTTTATTACGAAACGAAAATAAAGAAAATTAAACAATTAACATGTTGATGATAACAATAAATGTTTGCCGCGACTATGTTACGAAATGACATTTCTCTGCGTGTATATGAAGGAATCATTTAAGATTTTCAGATGTAGGGGTTATATGAAGACTATAGGAACTATTCGATAGTTCTCCACAAAATTTGTTTTGGGGATTTCCAATTATGGCCTTAAAACCTATATCTGGGAAGAGTTTTCTTTTGAGAGATTGGACTAAATATGAGCATTTTTATTAGTCCTCGTCTTTGGTCCGAAATAATATGTAAATTTTTTTATTTAAAAACTTAAAAATTGCTCGGATAAACAGACCAACAACGTTAAGTCGACTCTAAAAGTGATTTATAGTCAAGCGGCGTTGGTAGCTAAGTTTTTTATGCTCTTTACTGGTGTAGAGTATATAATTTAATGTAAAGGAATTTCCTAAATGAGAGCGAATATTCACGAAATTGGTTGCACATATTAAAAATATTTATATAATCTTCTGAATTGGGATGGAATTGATCTATATTTTAGAAACTTTTAAGCCTGAAACTTCACTCCGGGAAAGAGTATTAATTAGGAGTTATTAACTTATATGACCGATAATTGTCATTTTAGATACATTTATATATTAAAGGCTGTAAAAAAATAGTTGTTCCCAATTTCAATAAAATTTGTTGAAATTTAAGAATCCTAAAAGCTTAAAACGTCTTTCGGGAAGAAGCTATAACAAAATATAGACCGATATTCATAAAATTAAGAATATATATTCAATAATTTTGCCTGATTTCAAAGGAATTCAATAAATTTGATCCATATTTGACAGTTTTGTAAGATTAAAATCATATCCCGTCAAGAGCCCTTATATAGAAGCAAGGTCAAATTTTCAATTTATTATATCAAAATTGGAACTTATATGATCTATATGGGGTGCATAAAAATGTTGCATTTTTAGTTTATATTTTTTTCCTATTGATCCTACTTTTTCGTCTTGTACGATGATGAAGTATATATAGTTGTATGTTATGGTTAAATTCTGTCTTAATCCAGTCACTTTTTGTTGAAAAATTAAGAGAATATATCCCCTCGGAATTTTGCGGTTATATCACATATCGGTTCTATTTTTATAATGCACAAACAACAAAAAAGTGGGAAAATGTTATTAAATTTCGACAATTATTGTAGCTAAATCGATTCAGATTTTTATTAAATGCAAGAACATATATACTGTATGGGCCATAGATGATTCCTTTTCGGCGTAATACACTACTGGTGAGATTTCTGGTATTATATATAGAAATATAAGAAAACTTCTTAGGATAAAAAAAATACTCAGCCAAAATTTGATCCAGCTCTGTCATTTATTGTGTATGTGAACGCTCCAACAACAGATGGATATATAGTCAGACATAGCTAAATCGACTCAGATTTTAATTTGTTAAAAAAATATATATGCTTCATGGGATTTAAAATGATTCCCCCTTGGCGTTATAAACGGAATGTTAAAGTTATTAACTCTCAGGGGGGAAAATTAAATTTTTTCAAGTCAGATTTAATTTGTCAGATTTTAATTTGTTAAAAAATATATATGCTTCATGGAATCTTAGATGATTCCCCCTTGGCGTTATAAACGGAATCTTGAAGTTAATAACTCTTAGGGGGGAAATTATAATTTCTTATAAAAAATTATAAAAATTATAATTTTAAAAAAACGTGTTCATACAATTTTAAACAATTTTGGTAAAATCTAAAGAGAAATAATGTTTTAAATCGGGCACCATTAATAGTTAAAAATGGTTTCACCGGTTCCAATATGTATTTCAACAAAAAACTTCAAAACCGCTACCATTTTGTTCTTATGTGAACCACTTCAATTTGAAACAAATACTTCCTCTTCCTTATGTTAATAATACACCCAATTTTAAGACAAGTAGGGTGTTACTAAATACCCGCCCCCCAATACGTAAAATAGTGAATTGTTTTTCTTTACTGGTAAAAGTTTCGAATAAAACAACCCTTTAAATATCTTTTGTTTTTCTTTCATTTTATCTAAAAACACAAACATTCAGCATTAAAATAACAAAAAATTTCATAAAACTCAAATGGTGGAAAATTAAAGCTTAAAAAGTTGGGGGGGGGGGGGGAGCCGGAGAGGAAGTAATAATTTCCATAACGTTTAATTTTACTTAATAATTTTTTAAATGGAAATAAATTATCTCTAAAATGTAAATAAGAATAATATAATTTTTATAATATTTATGTAAGTTAAATTAGATAAAAATTGTGTATTAAATTTTTATTCCAGAAATTAGAGTTTTTAAGTCTTTAGTTTTTACAAATCAACATATTTGTTTTCACTGAATCTAAATGTATTTTTGGTTTCTGATTTGTTACCTTAAATTGTCAATTTGAAAATATATGTTTACCCCTCGAGCAATGAAATGCATAACATATGTATTTTACATTTATACCCTCCATCAAGGAGGTATATAAACTTTATTATTTCGTGTGTAACGCTAAGAAGGAATCATTTAAGACCCCATAATGTATATATACTAAATGAAATTTGGCTTGAGAATTTGTTATGGTCCTGAGAGTTTTCCTACTTAAAAGCAGCAAAAATCGGTTTAATAAGTTAAGTGATATAGACCGAAATTTAAGACAACGAAAAACTTTCCTAATATTAACCATTGTAAATCGATAAATTAAAATAAAATTTCCATAATATCAAGAAATATATATCTCATTACTATTTAAAAAATTATCAAAATCGGTTCAGTAGCAAAAAAGTTTTAACCAAAAATATAACGTTTGAGAATGTATAATTGACTGTGTATGTGCCCATAATGTACTTATTTCTTAGGTATTTGTGGTGGAGGGTATTAAAGATTCGACATAGCCGAATATAGCATTCTTACTTGTTATAAATGTCTTTCTCCTCAGGATCTGTTAGTATTTATTCTGGTTACGCAATTGTTTATGCAAACACTCAAGTCTGTAAATAAATTTAAAAATCTTAAAATTTTTTTTTTGAAAATGTTTACATATTGACATAAATTAAAAGGTACAATAAAACAGCAAAACAATTAAAAATCATTATTGTATTACAAGGCAATAAATGTTCATTAGCGAAGACTTGTAAACATATATTTCCAATTTTTTATGAAATCAACCACCATTTAACCCTTAACCTGAGGCGAAATTTTCATTACAATTTCCAATGTCATATTTGGTACTTTTGGAAGAAAATAAATAGAAAATATTTGGTTATACAGAATCAGGAATACACTTTACCAAACAAAAGATGCATTCACAAACAACAGTCGATATATACAAAACATGTACATGTTATGTCCTTTCTAACACAATTTTTTCTGTAGCAAACATTTATGGTTATCGCTAACATATTAATTAATGAATTTAATTTTTGAGATTTATTTTTTGCTGCTAGAAATTGTTGGTTATAATTTAACAATAATATGTTAGGTCGCAATATGTTTAGAAATATGTTCAACTAACCAACATTTTATTGTTGGTAAAGGCTCAGTTACAACAAAACTATTGTTATTGAAACAAATTTTATTTTTAATCAAATTAAATTATTTTTTATGTTTATTTTATTTTGATAATCATAAAATTGTTAACAGTTTAATATGGCAATGTTAAGACACAAATATATATTATTTGTGACACAATCAAATTATTGTTAAAAATATGGGTGCGATATAGTGCATAAGCATAAAATGGTTGTGGATCAACCATATGTAGAGGTGGCGCAACTGATTATATTGGTTTTTCCATAATATTATGGTTACCACAACCATATTTTTCCTAGTTTAAAGAATGCTTAAAATTTGCGATTATTGGATGGAAAATACAGTCAACATACGCTAATTCAAAGAAGTCATGAGTGATTTAAACGTGGATGAGAAATCTTTCTTTAATTGTCAAGGAAGATGAATATTTCGTAGCGTTGCTCGACGAAGATTATTATCAAATACAAAAAAAATCTGAAATATCATTAATAGTCCGACAAGAAGCTCTTGACCTTAAAAGCCAGACAATACCAATTGTTGTTGGAACATGCTGCACAATAGAAGAGAATACTAAAAATTATATTGTTTCCATACTAGAAAATGAATGAGAAAAATTTAACAAATTCTTTTCTATACAAAGGAAAGCCACACTCACAATTACAAATATTTTTATCCAATTTATCGGTTAGGTTACCTTATTTGCAATATATTCTTTATTATAAAAACTTGGAAATCGCTGATCATTAAAATCTTAATATCAACATTTTTTAATTGTTATAATAATTTTTTAAATATTTTCTTCATATATAGTTCTATAACCTAAGTTTCCCAATTTTATATATCGAATGAAAGCCACAACATATAAGCGAAAAAAACTGGCTATAATAACTATTATCGGGTCTTATTAGAGCTATGTTTTGATTATGATTACCACAACCATATTATTCCCTAAGTTCTCTCATATAATTTATAGGACTTTCTATTGATGTTACATATCAAGTAACAATTTTAATATACGCTCATTTACGACTTGCAATGTTGGAGGATATAAAAATTCTACCAAATGTAAATATTAAACACATTAAAATCTTGTGCCTAAAGGCTTCTTTAAATTTTATTTTTTTTCTCCCTTAAAAAATTATAATTAAATCCCTTTTCTATTCAATTATCTTTCACCACAATATCAGTACTAATCAAATTAAAAAAAAATACAAAACATATTGATCAAAGTCATTTCAAAAGTATCTAATAATACATCTAATTATAACTCAAACACCAATTTTATTCCTTCTAAACAAAATCTCCATAAATCTTAATTTTCTCCTCTAAACTGATATTTGATATTTTCCTTCATCTAATACTATGTCCACGAACGAAATGCCACAAGAAATCACTGAAATTTAATACAACAAAAAAAAGAGAAACAAAATAATCACAATCACAGTCAGAGTAACACAACAAATGGTACTAATCTATAATTGTCTACTCAGTTACATGGTCAAGAGGGAATTTATTTCATTGCCTACTAAAAATTCTCTACGATTTTAGAATATTTTGTTCATTTCGACACACACACACACATCCAAACACATTTAATAAGACTACAAATAACAAGGGGAAGAAATAATATTGAGTCGAGTTGTATTTGGTTGTAGTGCTAAAATAATAATTGAAAAATTGCCCTTAAACGCCGTAACAACGTTCGCATGTCAGTACGTACAAACATACATACATTTATATAATATTGGTAGTTAGAAATTGAATGAATGATATTATTGTGTACCCACCTCCCGTTTTGTGGTCAGGAAAATAATTCAATATATGAATGTGTTGTGTCTCTAAGGGATATTGCTGACCCCTCTGTAATGTTAGCAGTGACAAATAAGCAAACCTTCTTAGGGGTCATTCGAATGTAATGATTTCGTATTGGTACCAGGGATTATTATGATTGTACCAACAGCAAGGGATAAAATGTACTTCTTAAAGCTGTTATGAGTTTAGAAAAATATTATTTTCAATCAATATAATTAGTAATATTTAAAACAATTTTTTAAATTATGACTTTATTTTAATTCTCTCTAAAGAGAGAATTTATCGAAAATTTTCTCTAAAGAGAGAATTTATCGAAAAGTTTCTCTAAAGAGAGAATTTATCGAAAATTTTCTCTAAAGAGAGAATTTATCGAAAATTTTCTCTAAAGAGAGAATTTATCGAAAATTTTCTCTAAAGAGAGAATTTATCGAAAATTTTCTCTAAAGAGAGAATTTATCGAAAATTTTCTCTAAAGAGAGAATTTATCGAAAATTTTCTCTAAAGAGAGAATTTATCGAAAATTTTCTCTAAAGAGAGAATTTATCGAAAATTTTCTCTAAAGAGAGAATTTATCGAAAATTTTCTCTAAAGAGAGAATTTATCGAAAATTTTCTCTAAAGAGAGAATTTATCGAAAATTTTCTCTAAAGAGAGAATTTATCGAAAATTTTCTCTAAAGAGAGAATTTATCGAAAATTTTCTCTAAAGAGAGAATTTATCGAAAATTTTCTCTAAAGAGAGAATTTATCGAAAATTTTCTCTAAAGAGAGAATTTATCGAAAATTTTCTCTAAAGAGAGAATTTATCGAAAATTTTCTCTAAAGAGAGAATTTATCGAAAATTTTCTCTAAAGAGAGAATTTATCGAAAATTTTCTCTAAAGAGAGAATTTATCGAAAATTTTCTCTAAAGAGAGAATTTATCGAAAATTTTCTCTAAAGAGAGAATTTATCGAAAATTTTCTCTAAAGAGAGAATTTATCGAAAATTTTCTCTAAAGAGAGAATTTATCGAAAATTTTCTCTAAAGAGAGAATTTATCGAAAATTTTCTCTAAAGAGAGAATTTATCGAAAATTTTCTCAATTTTCTTTATCAAAAATGTTCACAAAATCGAATATCCATTGAAATTTTTACAAAATCGAGTATTCATCGAAAATTTTCTGTCGATTATGTATTTATCGAATTAGTACCAAATAGAGTTCTATATCATCCCTAATGAGTAAATTGTATTCAACAAATGTGAGACACAATTTTCTGTTATTTCTTCGCCATCATACCAATTTGTGAACTGATTTTATAATTGAATTTGAAATTGAAGATGACATTTGGTTTAACAATTGCATACAAAATTCAAGTTAGATACCTGAATTCGATATCAATAGCCAATAACCCACAAAATAACAACAACAACATTATTATTGTATGTTTGTGTAAATGTGTAGGTCTTTTAAATTGTTATAGGTCGAAATCTTGATAATATTAGCATATTTTCTTTATTTGTGTGTGTGTTTGTGTGTGTGAAAGAATAAGTTTTGGTTGAGATGAATAAAATCTCCATTTCTTTTTGTATCTCTGTGACCATAACTCAATTAACTTTAGATTTTTATAGAATTTTTCCAAAGATAATTTTAGGTTCTTTAGGTATTTATCGATTTATTTAAAACCACAAAAATTGGGAAAAATCTATAAAATCTGAAAATATAAAGAAAGAAAATATTTGGTTTAAATTTTCTTCTAAAAGCACATACTTACATATGATATGTAAGTATACGTTTGTTTCTGTGTATGTGAATAAAATTTTCTATTTAATTTACTCAAGTGTTATGGTAATTTTGGCTCTATAGAATTTATTATATACGAATAAAAATACTATATTCGGCTATACCGAATGTTTAATGCATTATGTTTCGTACATGAACACTCATATAACACAAGAACACTAAATGAGTCATAATTTTGGCTATAAATTTTTTTACTGCACTGATTTTGATGATTTTGGTAATGAATTACATATCGCTTAATATCACGATAGAATTTCATTGTAATTTATCGATTTGTAATTGACAATTTTATGAAAGTTTTTCCCTTGAATATACACTGAACCAAATGTCATATGTAATTTTAACGAAAAATTTTCGTAGAACTTTAACAAAAAGAGGTATTAAATTAACAGTTGTTTACTGTAATTAACTTAATTTTTCTTCAAATTGAAGAATTTTCTTCAAATATATTAAAAAAATTAATCAAAAAAATTTTTAGCAAAAGATGTTAAATTGAATAAAATACGTTATCTTAATAGATATTTAGTAAAAACGGCAGTAACGCATCTTAAGTTTGCTGCACAAAAATTCTGCTTATTTTCACAAATCGAAGAGTATTGGACCAAAATTTTGAATATTCTTGCTATTACAGTTATTAACATGTTCAATAATCAATATTTGCTTTGTATGGGAAGTACTCCTTCCCTTATAATTTATAACAACAATTTAACGTAATTCTTTCTTCAATTCAACTAAATTGTGGTAAATTTAACTTAAATATGATAATCAAATTGACTAATATTCTCAATATAAAGAATTAATTTTTCTGTGTATTATTCAAATTGAATAATATTTGTTCAAAATTACTGCAATTTTAATAACGGATTCAAATAGTCATATTGACAATTTTTCGTCAATTTGAAGAACTTACGAAAAATTTACGAAAATGTTCGTTATGAGGTTTCAATGGCTGATATTTAACCAACTTTCATTTATTCTTCACCTTTTTTTGTTATATTTCTTTTTTGGTTCAGTGTAGAGGTCGCTTACAGAACCGATTTTGTCGATTTTAAGTAGAAAACTTCTTAGGACTATAAAAAATATTCAGGCTAAATATCAATCAATTATTGTGGACGTAATCATGCTAACAGCAGACAGACAGACAGACGGACATAGCTAAATCGAATCATATTTTTATTTTACATTATGAGGTCTGGGATTATTCCTACTAAGCGTTACAGACAGAGTGACAGAGTGACACCACTTTTAGTGTTGGAGGGTATAAAAATCTTTAAAAAATCTACACACATACTAGAAAATGAATTACAACATATGCATAAACACATATGCGTATATGTGTATGTGAACACATACAAACATTTTAGTGGTTAATTTTATATTTTATCTTTCATTATCTCATTGAATCAATTTTTGGTCATTTATCTATTTATTTGATTTAGTTGTCCTGTCCAAAGGTTATTACGTTACATTACTTTCATCTATTGTTCAAAATTTTTACCAAAAATTTTATTATATTTTATTGTCATCGTTGTTGTTGTGTTAAAATTTTAAATATATATATTTTTTTTGGAAATTTTCCAGGTCATTTATTAATTGTGGATTTTTCAAGTGATTTATTTACTTTTATTTGTATAAAAGAGGAAAATTATCACAAAATTATGCAGATTTGTTAGTTTTTGCATTTTAAGGTTAAATTTAAATTAAATTTCGAAAAATAAATCAATTACAAATGTTGATCACAAAAATATGTTAAAATAAATTTTCGTTATTGCTGAATTACGGTTAAAATTAGAAACTCCTCTTTTTAATTTTAAATGTTAAAAAAGGACATTCAAGTGAAAATTGCAAATGTTCACTATTTGAGATCAAAGATCAATAAATATTTATGGTTTAGAAAGTAATTTACAGTTATTTTAGTAATTAGCGTAGAACCACCCATTTTTGATTATAACAGGCAAATTTAGGAATTTACATGGAAAATGTTTAGAAAATTAACCATAAATAACATTTAAAACTTCCCAGAGGATAAATTGAAATTTTCTCTTTTAGAAGAGAGATCGAAACATTTCTTAACATACATATATGTAAACAAAAAACGAAACCACTAAACTGATAGTTTTAATTCTTTACTTGATTGAAATTATTATAATTTACAAAGAAAGTTACAAAATGTTAATGTTAATGTTTCTTCAAAAATAAAACAACAAAAATAAAACAACAAAATGTTTAAGTCATTAGTGATGAAATTTCAAACCTTTTGCGGAAACCCTTTCATTCACATTTTCATAGTGCTTTCTGATCCATCTCAACTTTATAGTGCTTTCAGACCATCTCATCTTCAAAAATAAAACAATTTTGGACACCTTTTTAGTGCTCTTCAATTCTCTTTTAACAAGAGCATAATATCTCTCCACTGGACTTAGCTCACAAATAATTTATCAAAAATTTTCTATGAATACAAATCAAAAATTTTCTCTTAATAAAAAATCTATTGAAAATTTTCCTTAAATAGAAAATTTATCGAAAATTTTCTTTAAATAGAAAAATTTTCGAAAATTTTCTTTAAATAGAAAAATTTTCGAAAATTTTCTTTAAATAGAAAAATTTTCGAAAATTTTCTTTAAATAGAAAAATTTTCGAAATTTTTCTTTAAACAGAAAATTTATCGAAATTGTTGTCTAAATCTAACATTTATATTTGTCTAAATAGAATATTTATTAAATTTATTTTAATCGATTATTTTTTTTAATTTTGTTGAGTGTGTATCGAAAATTTTCTCTAAATCGAGTATTTATCGAAAATTTTCTCTAAATCGAGTATTTATCGAAAATTTTCTCTAAATCGAGTATTTATCGAAAATTTTCTCTAAATCGAGTATTTATCGAAAATTTTCTCTAAATCGAGTATTTATCGAAAATTTTCTCTAAATCGAGTATTTATCGAAAATTTTCTCTAAATCGAGTATTTATCGAAAATTTTCTCTATATCGAGTATTTATCGAAAATTTTCTCTAAATCGAGTATTTATCGAAAATTTTCTCTAAATCGAGTATTTATCGAAAATTTTCTCTAAATCGAGTATTTATCGAAAATTTTCTCTAAATCGAGTATTTATCGAAAATTTTCTCTAAATCGATTATTTATCGAAAAATTTCTCTAAATTGATTATTAATTGAAAAATTTCTCTAAATCGATTATTTATCGAAAATTTTCTCTAAATCGATTATTTATCAAAAATTTTCTCTAAATCGAGTATTTATCGAAAATTTTCTCTAAATCGAGTATATGTTAATTCTCTCTTAATAAAGTGCTACGTCAGGTATTTATCGAAATATATGATCTAAATGTGATACTTAACGATTTTTTTATCAAATGTTTATCAAAAATTTCCTCAAATAAAATTAAACAAAAAAATTCTCCAGTTAACCGTTATTAATGTTAAATTCTATACATTACAAACAATATTTTACACAAAAAGGGTAAAGGATATTTAAGAAAAATATATTAACCAATAAAACACTTAAATCACAATTACATACCTTTTTTCCCTTAACTCTCCTTCATATTTATGTACACATATTAAGTTAATTCCTTTTGCAGTCTTCTTTTGTAGTTATCATTCAAAATCAATAGTATTAAATATTTATTATGTAATCTTTATAATTTCTTTAATTTATTTTATATATTTACGTCCTTTTTATACAAATTACACATAAACGTGTGTTCGGTTGCAAGTGGGTATGTGTGTATTTATTGTATAAATTAGTGTAGTGTAAAATCCTTCAAATAAAACTAAATTATATTTACATACGATCAATAAAACAAATTTGATTTTAATCAGTAGAAAATCTAGACATTTTCAAGAAAATTTACTTTTCACAACACAAACACACACACACTCACACACATACATACATACTTACATACACTTAAACTGTAGAAAAACTACTTTCATTCATCTTAAGTACCCAGAAGCTAGACGACATACCCCCCTTCGAATTCATCTTGGAAGAGTCGTAATTTTTGCAAAATGAAATGCATTCAAGTGTATCGGAAAGTATTTAACCCGGCTTTTAACAATAAAATTAACTATAACATGAATTGTTATAGAGAAAAAGAGAAAAAAGTGTAGAACGAAGACGAAGGATGTAAAATATTGGTAATAGAATATAATAAAACAACAACGACAACAATAAGAACAATAAAAAGGAATTTGAAACTACAACTACTATAACAATAGAAGCTATTAAACTAAGGACTCTTTCTCTCTCACACTCTCTCTATGATTTAAATATATAATAAAATAGTTTATATACCCTAACAAATACTTGTAGAGGCAATAAATATGTGTAAGTATTAGTGTATATGTGTATGTAAGTAAATAAAACCAAATAAACTCTTACATTTAAAATAGTGTCCCCAAAAATTAATGGTTTAAGTCGAAAATGTATTTAGCAAAAAAAAAAAAAAAGATTTGGAAATTTGTAAAGGAATTAATTGTCATTAAGATTATCGAATTTGTTTTAACAAAAAATCATAAATATTTTATAAATATTCTCTAAATAGAAAATTTATCGAAAATTTTCAAAAAAATATAAAATAAAATAAAAATTATCGAAAATTTTCTGTGAAAATAAAATTTATGGAAAATTCATTATAAATATCGAAAATTCTCTATAAATATAAAATTTATCGAAAAATCCCTATAAATATTAAGTTTATCGAAAATTCTCTGTGAATATAAAATTTATAGAAAATTTTAAAAAAATATAAAATAAATAAAAATTATCGAAAATTCTCTGTGAATATAAAATTAATTGAAATTTATTAAAATTGATCGAAACTTTTCTATAAATAAAAAATTTATCGAAAATTCTCTATAAAAATTTATCGAAAATTCTATATAAAAATTTATTGAAAATTCAATATAAAAAATTTATCGAAAATTCAATATAAATATAAAATTTATATTTATTTTAAATTTATAACTCAATATAAATATAAAATTTATCGAAAATTATCTTCCAATAAAAACTTTATCGAAAATTCGCTATAAAAGTTGAACACAGCGAACATTTTTCATAAATAAATAATTAAACCTTTTGACAAACGGAATATTTATCCAAATTTTGTCAAAATGGAGGAAATTATTCCAAGTTTTCTCTAGAGAAAAAATTGATCGCGAATATTCTTTAGAAAGAAAATTGACCGCGAACTCGCTCAAAAGAAAAATTAACTGGAAATTTTTTCTAAATTGAAAATTGACCCTAAATTTTCTCTAAAGAAAGAATTGACTGTATATTTTCTCTAAAGAGAAAATTGTGAGCAAAATTCTCTTAAGAAAAATTTGACCGCAAATTTTCTCTAAAGAGAAAATTATTTATGTCAGTGAGAACTGTTCATAATTTTCTCTTACTAACTTGAAAAAAAGTTTCTAACTCAAGGTAAAAAACAGCAAAAAATTAATTAATTTAATGAAAAATAACATTAATGTTGTTTTAAATAAAATTAATAGTTAGAAAATCATACATCCATATCATGCTGAACTTTCCTTTCACCACATTTTTAAAATTATCCGTCTGTTTGCCGGCCTTTGATCTAAAATATTTTAGAGTAAATTGTAAAAAAAAAAAATAATAAATAATAAAATTATTCTCTTATTCTCTTAAGTCTCTGCCCCAAATTGACTTCTTTCTTTTCCTAATTTTTGCGATAAAACAAAAACAATTTTGGTGACATAATAAAATCATATACTAAACACAAGAATACTCCTCTTCGATCTAAAACACAATACAAACACAAGCTCACATATATTAGGAATTCTAGGTGAAAGTGTGTGTGTGTGTTTGTATGTGTAGAATTCAGTTCATTGAAATACAAGAAAAAAGAATGACAGTAAATTATTCAGCTTTTATGTTGGCAATTTGTACTATTATCCAATAAATGTATTTTTAAAAACATATAAACATGACAAACATTCTTTCAAACAGCTTCTACGACTATGAACGAATGTACTAGAGACTAAAGATTTTATACCGTAGCAAATAGAGGAAGATGAAAGAAAACCCATAAAGATGTTAAGATTATATATAAAGATATGAGAAAAAAAATACAATCATTGCAAGAAGCTTTTTCTTCCATCCAGTAAAGTCAGAGTAGTTCTATAGTTTGTTGTTGTTGTTGTTGTTGTTGTTGTTGTTTTGTAATAAGTAGGAACAAGTTTATGTAGATGGAATTATTGAGTTCATATAAATCTGTTTTTGAATTCTTTTCCTTTTCTTCTAGGGATACGTACTATATAACAAAGAAATATATGTATATTGAACACAGTGATGTCCAACTCAAAGTCCATTTATATTCTATAGATAGAATTTTAATCGAACATTTTCTAAAAATAATCCAATTTTTTTTTAAAGACAAAATTGACGACATGATTTCTCTTTAGAGAGAACTGATTGTAACTTGACCCTAAAGAGAAAATTTAAGAGTAAAACTGAATGCAAATTTTTTTTTAGAAAAAAACTGATTGCAAAATTTTCTCTAAAAAAAGTTATCGAATTCTTTGTTAAGAAAAAAATTTACCAAAATCTTTAAATGTGCAGTCTATTGAAAATTTTCTCTAAAGAGAAAACTTATCGTAACTTTTCTCTAGAGCAGGAGTAATTTTCCCTTTTTGTGCTTGTGTACGTGAGAACTGTTCATAACTTTCTCTTAAAGTACATAGAAAAAATGTTTACTAATTTTGTCACAAAAATGTCCTTTACTCAAGGTGAAACAACTAAGTTTATTTAATAAATAATATCATTGTTTCAAGAATAACATTAATTCCTGCTTGAAATAAAATTAATATTTTGAAGATCATACATTTATATCTCGCTGAATTTTTCTTTCAGTGCATTAGAAAAATATCCGACAACATCACCACTTTCAGTGGCGTCTCAAAACAAACTGAGTGAATTTTCAAAAAATTAAGATAATGAACATGTTGATAAGTAAAGAGTGAAAAAGCACAGGCATCTCTTTGCCGGAAATTGATATAAAATTTTCTCTAAAATGATCATTTAACTCAAACTTTCTGTAAAGAGAAAATTGAACACAAATTATCTTTCAAAAAGGAAATTGATCACAAATTATCTCTCAAAAGAAAATTTATCGCAAATTTTCTCTAAAGCGAAAACATGTGCAAAATTTCTTTATTATGAAATTTATCGCAAATTTTATGTAAAGAGAGAATTGATCACACATTTTCAATAAAGATAAAAATCATCGCAAATTTTCGAAATGAATTTGATCGTCAATTTTTTTCTAACAAAAAATTGATCGTCAAATTTTCTCTAAATAGAAAATTGATCGCCAATTTTTCTCTTAACAGAAAATATATCCAAAAAATGTACCTTCAAAGAAAATTAATTTTTATTGTCTCTAAAGAAAAACTTTCTAACAACAATTTTTTCTTAAAATCTACTTACAAAATTATATCATTATCTTCTTTTGAAAAGGTTTTCTCTCCCCTGAATTGAAGTTCAATTGTGTTTGTGTATGTGTGTGATACTGTTAAAGCTATGCAGTGCTTAAGAAGGCGTGTAATTGAAACATTCAAAAGACAATTTCCAAGTCTTAGCACAGACACACTTAATGAACATAAAAGTTATGGTCTTTACAATAACAGCAGCAGCAACAACAACAATAACTACACCAACATACAACAAATTATAGTAGAAGGAACAGTAGCAGCAGCAACTGATGATAATAATAATGGCATCTATGGTTGAAAAAAGCTTACCATCATGTTGTCTGTAGTTAACTTAACAAAAGCAAAACGAATAAAAAAAAACCTTGTGGAAATGGAAATGTGAAAAACGAACTAAAAACGTTTGAATGTGCACAACTATACGAACAATATTAACAGTAACCAATCAGGCGTAAACTACCCTTCGTGTTTTGGTATAATGCCAAGGATTACAAAATTTCTCGAAATATCATTTATTGGCAGAAATTAAAGGAATTGAATAAATTAAATGCATTTTTATGAGAGGAATATTTTTGTAGGATTTGAAGGATCGGAATTGTTATTAGAGTTATATGATAAAAAACTGCTATTTCGACTTTAAGTTCGAAAATATTTTAAATACATAATTCTTATAGATAAAATCATACTCAAGTTAAATTTTTCAAAAAGATTCAAAATTTTAATTTCCACAAAAAATCGTATCATTCTTTTCTATTTAATTGCAAAAAATAATCTAATTTCGAAATTTTAAATTAGGTTTGCAAATTATTTTCGAAATTTCTTTAAATTAAATCATTTTTTTAAAACTTAATTATTACTTTTTTATTTAAGGGCAAAAAAATATAAATTTTGAAATTTTGAAATGAAAAATGTTCGAAATTTACATTTCTAAAAATTAAATGTTCGAAAAATGTAAATTATATAAAAAATATAAACTTTTGAATATTAATTATGTTTTCTTAAAAAAAGGAAATTTCGAATATAAGTTCCACATATTCTTTATAACATATTTTAGTTTAAAAATGTTCACCAATATAAATTTTAAATTCAAAATATTTTCTGCATTCAAAATAATCAAATTTCGAATTTTTCGAAAATTCGAAGTTAAGTTCGAAAATATTGAATTATTATTTTATTAAAATGTTCAAAAAATGTATTATTGAAAATTTATTATATTATTGAAAATTATTGTTTTTTATAATAGCAAAAATTTTAATTTTAATAGTTTTAAAATTCCAACTTAAATTCGAATTTTTTTGTTTCTCAATAAAATTTTTAAAACCCCAAAAAATACAAAAAATAGAATGATATTTTTAGTTGATTGCTAATTTCGAATATTTTCATTAACTTACTTAAGTTCGAAAATTTTGAAATTCTATATGTATGTTTGAAAAATGTATATAATTAACGTTTACAAACAAAGTATTAATAGTAGCAGGTTTAATTTAGTTTATATTCAAAATAAGGAAATTTCGAATGTTCGAACTTAAGTTTGAAAATATTAAATTTTGATTTTTTTCGAAATCTGTCAAAAAACATTTAATATGAAAATAAGTTTTTTAATATAAACTAGAATTTTAATAATTTCGAAAATTCCATTTAAATGCGAATTTCATTTTTTTTAATTTTGAATATTTTACTTAACTTGTACTAAAGCTCGAAAATATTATATATAAAAAATAACACTTTCAAAGAAAATATTATTTCTTGGGGGTTGATTTAGTTTTATTAAAGTTAAATTTCAAATAATCAAAACTAAGTTCGAAAATATTTTAACTTCAGACTAAAATTATGTTTTTTTTTTCTTAAAAATTAAATATTCTTAAATTATCGTTTTTAAGCAAACATTATAAAACAGAAGAAATGAAATTCGAACTTTAAATTTAAATAAAATATAATGTACTGAACAATGTTATGTTCGAAAATACTTATATAAATGATTTTTTTCTTTTGATAATTTAATATATTTAAACTTCTGCTTTATTACAATTTATTTATATTTTTATTTGTGTAAAAATTTCTTTAGTTTATGACACACATTTTCGAAAAGAAATCTGTTTCGACATTATTTCCCAAATGATAACAAAAATCCATTTTATATTATTATTTAATAATTTCTAATTCTCTCTAATCACATTATCATAGTTTTCGAAAATTCAAAAAACTTTTTCCCACACTAGTTCGCTTAAAAAAGTGAACGCAAAAATCGTTTACTTCCTCGTGATTGATTAGTTGTTTCGAATTTTTTTCTCACTCCTAAACTAAACGTAATTTTTCTATGGCCATTCATTATCCTGTCAATATGGGAAAAAGTTATTTGATCACTCTTCTCTTAAATAAAGAAACAAAGTCATATCAGCATTTTAGCGAAAGTTCAAAAATCATTAAATTCATATCAAAAGTTCTGATTCAGTGATTGGTTCCTTATTTATCTATAAACAACAAACACACATGTACATGTGTACTCATACACACACAATGTCCATGTATATTACTCGTGTATTTTTGTGGTTAATGGTTTTTTGATGAGCATTGCCATTATTGGTCCTTTTTCGTTATTGCTTCTCTATGTTGGTATGTAAATGTCCTTTTTCTGACTTTATTGCAGTTTTATCACTTATGTAAACATCGGTGATCAGCATGTGCTACACACCTAATGGCGAATGTGGTTGAATAATGGGTGAGGAGAAGGTTCCATATGTTATTGACATTTAATAAATATAATATTTTGAATAATTTCATTTTAATGACCAAATAAAAGTAAAATAGGAAAAATTGGATCAAGATATGAGAATTTATTTTTATCTCTTCAAAGGTCAACAATCAGATTGTTTTTAAATGAAAACGATATAAATTAATTTAACATGATTGAAATGTTTAAGTCGTATTGACGACAATTGCAAAAATCTATTTAGGAAAATGTATCTCTTAAAGCACAATTATTTTAATTCTAAAAAGATATAAAAAGAAATTTTGTGAAATTAAGTAATTTATCCAAATAATGCAAAAAGTACGAAAACGGAACAAAAAGTACCATAAATACCATCTTGACGTTTTGAATCTCCTAAGAAATATATGATTTTTTTACAACCATTATTATTTGTAATTCAGTTACAACTTGATCCAATACCCCATTATTTCAAGATTTTAAGTTAAAAGTAACAAAGAGCTCAAAAAGTCCCCTTAAAATATTGCAAAAGTACCATAAAATCCCCCTTGTAAGTACTTTCCTATTTAGGTCTCTTATCTTAAACTCTATTTATTTAACCTAAATCGTCTAGAACCACATTAACTAGCATTTATGTCACTTAGTACACTCTTTAAAAGAGTCAGAAAGGGATCTCTATCAGGAATTCTACTTCTGTCTAGAAAAACATTCCATTGTTTAAATTTTCACAAGGCACAATTCAAATCGCTTTAAATTTTTAATCTATAAATTATCTAAAAAGTACAGTTTATTCAAAAAAGACGAAAAAATACCTAATAATTTTCTTATTCTCCAAATAGTACCAAATTTATATATTTATTTTTTAATAAGTTCCGAATTCATATTATTTTTATAGATAAAAATTTCCAAATCATTCAATTAGTTTTTATTCATTTTCTCCCTAAAATGTACCAAATATTGCAAGAATTACTATAATTACATGATGAGTAGTGAATTGGGCTCTATTTATTATGGTTAAGGAGATATAAGGTTAATAGTAAATATGTAGCTTTTGATCATCTTGGTGGATTTTTATGAAATTTAAATTTAACGCAAAGATAACAGAAAAGCGTGTCATTATAACTTCGGTAGTTTGGACCTTATTGGAGGAAAAATACCAAAAAAATGCGGCAAATTATAAACACTTTGAGGTTTCCATAACTATATTTCGCTTTAATATTTATGCTTTGGGACTGTCATTTTTTTAAAAGGGTTAAAATTGGACAGCAGTTCAATTACCAGAGTTATAGGAGTGCAAAGTAGGGCACCTCGACTATCAATTTCTTTTTTAGCACTTTATGTTTCTCATTTGATTTCACTAACTTATAGCCGCTGACGAGACCTTTCAAAAGCATGCGCTCAAATGTTATTTATCTCTTATAGTTTTTGAGTTAATTTCATTTTATGTTAAAAATTAACTTACAAAATTTTGGACTGTTATTTCATCTAGTTAAATTTGTTTCCCTTTGTTAAAAGTGATTTATCAAATTGAAAAGTTTGAGGAACATTTCTACTTCTTTTCTGACAATTTTGTATCCAAAAAAGGGATAATTTTGGTCCCTATCGAATGTTAGCCTCTTTTTATCAAAATTTTGTTCTAAAATCCCAAAGCCTAAATCCTAAAACAGAATACAGTTTAGAATTAACTAATAAGTGTTCTAGTTATGTAGGAAAAAATAATCAATTTTCTCTTAAAAAGAAGTTTTAAAAATGTCCCTTTAATAAGAGAATATTTAATAAATTTTCAGAAAATCTTCTGTAAAAAGAAAACTTTTTAAAAAGAAAAAGGTTGTTTGAAAATAATTTCTCATAAAAAAAATAAAATAGAATTTAAAACAATTTTCAATGAAAAGTTATTTTCAGAAAAAACTCCCCTAAATCTCTCCAACAAATTCTCTTTAAAAAGATTGTTTTAGCATATTCTCTTTAAATTTTTCAGAAAATTCTCTTTACAAAGATTTTTTAGCAATTTCCTTTTAAAAAAGAAAATTTCGAGAAAATTTTCTGTAAAAAGAGAATTTTAACAAAAATTTCCTAAAAAAAAGAATTTTGACAAGAATTTTCCTTAAAGAGAGAATTTTATGAAAATATTTCTTAAATAAGAGTAATACACCTATAATAAATTGTGGACTCTATACAATTTCATCACATTTTTGGAAATTAAAGGAAATCATTTTATCAAACGGTAATTTCTTCCAATTTTAATTATAGATCAAAACTAATAACGAGTGGATAAAATCGATTAAATTCTAAATAGCGGAAACGATTTTAAATACACTGAGGCATATTAAATATATGATTTTTTCTATTTTGATTTTATCCTCATTGTTCTTATACAAAAGTGAAGCAGAAGTTTCCTAATGAAAGGCAACTTAACGATACTTTTTAATTTAATCCAGTATCCTTCAGAGGTAATTTTCACATTTTGTGCTTGTGTATGTGAAAAATATTTATAAATTTTTCTTCAAATACATCGAAAAAATGTTTACTTCTTTGATTTCCATTGTGTCCAAAATAACATTATTTTCAGCTTAAAATAAAATTAATATTTAGAAAATCATACATTCATAACTTGCTGAACTTTTCTTACAGTGAACTATAAGAATTATCCGATCACACTATCACTTTCAATGACGGCTCAAGTCAGACCGATTGAATTTTCAATAAACTAAGAGCATGTATGTGTGAAAAAGTAAAGAGTACAGGCTCACATGAGCGTCTCTTTGCCGGCCTTTAATTTAAACAAGATTTTTCTCTTAGTCTTGTTTTTGGCTTACAAATGTTCTTGGTGCTATTTTATGTGGAATAATTCTATAAACGCAGGCGTATTAATTTCTGTTTCTTTTAAATAAATTAATGTTTTTAAAGACAATATCTCAATTTTTCTGAAGAATTTTTAAATTTAACCGATAAATTTCATAATGGAAATTTTCCGAGGAAAATTTGGCAAACAGCTCACACAAACAAAAGAAAATAATTTAAAATTCGTTCAACAATACATAAAATGTGCGGAGTGTGAAAAAATGGTATTTCTATAACGAAAACAAAATGTAATTAAGACGGTCCTGATTCATATTTATGTTATTAGAACTATTGATATGTTCGATATTCGGATGTCAAAACGTAATTTCGGCGGTGGTTGTGTTATGGTAATATTTGCAGCAGTTGGAAAATCTTATATTCACCGTATAAAGCATAGTTTAACACACATCATATCTCAGTTGAACTGACCGGCTTGCAGTCCGTACTTTAACCCAATGGAGATCTTGTGAGAGACATAGCTCGTAAAGTTTATTGAAATAATATCCAAAATGAAAGCATAATGAGCTAAAACTAAAAATAAAACAATTTAAAGAGGAAATTGAGTCCAATCTTTTTAAAAAAATTGTGGAATAAGTTTGAGATAACTCACAACAAAGGATCTTCCATTATTAATAATGCTATAAAGACTGATAGACTTAAGTGCGTTTATAGGAAAATGACAGTTATTGCTAAAATTATGTTAAAAACTAAAATGAAACACAAATATTTAAAGCGAAGTCTTCGTTGATTTTATCTGCCCACTAAATTTTCTTGTTAAATTGTTTCAAATCTCTAGCAAAAATTTATGTGCGTTTGCAGGAATAGACGTCAGTGTTCACAAATCATTAAATTACATTTTTTTATGCCAGGGTCTTAGTGCAAAATATTATTAGTCGGTATTAAACGACTTTTACTTATTTTTCCAACCAACTATTTGGTTGGAGAGATACATACCAAAGTATCCTTATTATATTATTTCTAAAATGCAATTAAGGAATCCTGAGAAAAGTTATAATGACCAAAATATAATTGTCATAATTAAGTACATTATCTCAATGACTATAATGTTATTAAACATTTTTAACATATTTACTGAAAAAGGATCATTCATTTCCGATTCCCAACTTATTTAAAAATACTTATTTCCTTTTTAATAATATTTCTCCTCCAAATGACACCTTTCACATTAACCAACCTTCGTCTAACAATTCGTTACATGAAATTATATGTAACGTAATTTATTCTTGTCAATATTCCATACATAATCCCTGGCATTTGGTACTAATCAACTCTCCGATTACAATTAAGAAGACTGGAAGACAAGAAAAACAAAAAAAATGTTGACATAATTTGATAAAGAAATTACTACATCCACTGAATCATGGTAAAATCCAATAAAAATAACAACAACACAATGACAATCGTCTTTATAACAAATCCTTCAAGCAAGAAAAACTCCAAAGATTATGATGATGGTGTTGATGGAAATGCTAAAAGGCTACGAATGGCTTGCGAACATGGAAAAGGAGGATAATAATGAATTTGTTATACTTTCTGTTTCGTGAAAAAATCCCTTGTTGCAACGTGAGTGGGACTTTCAACCCCGACATTATGTACTACATAATATGGAATGAAGTGTAATAGATACTTTATAGTAAATATAGTGTGACTAAAGTTAGCGCCCATTTAAAGAATCAAATTTCCAATTTATAAAATTGTTAGAGAAAAGAAAAACTCTCCCAATGAAAAGGCAAAATTTCATTATGATTTTTAAAATCTTGGAAGTGAAAGTGATAGAAAAACAACCAGAAGGGCGTAATTATAGATGACAAGATTTTAAACTAAACTGATTATGTGTATCAGAGATGTAACATTTAACTATAATCTATTGTGGTGAGAAAAGATAGATATTTAATTATTACATAAAGAGTAAGGAGTTCTTTAGTATACATAGAGAGAAAATGTAGTTGAGCATTTTATCTAGAAGATATTTTTAAATATATATATATATGTACACCAGGAAAAAATCAATGTAGAATTAATTTAAATATAAATAATTTAAATTTTTTCTGTTATGATTTTACTTCATAGATAAAATGTTAATTTAACATTGTTTCACGGTAAATATAGTTTCTTGAAATTTTATTACTTAAAAGTAATTTTAAAAATTTATCGTTATATAATATTATATATATTTATATAGAAAGATTCTAATATGTACAATACTATTTCACTATAAACGATAACACGTTTAATTTAAACTGAATGAAAAAAGAATCTATTCAATCTTAAATCAACTATGTTCAACGTTGATTTAGCTTCATGTTTTCTTTCTGTGTAGTCGTTGATATTATTTCTGTAATTTAGTATATTTTAAGCATATTATGATTTTATTAAAATCAATTATGTTTGTTTTTAACATTTTCTTGATTTTATTTCATCATAACATTATTATGCTGAACAAAATAATTATTTATTTGCGTTTACAATCTGCTTTTTTAACCAAAAAAGGGGATTTAAAAATTAACTGGTTTCATTTATAAAAGAAATACTCGATTGATGAATTTTTTATGACTTTATTTATCTTAATTTAAGTTTTTAACATTAATTGACAGGTCCTTTTTGTTAACCCAAATTATTAAAATTTCCTAATATTTCATGATGGAAACGAAAATTATAATAAAAAAAAATATAATTTTAAAAATTACACAAAAGTCGTAGGAGTTTGAAAAATTTGCAATTCGAAACTAAAATCGCAACAACGGTAACACTAAGCAAATGGAAATGCGACATAAAAATCCGCCAAAAAATAGAAATCGCCTCTTACTAAGGCAGGGGATTTCCCAAAAGGAAGAAGATAGACGGTATAACAGACCTTGGATGCAGGAAAAAAATCAGTTAAGTAGTTCATAATGGATGGGTATTCGTGAAGAAAACTAGTCTCTAATAAGACTGGTTCATAAATGATTAAATGTTTGAACGAGTTCTGTTCTTAATCCGAACTGTAAATAAATCTGTTCTACTTGAAGTTCTGTTCTTAATCGAACTGTAAATATATCAGTTTATTTGAAATAAGTTTTTCTTAGGAGACCATGTTGCTCAAGTCTGTTTAGCGACATGAAACTTTCTGTACCCGCTTTCAACACAAACCCTGTAACATTTATAACTTTTATACATATTTCCACCACAAGTGGTGAAGTGGAGAGGAATCATCCAAGAGCCAATAAAGTATATATATTCTTGGATCACATTAAAATCTAATACCATATAATACCCCTTCCCATAATATGGTTTTAATCATATAAAACTCTTAAATATGAACCAATTCTGTTGAAATTCGGAACATTTGTTAACCTAACTTTATTTGTTAAATGTTGTTTGTTAAATCAATTTCGGTCATTATTTTGCTATAATTCACATATAAGGCCCCCTTTTCGGAAAACAGTTTTGAGCGTATAAAACTCTAAAATATAGACCAATTCCATTGATATGCTGCGCAGTTATTGTTCTTACTGTCTTGAATATATGTTGTTAATTTGATCAATATCGGATCATATTTTGATGTAGTTCCCAAATAAGGTCCTTTCTTCACGGAAAAGGATCTTACATTAATAAGACTTTATTTTATTGAAATTTTATCTCTCGTAGAGATTAAGTCGTTTTAGGTAATTAAAGGAAGTGGAATTTATAAGAGGGAACAGTTAATATACACTTAATATTTAGAACGTTATTTTCTTTTGTAAAGCGAAACTTAAGGATGATCCAAACTGTGCTCTCACTCTTTCCTATTAAATGGCCGTAAAGTATATATAACAATTTTAAAATGGTTATGAAATAATATATGAGAAAATCTATTTTATCCTTGAAGGTTTTAAAGAACTTTGAAATGGCTTAAACATATTTTTCTCCATGTACCACTAAAGGGTCTTTTTGGTCGATTACCAAGAAAAGGTAAAGAGAAGAACAAATGTTAAGTAACGAAAAAAGGGTTCAATATTTTCAAATACTTTCACATTTATCTACATCCTTTTTCGATACTTTGAGTGAACGATTTCCAAATTTTAATTAATTCTAAAATAGTTTGAAAACATTGATTCGATGACCTTGTTTATGTCATCTCCTGTTATAGAATATGTGGTGTTGTAAGATGTCAAATATATCAGACTCACTATTACTGCTACCGTATTTCTGAAAATATGTGTGAATGTCTGTCTGTGTCTGTTTGTGTGTGTGTGTATTGATTCTAATTAGGGGTTGACATGATTTATTTGTATGGAATTTATAATTTTGTTTAAATTTTCTCTAAAACACATAAATTTCATAAAATTTTAAATTATTGCCTTCGGGCGTGTATGATATTTGTCTCTTAAAGTGTCAACAGAATTATTGAATTATTTCATATTTGTTTTGTTTTTGTATGTGAAATGTCTCCTTTTGTTGTGTGAATCTGTTATTTTGTATCATGTTTTCATCTTTTTTTAAAGAATTATGATTAATTAAGGATAATTAAAGTGATTAATTAGAAGAAATAGATTATTTAGAGAAAATTTAGATGATGGAAAAAGTGTGTTTGGGATTAGAGCAGATTTTTGTATTTTTAGTTTGGTTTTTTAAAAGTATAATTTATGTATATGATAAACAATTTTTAAAATTGTGGCTGCAATTTATAATTGAATTAAAACTAGGAAATGTGAAATATTTTATCCTTAAATTTATCAGTATTTTATACAATGAAATATGAAGTCTTTGTGGTATAATTGAAAATATTACTTGCAATTATATATCGCAAAATTCATTTTAGAAATGATCCTTGAAAATCGCACAGTGTGCCTAAATCGATTTCCTTTGGTAAAATTCTGAAACTTTTAACTTTTATTATTTTTCAATTATGCACGAAGAGAACTCGAGCAAATAATGATAAAATTCTTATCGAAAGAGAGTTTTATTTTATAATTGAAGACTTAAAATACGCATAGAAAAAAACGTGATGGAAAATCAAAGTCATCACATACGTTTTTTACGTTTGTGGTGAAATAAAATTGTACATATTAAAATTTGTCCTTACTAAAAACCACCTTCGATGGTGTAAGATATTATAGTTTTATGCTGATGTTTGTAATGTGCAGGACTCACTTTTAAGTATATCGTTCTACTCGGAATCACTTTCGATGTCCGTCCTTCTATTTGTCTGTCTGTCCGACTGACTGTCCATGTAAGCGTTGAGAACAGTCTGCAGCTCGCAATTTGTGAAATATTACAATGAAATTGGGTGCTTAATATTATTTTGGTCCAAAGACAAAGCCTATTGAAAGCGGACATGTTTGTCCAATAATACATCCCATACAAATGTCCTCCCGGAATGAGGTTTCAATGTCATAAAAGTTTTAAATATAATTTTAACAAAATTATACGAAGATCGGTCCATTGCTTCTCAGAAAATGAATCTGAGTCGAACGGTATACTTAAAGGTGGATGTAAAACCATTTTTTCTGCATGTTACAAACATCAGCACGAACGCATAATAGCATAATAGGTGGTGTAGGGTATGAAAAATTTTACCTTATTGTTTTTGTCATAACTGTATTTTAAAAGAAAATGTACATTTGATGTAAATAATAATAATTATAGCTGCATATATACGACATTTTTCAAAATAAATTACCTTCAATCTTCTTCAATATTTGTGGTATCGCTTCATATTTTATGATATTCCGGATTTCTTGATATATGATTTCATTTCTGATTTATTTATTTCATTTCTAATTTAATGTATATTTTTTTAATTTTACTCACAAAGAAATGAGTAACGATTTTTTATTTTATTATTAATTAATTTATTTATTTTTTATTTCTTTAACTTAAACATATACATTTTAAAACAGGGCAAATATTTTTAAGGCATTTTAAATTAAACGAGTTTTATTTTATATAAACACTTTCGCTCACAAAGGATATTTATTTCATATTAACGAACGACGAACTACTGAGCGAACACCGATTAAGAACGAAAAACACTTTTATTAAATTTTTTATTTTATTTATTTTTTATTTTTATTTATTTTTTTTTTTTTTATTCAACACATTTTTTCTTAATTTTTCCACTTAATTTTATTTAAATAATTTAATAACAGGCCATACATTTTTCTAATGCTTTTTTATTGCATTTTTTATTAATTACAAACACTTTTTTATTCACACTTTTTAACACCTTAAATCACACACGATATTTTTCATTTTTAACGGTTACGAAATTAACGAATAATTATACCAGCGAGCAAGCAAACGAACGAACAACCGAAGTATCGAATGAACAAACCAGCGAACGAATAAACGAACGAGTTCATAAAATATCACGCCATTAATCGAAAATTAATTTTTTTGCAAATTTCATGTTTCTGTTTTCAGTTTTAATTTTAGAAAATTTAATATTTTTTATTATTTAACAGACTTTAAATTTTATTAATTTTATAAATTTAAGTTCATTTTTTAATATTAAACACTTATTTTTACAAAAATATAATTAAAACTCCTTATTAATATGTGATTTTTGCAATTGATTGTCTCTAGAAAGTTAAAACAGAATAATAAAAGAAAACAATTAAAATGAGAGTAAAGAGTTGTTAATTTATTGTTGTTTTATTGATAAATATAGAGAATTAAAGTAAATGAGAGTAATTATTTCATAAGAGTAGATTTATTAAGAGAGTTATTATTATGGTCGCAAACTCTTTTAGTTTGAAGATGATTTAAGCAAAATTTAAATAATTTAGTAAAAAAAATCAAATCATTATTGATTTTTGAAGCTCAAATCGTTTATTCGGTAAAGGGTCTTTTAACTTTTATCTATATACGTCAAATTAGTTGCATATATTTAAGGCAGTTAATAAAATAATTCTGCCAAATTTTAGTAGAAATAGTCTATATTATATTAGATACCGGGAAAGAGCCTTATATAAAAGCTAGGTCAACTGATGGCCCCATTATAGCATATTGAATATATGTGGAAATTAAAAAAAATCGGGCTTATATGACACACTGATAATGGGTTGCATCAGAATTGTACATGATATAGCCTATATCTCTTTTTCATTTATACGATTTAAATATTTTTTAGTTAAGTGATGTAAAAGATATGAATGTTGTCTATTATGATTAAATTCTGTCCAAATACCACTAATTTTTGTTGAAAAATTAAGAACCTTTCTTCTCTAGAATTTGAGGTTATCTCAGGTAGTGTTACCATTGGTGAAACTTTTTCAAATGCCTGAGACTTTTTGTGTACCTTTTCCAATTACCACTTGTTTTCACCTTTTTTATAAATTTAAATTTTCCCATAAATCTTCTTGAAATATCATTAATTTGTCTTAACATATCAATAATTTTTCACAAATTATGGGTGAAAAATATAAAATTTTAATCAATTAATTTAAATTCAAGAAGTGTTAATTGTGGTTAAATTGAATCTATTATGTTCTGTAAATTTTCTTTTTAATCGCAACATTTTTTTTTTCAAAAACCGACTTTTTTGCAAATTTTTGAAAAATCTCAACGGTAACACTGGTCTCCTATATCGATTTTGTTTTACTTTTTGCTGATATAGGAATAGGATCTATTTAGGACAATAACAAACAACCTAGTCAAATTTCATTGAATTCCGAAAGAGAGAATGTGTCCAACAAACAGAGGTTTTAGATAATTCCTTCTTGGCAGTACACACGAAATGATAAAGTTAATAACCCTCTGCATTATTTACCGCACATTTTGCAATAAACCTTGTATTAGAAGGTCTATTAGTTTTTAGTAAGTTACTTTGTAAAATATAAATTTTGTTTAGTTGTGTATTTAATCAAAATGAATGACGAAAAATATGTGATATAATTTTGGAAAAAAATTAAGTAGAAATAATTGTGCCTCCAAAAAAATAACTATAAACTAAAATTGACTACAGTGGACGTTCAGTAGTATGACTACTCTTTAAAATGAATAGCGGGACATTTTTTCTAATCGATAGTGCAAATGCTGGTTTTGTTTACGTATGAGTCGTTTAAATAATGTTTTTACATCATTCTTTTGCGATCATCCACGTTTGGAGAAGTTATTGAGAAATTTTTCTTTTATATGTTTATATGTGTGTGTACTGGATAAATCCATGCGTTCGTTAAAAAACCGTTTAGTGTGGTGAATTTAAAAAATAGAGGATTCACAGTACGAGTGGTTTTAAGCACAGAGAAAATTCCATATTAAGGCCGGTGGAGAACAATTAAAATGTAAAGTTGTGGAGCTGCATTAAAAATTTTACCATGGTAAGTTTTGTGCCAGTGACAGTTGTTTAAAAAATTGAAAAAAAACTTCATGGAATACAATTGTTAAAAGAGTCTGGTCACTAAAAAACTTGTTGCAACATCAGATAATAAGTTAGCGTCTACCATTACGAATCATGGGCAATCAAATGATGAATTTTTGAATGCGGATGAATTCGGTCTCTACTGGAAAGCATACAAAACATATGTTAACAGTGGAGAAACATCTACTCCAGGAAGAAATTTGTCAGAGGAGAGATAAACATTTTTAATGTGTGCTTATGCCCTGAAATAATCAAATTAATTATATCTTATTTCGTTATACAGTTTTTAATAAAAAATGTTTAACATTAATTAAATCCAAATATTTGATATGTATTATTTCAATTCAAACATTGTTCAATAATACGAATTTTTCGATAATACGAAAGGACCTGACAATATAAAATTTGTACTGACGGACGTCCACTGTATATGGATTTAAATTAAGATGAATATTAAATGGAGAAAATAAAAAAGTGAAATAAAAAAATTAAAATTATATTTTTGTTAATCATTCAAAAAGATGTTTGGTACTAAAAATAATTAATTTGAATAAAAATATTTAAAACAATTTTCGGACTTGTTCACTTTTTATAAATTTTGGATAAATGAAAATTTGTTGAATTTCAATCAAATATTTATAAAAAAATATATCTTTCGAAATTTTGCGACTCCTAAATAAATAAAATATTGAAAAAACTATTTATTTATTAAAAAGAATTGTTTGATTTCTCAAAATTGTGAAGAAAAGTCCCTAAAATGGGATTTTTTAAATTGTTTTTTTTTTTTTTTTTTGTATAAAGTCCACTTTAATTAAAAAAATATGTTATTATATGATTAAAAATATAAATGGGTTTTAAAACTATATTCTGTTTCAGGTTTTTGGATTTTAGATGGGTTTAATTTTTTTCTTTTTTGATAGAATATGAGACAATTTCGATGGAGACCTTAAGGGTTTAAGAAATTAAAAACATCGATCCTTCAATTTTAAAACCTTTTTTACTTTTGTTTTGTTTTTTTTTTTTTATTTTTTTATTTTTTTTGGTATTTACAACACAAAATAATTGTTTCCATATTAAGAAAAAATTTCATATTAGACAAAGTATTGAGAAAAACTTTAATTTATATAAAAGGAATTTTGGACAAATTTTAGCTTTCCAAGACAATTGAAACTGAATACAACAAGGTCTTCTGATCGTAGAGCAAATAATTGAAATACATCTTAAATTAATGCTGGTAAACAACTTCACAAAAAAGTAAACTTTTTATATTGGTCAATTTTGAATAAGGCAGGTTATTGCTCCAAGTTTCTAAGTAAAAATTCGAATAAACTAATCCAAACAAATAATTTTTCAAGAACTGCTTAAAATCTTCAAACATAACTTTGAAGATCTGCACCTCACTCCTTAAATAAAGTGGAAAATACCTCTGCACTCTGACCCTATTTGTTTAATTGAAACCATTTAATTAATTTGGTCCAAAATTTCAATAAATTAAATAATTAAAAAATTATATGAAATTTGAATGTGTAGAGTTTCCAAGAAATCTGAAATGATAAGTTTTGTTTTTTAAACAAAATTTTTTAAACAAAAAAAAAACTTTAGAAATTTCTTTTTCTCCGAATGTGTGATGTACAAATTGAACTGTATTTTTATTAAAAATAAATATTTATATTTCAAACAACATTTTTCTATTTAATTTAAAAAATAAGAAATTTACAAAGAAATATAATTTCCGGTGGAAATAAAAATATTTCGATTTTATATCAATTCTTTTGATTGGGTAACACTGTTTTAGGAAATGTTTCCTGACTATTGACTAATGTTGTGACTTATCTTAGCCACAAACCTTCCGGTGTCGCAGACAATAAAAATTATAACAAAATAATAAAAAATAATCATAACGTGTTTGTATGTAAAACAACTTTTTGAATCAAAAATAATTTCAGGATTTTGGAAAATATTAATTTTCTAATAAAAAATTAAATATTTAGTGATACATATTATTCATAAACAGACAAGAATTATAATATACTTTTAGTGAAAAGATTTCATTTTATTAAAAAAAATATTATTAAATAACCCACTTATACCTACAAAAGCTAAATGGATTTAAAGTCTTTAAAGTTTCTTTACAAAAATTATTGAATATATAAACCTTTCAACATCAAACATTATGGGATTTATACTAATATAATTTGGGTAAATAGTTCTATTCATAAAGTTCTTTTTGCCAAAGAAACGCTTTAAAAAATTAGAAATGATAATTAGAGTTTCTAATTAGATTAGAAATTCATTAACTACCTCTACTAGATTCCTTCGCTTATTTATTATTTTACGAAAAATGGTTTGCATCTCTACTAATTAAATATTCTTGTTTTTAATTTTTTCCGATTTTCTACCTTTTTCAATATTTTGCCTTTAATTTTTTACCTTTAGCTTTAACTACATTTTATTCCAAATTTTATTCCAAAAATTTGATTTTTTGCCAATCAATTTTAATAAAATTGAAATATTTAAACCTAAATTTCATTTTTTCAATTCAAATTTTCAATAAATGGTGCTGAAAATAATAAATCAAATTTAGATTTTATTTCCAAAAAATTTAAAATGCTTTTCACTTCAATTAATATTCAATATTAAAACAGTTTCTTTGACTAAAATTTAGGAGTTAAGAAAAAATTTTTATTTAAAAAATGTTTGTTAAAAAGCATTTTTATAAAATAAGAAATAACCTCCTTTTTATAAATTATGCTCAAAATATATACTTTCGGTCGATAATCTTATGAAATATATAAAAAAGTTATAAATAAAATAAAGTACTAAATTTAATTTATTATAACATATTTGGGGCAAAATTTGAATTAAAATTTTATTTAATAATTAAAATCGCAAAACCCTCAGAATTTAAAGATTCCATTTAATTACTTTAATAAAAACTGAACTTTAATTTATCCTCAATAAGTATTGAAGCAAATTTTGTTTATTATATTGAAGTCACAAACCTTTGAAGAACTATCAGTCTCTAAAGTCGAATTTTTTACAATTTAAGGAATTTATGAAATAAATTTGTTCTATTTTTAATGTTTATCGTTCCTAAAGAAGTTTCACTAACTGTCTTTACTAACCAGCAATAATTTTTTTGGTACCCAACAAATATCGAAATGGATTAAAGTTATCATGTGATGCGAAATCTCTCAAAATAATATAAAATTTCTTATAAGATTGTGGTATTCACTAACTTCCTTCACTAAATTGTTGATTTACTAACAGGGAAATAAAAAAATGAAAAAACTGTGAAAGTTATTATAGACACAAACCATTTGCTCACTATTCAATATAAAGTAAAGCAGGCCTGAATTCTTAGTTTTTCTCATTTTCTGTTTTTACCATCTTTAATTTGGTCAAGGAGACAAACACAAATACAACAAAAATGCGCACGAACTCTTTACTTAACAAACATGGCGGAACGAAGAAATGAAATTTGTAAATTTTTATTTTCCGGAAAATTTAATTGAATAACATTTTCCGCGTAAATTAAACACTTTTATTTCACTTATGAAACGTTTAACTTTAGTTTTCACTTATTTTCAAAACCGTTTAACTAAATTTTCTTTAATTTTTCCAATTTAAATTAGACCGTCTAAGGCTTCACGTCCGAACGCGACGACAATTTCTTATTAGACTAAATGGAAGAGGAAAAGAAGTAAGATAATTAAAGAATGTTAGAGTTGCCATTACGTTTAAAATAGAAATGTTTGAGGGTATTGAAAATTAACTCGGATGAAGTAATAATTTTAAAAAATTTACTTTTTATTAAAATGATTAGATTTTTTTTAATATTTTTGATCAAAAACTTTTGAAATGAGGATTTATTTATTTTTTCCATTATTGAATTTTTAAGAAAAGAAAATTGAATAAAAATTAACTTTGCGCAAAAACTGTGAATATTTGGTGAAAAATTAAATTAAGAGAAAAGCTGACTTTTGTTAAAGAAATTTTTTTTGAAAATTTAACTTTTGTTGAAAAATTGATTATTTTCTTTTTTGATAAGAAATGCAATTAATTGAAAAAAATGTTTGACTATTAAAAATTCATTTTTATTTTTGAAATTTCATTTCGAAACTTTATAATAATTTTCTTCTGTTAAAAGAATTTCTAGCAAAATTTTTATTAAAAAAATTACTAAATTTATTATTTTAAGAAAAAATATATTTTTGTAAACGACTTATTTCTTTATTAAAAAATTTTTTTCAGTAAAAATAACTTTAGCAAAAAATTTAATTTTTAGGGTGAAAAAATATTTTTTTTTTTGTGAAAACTTTATTTCTTGTAAAAATTTTAATTTTTTTGTAAAAAAAATTATTTGTAATAGACTTTTTAGTAAAAAATGTCTCTTTAATTATTATTATTATTATTATTATTATTATTATTATTTTTTTTTTTTTTTTTTTGTAAAAAAAATGGTGAAATATTTTGATTAGTTTTTTGGTAAAAAAATATTAAAAAAAAATTGATTTTTTATGATAAATTTAATTTGTATAGAAAAATGTACTTTTTTGTACAGAAATATTTTTTAGTGAAATATTTTTTAGTGAAAAATCAATCATTTATTTTTTTGTTAAATTGTTTATTTTTTGATATTTTGATCAAAAACTTTTGAAATGAGGATTTATTTATTTTTTCCATTATTGAATTTTTAAGAAAAGAAAATTGAATAAAAATTAACTTTGCGCAAAAACTGTGAATATTTGGTGAAAAATTAAATTAAGAGAAAAGCTGACTTTTGTTAAAGAAATTTTTTTTGAAAATTTAACTTTTGTTGAAAAATTGATTATTTTCTTTTTTGATAAGAAATGCAATTAATTGAAAAAAATGTTTGACTATTAAAAATTCATTTTTATTTTTGAAATTTCATTTCGAAACTTTATAATAATTTTCTTCTGTTAAAAGAATTTCTAGCAAAATTTTTATTAAAAAAATTACTAAATTTATTATTTTAAGAAAAATATATTTTTGTAAACGACTTATTTCTTTATTAAAAAATTTTTTTCAGTAAAAATAACTTTAGCATAAAATTTAATTTTTAGGGTGAAAAAATATTTTTTTTTTTGTGAAAACTTTATTTCTTGTAAAAATTTTAATTTTTTTGTAAAAAAAATTATTTGTAATAGACTTTTTAGTAAAAAAATGTCTCTTTAATTATTATTATTATTATTATTATTATTATTATTATTATTATTATTTTTTTTTTTTTTTTGTAAAAAAAATGGTGAAATATTTTGATTAGTTTTTTGGTAAAAAAATATTAAAAAAAATTGATTTTTTATGATAAATTTAATTTGTATAGAAAAATGTACTTTTTTGTACAGAAATATTTTTTAGTGAAATATTTTTTAGTGAAAAATCAATCATTTATTTTTTTGTTAAATTGTTTATTTTTAATGAAAATTAAAATTAATATTTTGTATAAAATTTTCGTTTTATAGTAAAAAAAATATTTTTTAGTGAGAAATTAAATTCGTTTATAAAAAATGTAATTGATTAGTGAAAAGTTTAAATTTAATAAAAATTTGAAAATTTTAAAAAATATTTTTTTGTATTAAAAAATTGTTTTTTCAAGGATTTTTTGTTTTTTGTAAGAAAAATGTTTTGGTGAACATTTGATTTTTTCAATTTATTTTTTGTTGAAAAAAATATTTTTTAAGTGAAAAATCGATTTGTTGAAAAACAGAAAATGTTACTGTTAATTTGTTAGTGAAAAATTGAATTGTTTAGTAAAATATTAGGTTTTTATTAAAATTTTATTTTTTTAGTAAAAAAATGAAATTTTAGTAAGAAATTTTATCTGAAAAATTGTAGTGTAAATGAAATTTTGTAATGAAAAATTTTATAATGAAATTTTTAGTGAAATCAATTTCTTTGGGAAAAATTAATATTTTTAGCAAGAAATTAAATTTAAAATTGTAAACGAAAAATTTAATTGTTTAGTAAAAAATTGGATTTTTAGTAAAAATTTAATTTAATAAATTAAAGGTATAGTAAAAAACTTAAGTATTAGTGAAAAATTAATTTTTGTATTGAACAATTATTTTTTTTTTTTTTTTTGTAAAAATGGGTTCTTTTAATATAAAAGACTTAATTTTTTTTTTTTTTTGAAAAATTTAATTTTAGAGAATTTTGTAAATTTTCAATTTAAAATAATATTTCCGATAAAAAACGGAATTTTTAGAAGTTGAAAAAAAATATAAAATTTTATTTATTTACGAAATTTTTAAAGTTATAAAATATGAACTTTATGATAGAAAATTCTACTTTTTGCAGAAATAATGAATTAATTTAAAAAATTACGGATTTTTATTATTATCATTATTATTATTATTATTATTATTATTATTATTATTATTATTATGTGAAAATAAAAAAAAGTTTAAAATGTTTTATGGTACAAAAAATAAAATTTGTCTAAAACCCAATTTGGTCGAAATTATAGTCAAATGGCAACATTATTAGATATTTTAACTAATTTTTTATGATATAAAGTTAGAGTAGATACATTATTGAAATGTAAGGCCGCTTAAAGCTTTTCAAATTTTAATAAATTTTTAATCAAAATTTAACAATTTACGAAGGAGCCGAAAAATATCGAAATTTATTGGAGTTAATGAAGTCACAAACCTTTCAAACTTTAAAAGCTTTATGTCCCTATTAAATACTAAAAGGAAACTGAAATTCAAGAAATAAGAAATTAATATAAAATAAGTATTAAATAATATTAACTAATTTAGTTAATAAATAAAAATGGATCAAATAAAATTTAATTTCCATTTGAAAACAAATAAAAATAATCTAATTTGAGTTAAAAGTTCTTTTCTTAAAGATTTTTGAGAAGGAAAAGCTTTTAGGGTTTGAAAAAAAGTTGCTGAAAGTTTCCTATTAGATTGTTGAATTCACTAACTTCCTTCTCTAAATTATCACACTAATAAGGAAATCCACTAAATTTATCACAGACACAAACCGTTTCCCAAAATTCGATATTAAGTAAAACATGCCTGTTATTCGTTTTTTTATTTTCTACCCTTTTCACTTCTTTTACCATCTTTAATTTGGACAAGGAGACAAACACAAATACAACAAAAATGCGCACGAACACTTTACTTAACAAACATGGCGGAAACGATGAAATGAAATTTGCAAATTTTTATTTTTCGACAAATCGACTAGAATAACATTTTTTTGCGTAAATTAAACCCTTTTATTTCACTTATTAAACATTTAACTTTAGTTTTCACTTATTTTCAAAACCGTTTAACTAAATTTTCTTTAATTTTTCCCATTTAAATTAGACCATCTACAGTTTCACATCCGAACCCGACGACAATTTCTTATAAGACTAAATGGAAGAGGAAAAGAAATAAGAGAATTTAAATATGTTAGAGTTGCCATTAAATTCAATTTTAACTATTATTCAGGGGACGTTAATAAGGAATAAGCCATATTTATAGGTTAAAGAAATAATTTCATTTTTTAAAAAACTTTTGTAAACTTTTGTGAAATATTGTAAAATTGCAAACTCCTAAATTTTAGTAAAAAAAAACAATATGAAATTCTTGAAAATACAAAAATGAATATACAGAACAAAACTTAAAGCAAAATCATCGTTGAAGAAAAAGTTGATTTGACATTGACTAAATTTTCTTTATTCAGTTAAATTTAAGCGTTTTTAAGTTTGGAATGAAAAAATATTGTATATATAAAAATTTTTCGTATTAATTTATAAAATTACGTTAAGTTGTAAAATTGAAAAGAAGAATAAACCTGAATTTATTATGAAACAATGTTGAATTTTATTTTTTTAATCTATGAAGCAAATCATAACGGCATAAATGTTTCACTGATAAGAAATAAGAAAACATTGTTTCAAATTAAGTCCTTTTTATCTTTTTATTATTATTATTATTATTATTATTATTATTATTATTATTATTATTTTAAATTTTCATACTTAAATTTTTACTACTTGAAAGTAATTTTGAAAACTTAAAAACTTTTAATTAAAACTGAATGAAAAAAATAATATTGTTTACAATTAACTATGTTCAACGTTGATTTTACTTCAAGTTTCTTCTATGTGAAGGAATGGTTTTTTATTAAAAATTTTAATCTGAAAATGCTAAGATTATTGAAATGTAATATTTTTTCGCAAAAGTTTAAGAAAATGCATTTTTTGGTTATTTAAATACAAAATTTAAACAAAGAAATTCAATTTCTGATGAAGAATTAAATTGTTTACAAATAATGATATTTTTGTTAATAAATATGTTTTGAGAAAAATAAATTTAGGGGATTTTTTATAGCAATTTTGTAAAAAAATGAAATTCTTGATTAAAAATTTAATTTTTGAAAAAATAAATAAATTTTACTACAAATAGAATTTAATTAGATTGAAAAATATTAACTTTTTATGAAAGCAAAGAAATTGGAATAAAAAATACTTAAATTTTTGATAAAATATTTCAATTAATATTTATTTTAAAGTGGATTTTCTTAAATTAAAATTTAGAAAAAAATAGAATAAATAATGGAAAGTTATTCAATATTTTTTAATTTTTATAAAAAATTCCTTTACATAAAAATGGAATCTTAAAAAAATATTTCCTAAAAAGAAAAAATGTTTAATAAATTTTTATAAAAAAGTAAACAAAAGAATTTTTTTTTTGATAAATATTTTATAAAATAGAATTTTTTTTTTGATAAGAGAGAAACTTCTTTTTATAAATTATGCTCAAAATATATTTTTGAATATTCGATATTCTTATAAAATATAGTAAATTTTATTTATTATCCACCATTTGGATCAATATATGATTTACGGCAACACTATTAAAATACATTTTTAAAATTCATATAAAAGAAAAACTTTTGAAAATAAATAAAGTTATTTAAGTCACAAATCTTTCAAGAACTGTTTATAATTTAGGAAATTTATGAAATTAATTAGTTCCAATTTTAAAGTTTATCATACCAAAAAACAACCTTACAAAATTTAAAATTTATTTGGAATGTCACTAACTGTCTTAACTAACAAACAATAATTCCTTAGTGCCCAACAAGTATCGACATGGATTAAAAAAATATTATATTCACAAACCTTCCACTTTTCTAATGTTTCAGGAAAAGTTTTCTAGTTCTCTAATAAAAATCAAATATTCATTAATCTCTCATCAAAATTTATAATACCTTATTAGATTGTGGTATTCACTAACTTCCTTCACTAATTTACTCTTAATAAAATGAAAATCTACTAAAGTTATTAAAGACACAAACCATTTACTCATTATCCGATATTAAGTGAAACAGTTCTGTTTTCTTACTTGTTTCTCATTTTCTACCACTTTTAAATGTTTTTACCATCTTTAATTTGGACAAGGAGACAAACACAAATACAACAAAAATGCGCACGAACACTTTACTTAACAAACATGGCGGAAACAATGAGATGAAATTTGCAAATTTTTATTTTCCGGCAAATCAACGCGAATAACATTGTTCGCATAAATTAAACACTTTTATTTCACTTATTAAACGTTTAACTTTAGTTTTCACTTATTTTCAAAACCGTTCAATTAAATTTTCTACACTTTTCCCCGTTTAAATTAGACCATCTACAGTTTCACGTCCGAACACGGCGACAATTTCTTATTAGACTAAAACAGAGCTGGAAAATTCAATGTTATGTTAATTCCGCCATGTTGTTTTTTGGAAAAGGCTGTAATGAAATGTGATGTTATATTACATTTTAAAATTTGTTATTGTGAATAAAGCAAATTTTTTAAAATTGATTTAAAGATGAATTTGAAAATTTAAAATAAAAAAGTTGATAGTTTTTCTCAAATATCATTTAACAAATTAAACAAAAAAAATTGGAAAATGAACATTTTGGAATCTTCAACTAAAATAAAAACATAAATTTAATTTAAAATAAATTAGGCGATATTTTACCATACTTTTACGAAGATTTTTATTAGAAAATGTTATAATTTTTTTAATATAGTAGACTCTACCAAATTGGAAATGTTGGGATTTTTGGTTAATTAAATTCTTTTTAGAAGGCAATGACGAAATTAAAGATAAAGATCGAAAAATTCTTAACGCGTTAAAACTTTTAAAACAAGTATTATTAGATTTTTCTGCTCAAGTTACTATTGCAAAACATGCCAGTTATTGTTAATCTGATTAATATGAGTGACCAGAAAAGACTGCATGCTAAAATTATTAAATTTTTTCAAGAAAATCCAACTTGGTCCTACAAAAAAATGACCAAGCAACAGGTAGAATAAATGGGAAATGGGCAGAGCACGTAAAGTTTTCAAAAAAATATTCTAGCTGCATAATAGATGACGAAACGTATTTACTGACAGATTTTTCGCAACTTCCTAGTTAAAAATTTTATCTCAATGATGCTCGAGGGAATGTTTATAAAAGGTTTGGGATCCAAAATTACTCAAAATTTCCCAAAAAAGTTCTAAATATGACAGGCATTGTGGCAAAAGGAATGTTTACAAAATAGACTATTTTCATTTATAAGACTTTATAATGTGTCAAGTTATTTTTGGCCTGACTTTTCATCTTGTCAATATTTTAAATAAATCCAATAGTGGTAGAATAACATTAAAGTGACATTTGTATCATTTGTATCCAATAAAGAAAAGGACTAAGGTGAATTTTCTATTTATATAATATTTGTAAATTTCGGATATTTGTTACTTAGGTCTTTTGCATATTTAAGAACAACATAGAGAGCAAGAATAAATGTTTGATAAAAATTACAAATTTTTATTTATACTAAAATTAAGGATTATTTTCGTGTTATTTTATTGATTTGAATAATAAATTCCTGCTAATTATTTTTTATAAAATTTATAATTATCATAAATCATTTAGTGAATCAAAATTTAATTTCTTTATAAATTTAAGTTTTATAACAAAATAAATAAATAATGTATACAAATTCTAAAATAAACATGTCTGGCTAATTAAAACATATGAAATTTATGTTTCCCATCCCTGAACCTAAGGAAAAGGAAAATGATGCAACAGGTGATAAAGTTCAGTAATTGGTTTTTGGAAAAGAAAAGAATGAACAAAATGGAGAGTTGCCATTGTAAAGATAAATACTTGAATTAAGCGGAAGCAATAAAAAATTTATTTTTAATACAAATATGGAGAAATATTAAAGTAAATATTTTTGTATTTAATAAATTAATTATTTTTTAAAATAATTAATGAAGTTTTAAAATATAATTGCATAATAAAATTAAATTAAAAGAAATAAATAAAATATTTAAGTAAAGCAAAAAGTTGTCTGGTGATAGAGCTCGGTATTACAAGGGTCCATAATAATATATTATTCCTGCCACTGTACAAAATATATTTTAGTTGTTTATAAATGAAACCAAATTTAATATGTGCAGCAGCTGTCAAAATAATAGCACATGCAACACCTTCGATGCTGGTTTGTGTTTCTGTTCATCCATATTTTTATTCACTATTTTATAGTGCCGTTATTTAAAATATATTCCCTGAGAAAATAAATGCATATTAAATTAACACGAGTGTTAAACCATGTTAAATAATGTATAGTTGTCAAGAAACGTGTTATTAGATTTTAAATAATCGGTTGGTCTAAACACTCAACTTCAGAAAAGTGTGAACTTATTAAAAATTATGGTTCTGTGAACAAACTTATGGCGAAATAAAAAATATTATTAGGTAATGAAACAAAGTGATTAGAAATACCATAAACTACAAATTAAAAGTAGGGAGTCGTAGAGGAAAAACTGCGACACCTTTAATGATTCATTGTATATTGCGTTAAATAAAGAAGGCGATATTTATCTCAGCTACGGGGATTTATAAAGACTTAAATATATCAATAAGTACTGAAAGGAGGAAAGAAGGCTTAGGGAATATAATTTGAAATCCCATGGACCATAAAAAGTCTCCATCTTAACTGCTCCATATGTCTCAAATAGATTAAAGTTTGCTAAAACTTACTTAATTTGACATAATGAAAAGGCGAATAGTATTCTTTGGACGGAAGAGTTTAAAGGAGTAAGGAGTCCTCTTTGCAAGGAATATAATAAAGAATTTACAACAAAAACTTTTAAATACAATGGTTCTAGTATTATGGTATGGAAGTGCTTTTTGCACCATACAAATATGTAGAGTAAAATTTATTTTTTTTTGTGTAAAAATTGCAATTTTTATTAGATTTTTTGTTTTGAAGTGTTGCATATATTGAGCTGTTACTTGATTGAAAATATTTTTGGAAACCATTATTCCGAAATTTTTAATTTATTTAAATTTGAAAATTTTATTAAAAGTATTATCTGACAAAAAAAATTTTTAATTGTACCGCAAGTACTCGATTAATAATAGTTTGTAAGTTTATTGCAAATCATAATTCTAAAAAGAAAATGTAGAGATTCCCAAAAACGAGCAGTTTTGAAAAAATTACTTAAAAATATAATTTTATGAAAAAACATAAAAGCCATAATATCTCCGTAATATAGTACCCTTTCTCATTACATATGTATACAGTTATCAGAGATATAGTTCATTTTACTCTAAATAGGAAAAAAGAAGTAAAATATTATCTTAAGGATATAAATTTTATATTTAACTTTATATTTGAAGAATATATTCATATTCGAGATAATGAGATTTACATAAAAAACATTTTTCCAAAAAAAAATAAAAACTTTATGAGAAGCTGACAAAAGTTGAGAGCTTTGTTTTCTGCCTCTAATTAATTGTGCAATCTCATATTTTTTCTGTCATCAATTACTGAGTCCTTTAATCACTTCAATTGTCTTAAAATTGTTTCCAGTATTTTTAGTATAATTTGATGATTAATAATTATTTTCTGCCCTGATAAAAACTATTAATCAAGTTTTTAATTAGAACATAATTTTTTAAACAGTTTCTTTTCTTGATTATTTAAATTAGTTACATAAATTCATTTAAAACATTCCCATCCTCAACTTTAATAATTTTCAACTTTTCCCTTAAAACCTTTCAATATGAAATGTAATGGCAACTCTAATATACTTTAATTCTCTTACTCGTTTTCCTCTTCCATTTAGTCTAATAAGAAATTGTCGTCGCGTTCGGATGTGAAACCTTAGACGGTCTAATTAAAATGGGAAAAATTAAAGAAAATTTAGTTAAACGGTTTTGAAAATAAGTGAAAACTAAAGTTTAACGTTTCGTAAGTGAAATAAAAGTGTTTAAGTTACGCGAACAATGTTAATTGTGTCGATTTGCCGGAAAATAAAAATTTGCAAATTTCATTTCATCGTTTTCGCCATGTTTGTTAAGTAAAGAGTTCGTGCGCATTTTTGTTGTATTTGTGTTTGTCTCCTTGTCCAAATTAAAGATGGTAAACGAAGTGAAAAGGGTAGAAAATAAGAAAAAACGAATAACAGGCATGTTTTACTTAATATCGAATTTTGGGAAAAGGTTTGTGTCAGTGATAAATTTAGTGGATTTCCTTTTTAGTGTGATAATTTAGAGAAGGAAGTTAGTGAATTCAACAATCTAATAGGAAACTTTCAGCAACTTTTTTCAAACCCTTAAAGCTTTTCTTTCTCAAAAATCTTTAAGAAAAGAACTTTTAATTCAAATTAGATTATTTTTATTTGTTTTTAAATGGAAATTAAATTTTATTTGATCCATTCTTATTTATTAACTAAATTAGTTAATATTATTTAATACTTATTTTATATTAATTTCTTATTTCTTAAATTTCACTTTCCTTTTAGTATTTAATAGGGACATAAAGCTTTTAAAGTTTGAAAGGTTTGTGACTTCATTAACTCCAATAAATTTCGATATTTTTCGGCTCCTTCGTAAATTGTTAAATTTTGTTTAAAAATTTATTAAAATTTGAAAAGCTTTAAGCAGCCTTACATTTCAATAATGTATCTACTCTAACTTTATATCATAAAAAATTAGTTAAAATATCTAATAATGTTGCCATTAGACTATAATTTCGACTAAATTGTGTTTTAGACAATTTTTAATTTTTGTACCATAAAACATTTTAAATTTAAAATTGTTATTTTTCACAAAAAATAATAATAATGATATTCATAATTTTTAAAATTAATTCATTATTTCTGCTTAAAGTGGAATTTTCTATCATAAAGTGATTTTTTTAACTTTAAAAAATTTGTAAACAAATAAAATTTTATTTTTATTTTCAACTTCAAAAAATTCCGTTTATTATTAGAAATATTATTTGAAGTTGAAAATTTACAAAATTCTCTAAAAATCAAATTTTTCAAAAAAAAAAATAATTTTTCACAGAAATTAATATTTTACTAAAAATTAAATCTTTTAATATAAACTCATTTTTACAAAAAATTGAATTGTTCACTACAAAAATTAATTTTTACTAATACTTAAGTTTTTACTATACCTTTAATTTATTAAATTAAATTTTTACAAAAAATCCAATTTTTTACTAAACGATTAAATTTTAATTTCTTACTAAAAACTATTAATTTTTCCCAAAAAAAATGATTTCATAAAAACTTTCAATATAATTATTACAAAATTAAATTTCTCACTAAAAAATTCAACTTTTTACAAAAAAAAACTAAATTTTCAACTAAAACTACAATTTTTCAAATAAAATTTTTTACTTAAATTTAAATTTTTTACAAAAATTTTTTTTACTAAAAAATAAAATTTTTATAAAAACCTAATATTTTAAAAAACAATTCAGTTTTTCACTAACAATTTAACAGTAACATTTTCTGTTTTTCTACAAATCGATTTTTCACTTAAAAAATATTTTTCAACAAAAAATTAATTAAAAAAATCAAATGTTCACCAAAACATTTTTCTTACAAAAAACAAAAAAATCCTTAAAAAATATTAAATTTTTACAAAAAATAAATTTTTCACTAAAAAGTTATTTTTTCTCTATAAAAATTTAATTTGTTGCTAAAGTTATTTTTACTGAAATTTAAAAAAAAAAAAAAAAGAAATAAGTCGTTTACAAAAACATATTTTTTTCTTAAAATAAATAAATTTAGTTATTTTTTAATAAAAATTTGGCTAGAAATTCTTATCATCAATTTTATTAAATATTAAATTTCACCTACAGAAGAAAATTATTATAAAGTTTCGAAATGAAATTTCAAAAATAAAAATGAATTTTTAATAGTCAAACATTTTTTTCAATTAATTGATTTTTTTTATCAAAAAAGAAAATAATCAATTTTTCAACTAAACTTAAATTTTCAAAAAAAAAAAAAAAATCTTTAACAAAAGTCAGCATTTTTCTCAATTTAATTTTTCACCAAATATTCTCAATTGTTCTTTAAAGTTAATTTTTATTCAATTTTCTTTTTAAAATTTCAATAACTTATTATGAAAAAAAATAAATAAATCCTCATTTCAAAAATTTTTGATCAAAAATATTAGAAAAATGGAATAATTTTAATAAAAAGTTAATTATTTAAAATTATTACTTCATCCGAGTTAATTTTTAATACTTTCCCTCAAACATTTTCATTTTAGACGTAATGGCAACTCTAACATTCTTTAACTCTTTTACTCCTCTTCATCTTCTATTTAGTCCTATAAGAAATTGTCGTCGCGTTCGGACGTGAAACCTTAGACGGTCTAATTAAAGCGGAAAAAATTAAAGAAAATTTAGTTAAACGGTTTTGAAAATAAGTGAAAACTAAGTTCGTAAGTGAAATAAAAGTGTTTAAGTTACGCGAACAATGTTATTCGCGTCGATTTGCCGGAAAATAAAAATTTGCAAATTTAATTTCTTCGTTCCGCCATGTTTGTTAAGTAAAGAGTTCGTGCGCATATTTGTTGTATTTGTGTTTGTCTTCTTGTCCAAATTAAAGATGGTAAAAAGATTGAAAGGGGTGGAAAAAGGAAAAAATAAAAACACGAATGTTTCACTTAATATCGAATTGTAGGAAAAGGTTTGGGTCTAGGATAATTTTAGTAGATTTTCATGTTAATGTGATAATTTAGAGAAGGAAGTGAGTGAAGTCAACATTCTTAAAAGCCATTCTTTTCAAACTCTAAAAGCTTTTGTTTATCAAATGTCTTTAGAACAAAACTTTAAAGTCAAATTAGAATTTTATTTTATTTTTAATTAATAATCAATTTTTATTTATTAACTAAATTAGTCAACATTATTTAATATATACTTAATTCTTAGTTCTTGAATTTCACTTTCCTTTTAGTATTTAATAGGGACATAAAGCTTTCGAAGTTTGAAAGGTTTGTGACTTTATTAACTTCAATAAATTTCGATATTTGTTTGATTCTTAATAAATATTTAAATTCTAATTAGAAATTTATTTACATTTTGGAAAGCCTATAAGTTGTCTTACGCTTCAATATTGTATCTACTCGAAGTTATTTTCATACAAAAGAGTTAAAATTGTAATAATACATTCTGGCAGTGTTGCCATAAGATTATATTTCTGTCTAAACTGGGCACAATAAATTAAATGATATAAATATAAAACTTAATTTTTATTTATTATCAAAATATAATATTCTTAAAAAAAAACTTTTATTTCTAAAAAATTAATATTCATTACCAACATTTTTTAATTTGATTTCGGATCAAAACTTTTAATTTTTGTTATAAATTCCTTCTTTACCTTAACATTAAGTATAAACTCTTTAATCAGATATGTATAAAAAATATAGTTTTATTTTGATTTTTATTTTCCATCAAAAATTATCAAAATTACAATTTTATTCTAAAATTAAATTTATCATTCAAAGAATTTCAATAAACAATTTGACTCAACAAAATTTTAAACTTTTTAAAAAAATTCAAATTTACTCTTTTAATTTTTCACTTCAAAATTTTTCTAACAAAAATAATTGTTTTGTTTTATTGTTTCATTTTAAAAAAATACTATTTAAATTTTCATTAAAAATTTAAAATTTTCATTAAAAAATTAAAAAATTTCATAATAAAATTTTCATTAAAATACTCAATTTTTCACTAAAAATTCAAATTTTCAATAAAAACTCAATTTTCCAATTCAAAAATTTTCTAAAAAATTAGATTTCCTCATATTTTTATTGAGTCGTTTTTTTACAAATCTAAACTTTTAATTATTAAAATTTTGTCTAAAAATAACATTTTTAATAAATTAAATTTTTCAAAATTTTTAATTATTCAAATTTTGTTTGAAAATTTTGAAAATTTTGAATTTATTAAACTCATTTTTAATAAACTTAACTTTATTTTCATACTTTCACTTAAAAATTCAAATTTTCACTAAAAATTCAGTATTTCAAAAAAAAAAATCACTTAAATCAGTTTTTTAACAACAAATAAAATTTTTCTACAAAATTCAATTTTTTTCTTCAACACTTTACTAAATAACAGCATTTTGTTTACTAAAAATTCTTTTCTTCTAAAATATTCTATTTTTAATAAAAAATTTATATTTTATATTTTATTCTCGATAAATAAGTTTTTTTCATAAAAACAAAAATAATTATTTTTCTAAAAGAAATATTTTTTATATTTATTTTTTCGCCATTTTTTTAAAAGAAATACTTTTTCTTATTTTAATAAATTAAAATTAAATTTTACTTTTCACCAAGTAAAATTTTATTAAAATATTTAATTATTTAATAACGAGTTATTCAGTAAAAGTTAATTTTTCGCTTCAAATTTGTTCTGAAAAATAAAGTTTTCACTACAAAATTAAATTTTTCACCAAATTTTTACAAATATATTTTCTTATTTTTATTAAAAATTTAAATGTTATTTAATTTTTACCAATAACAGACATGTATTTTAAAATTTTATAATGTCATATTCAAAATTTCAAAAATACATTTTTTAATAAAAAATACTAAATTTTTTAACTTTTTGTTTTTTTTTATTATTTTTCTAAAAAAAATTAGACAAATTTAAGGAAATTAATCAAAATTTTAATAAAAAGTTATTTAAAATTATTACTTCATCCAGTTAATTTTCAATTCTTTCCCTCGAAACTTTTTTATTTTAAACGTATTGGCAACTCTAAGATACTCCATACTCCTATTCTCTTACTTCTTTTCCTCTTCCATTTAGTCTTATAAGAAATTGTTGTCGACTTCGGATGTGAAACCTTAGACGGTCTAATTAAAACGGTGAAGATTAAATAAAATTTAGTTAAACGGTTTTGAAAATAAGTGAAAACTAAAGTTAAATGTTTAATAAGTGAAATAAAAGGATTTAATTTACGCAAAAAATGTTATTCTAGTCGATTTGTCGAAAAATAAAAATTTGCAAATTTCATTTCATCGTTTCCGCCATGTTTGTTAAGTAAAGTGTTCGTGCGCATTTTTTTTGTATTTGTGTTTGTCTCCTTGTCCAAATTAAAGATGGTAAAAAGATTGAAAGGGATAGAAAAAGGAAAAATAAAATCAAAAATGTTTCACTTAATATCGAATTGTAGGAAAAGGTTTGTGTCTTGGATAAACGTAGTAAATTTCCTTGTTACAATGATTTGAAGTACATATTAGTGAAGGAAGTTAGTGATGTCTTTAATGTATTAAGATAACTGAAATAACTTCTTTTTAAAAAACAAAAGCTTTAATTCGTCAATAATAATTTAAAATAATTATTTTCAGTTTGCATGTAGTTTTAAAAGGTTTGTGTACTTAATAAAACTAACCTCTAAACTATAAAATATTTTTTAGATTCAGGGATCCTTTTCTAACTGTTTTAAATGAAGGTTCTTATAATCTTTCGATTTCCTATTCAAAACTTTATTTTATAGTATTCATTTTTTTAATTTTATTATACATTTTTTATGACTCGTCCATATTCTGACAATTACGAAAAATTAAAATTTATTTCAAAATTTATAAAAAATAATTAAAAATATTTAATAATTAATAATAATTAAAATTAAAAAATAAAAATCTTTTTTCTTCTACAAAAAATTTCAATATTTAAGAAATGCAATTTTTCACAAAATGTTCTGTTATAATTTTCAAATTAAATTTTTATTTATATTTTAATTTATTTTAGAAAATTTTAATAAAATTTCTTCATTATTTTTTAGAAATCTACGATGGTTTCGAATAAATATAAAAAGTTTTCTATTCACCAAATATTTCAATCTTTTTGATTTTTTTTTATATTTTTTAAATAAAAATTTAAAATCATCTTACCATTTTTTAGAAATCTATGATCGTTTCGAATGAATATAACATTTATTTTTCAATATTTTAGAATGCAATTTTTTTAATCTTGTTATTATTATCTAATGAAAATTTCAATTCATTAATTTTAAAATTTTTAATTTATTTAAAATTATAAATAAAATGTTTTCATTACTTTTTAGGAATCTTCGATCGTTTTGAATAATATAAAAAGTAAATGTAATTTTTTCCCAATTTTTTTTTTATTTTTTTAACAAAAATTTCAAATTATATGAAAAAATTAAATTAAATTTTTCAAGTTTTAAAAAATCTTCAATGAGTGTTTTCTTTTCACTAAATAATTCAATATTTTATGAATGTAATTTTTCTCCAAATTTTCTTTTTATTTTATTTTAACAAAAATTTCAATTAATTTTTTTTTTTTTTGTGAAACTTAAAAAAAATTAAGAATAAATATAAAAATTTTCCTTTTCACAAAAAATTTCAATATTTTATAAAGCAATTTTTCTCAAAATTTTGTTTTATAATTTTCTAATAAAAATTTCGATTTATTTTATATATTTTTTAATAAACTTTCAATAATTTGAAATAAATTTTTTTACAATATTTTGCTTGTAAAAATTTTAATTTATATTTTTTAGTAAATTTTAAATAAAATTTTGTCATTTAGAAATCTTCGATCGTTTCGAACATATTAAAATCATATATTTTTTCATGTAATTTTTTTAACAAGAATTTGTATTTTTTCTAATAAAAAATCTGAATTTTACAAAAATTTTCCATAACTTAAATTTTTACTAAAACGTAAATGTGAAAAATAAAAGAAAAAAATTAAATTTTGTAAATTCAAATTTTTTTTCTCCAAAAATAATATTTATAAAACGACCATATTTTGCTTTATTGCAAAAATCATATTAAACTTTTTTCTCAAAAATGAAATTTTCTTGTAAATTATAATTTCTCCTACAAAAGATGTTTTTTATCGAAATTTGTCCATTATTTCTTCAAAAATCTTATCGTTTATCTTGAAAAAATGCATGATTTTATATATTTAACGTCTTTATATATTTAATATATAAAACATCAACTCACCTTTATTTTGCAGAAAATCAGTTCACATGATGTACATTTGAAAAAGTTCTCTTTAATATTGCACTTGCAATACTCTCTCTCTTTCTAACATTATCTTATCCTCTTTAGCTTTATTAAGCATTTTTAATTTTGAACCCAAAATTTAATTCTATTATTCTTTATTGATTTCAATAAAAACAATTTTAAGGCGAATTCAAATATTTTCGAAATAAAATCAAAAAAATATTGTGACAAATAAATAAAAGTGTTCTCAGAAATAATAAAAGAAAAAAATAATTTTATAAATTCAAATTTTACTGTGGAAAAGTGAAAAGAAAATTGTTAAAATTATTATTATTATTTTTTTATTTTTTTTATTATTATTTTTTTTTTTTGTAAAATTGTTTGTTTTTTTAATTGTTTTTTTTTTACAAATTTCATTTAATAACTCTTTATAGCAGAATTTGCATTATTGTAATTCTCAAATTTATTAATTTCAATTCTCTTACATTTCATTATAAATTCATTTTCCAATTAGAATACAAATCGAAATTATCCAACCGGGTGCTCTTTTGAAAATGTTTCTAATTTTATACCCTCCACCATCACAAATGGTGAAGAGGGTATATAATATTTATATTTCATTTGGTATGTAACGCTAAAAGCGAATCATCTAAGTCGCTTTAATGTATAATAATATTCTTGCATCAAATCAAAATTTGAGTCGATTAACCTTTGTTCTGCGATGATTTCTTTTTAAAACCAGCAAAATCGGTTCTGTATATTAATATGTATAGACCGAAATCTGAGGAAACCTCTAAGTTTAAGCGAAGATCTTTCGAAAAATTGTCAAGTAAAGTTTACCAATTAAAATCGGTTTAGTAGAAAATATATTACAGACATAAATCTTATGGCATATAAATTATTCCAGTGTTGTATTTTAGAAAAAATTTCATGTATTGTAAGCGGTTGTGAGTGTATACGTGAGTGTTTATTTATGAAATGTATTCATATAAAAATATTCACTTCTCACGCATTTGTGGTTTTGGCTTTAAAAACATCATGTGGGCTATTGCTTGAACCCGATTTTCTATCAACGGACAAGTTCTTCTGGTGCTGTTTAATAATATTGGAAACAGTTTGACGCAGACCTTTAAATGCTTGGCAAACTTTTTGTAGGACCAAGTTAAGTTTGGTTGGAAATATTTAATCATTGGCCACTCAATGTTTTCATTTATTTAATATTAAATATATAAACTGACTTGAGTAAAAAAAATCAAATAATATTTAGGTTAATTGTTTTCGAGAATAATGGTATTCAAAATTTTCCGATCTCACTTCATAATTCAATTCCTTTTAGACAAGTTGGAATCAGAAAAATAATTTATAACAAATGAGAAATTAATAAAAATTAATATAAAACATAAATAAAATTGTTCTCTCAATAACTTAAAACGAAATTATTAAATTCCATAAGTTTTGCTCTTAAAAGGAATTTTTTGTGTACATATTTACCAAATCTCTTTAATCAAATTGCATTTAATAACTGTCTCTCTCTCTCTCTCTCTCTTCATAAATTGCATTACTGTTACTCTCTTAATGTTATCACTTATTTACATTAATTTAAACTCTCTTGCATTTCACTGCATGTTCATTTTCTAATTAGACAAGCTTGAGTCAATATCGTTATTAAAAGTTGCCAAATTGATTTTAATAAAAATAATATAAAACAATTTAAAAAATTAATAAAAAAATTACAACAACAAATTAATTAAAGTGTTTACTACCATAAAACAACAAAAAATTATAAAATTTCATAAAATTTATGGTGTAAATAGCGAAAATAAAAATTTGCAAATTGAAATTTTCCTCAAATGGCGTTATTTTCTTAATGTATTCGTTGTCGACTAAATGCATGCTTGATTTTGTTGTTCGTTCGTTCGCTTTTTAACTCGTTCGTTTCGTCGCCGGTAAAAGGAAAAATAATCGAGTGTAAGTGAAAGTATTAAATATGAATAAAAATAAAAAGGTTTTATTAAAAAATAAAAATGATAAAAAATAAAAATAATAATAATAGAAATAAAAATAAAGCAGAGGGAGATAAAAGAAAAGAAAGAAAAAATAAAATCTATGGCCTGTTTAATATAAAATATATGTTTTATAACATAAATTAGAAAAAAATCAATAGAAAAAAATAAAATTAATTTAAAAGTAAAGTTTAAGAAAATTAATGAAAAATAAAGTGCGGTTCGGTTTTTTGTTCGCTGTCGTAATTCGTTCGGTTTGCCATCGGTTATTTTAAAAATATCGAGTGTTAGTGTTTAAAATTAATAAAAGTGTGATAAAAAATAAAAATGAAAAATGTATAAAAATAAAAAATATATAGAAAAATGTAAATCTATGGCCTGTTTTATGAAAATATATAAAAAAGTGAAAAATAAATAAAAAATAAGTGAAATTGAAAAGCAATAGAAATGTTAAAAATGAAAAAATAAAAAAAGTGAAATTAAGAAAGTTTCGTTTCCAATTCGTATCTACTCGTTATATGATCGTTCCGTTTCATCTTTTGTATTAACTCGCACGATTCGTTTCGGTTTCTCAATCGTATTTACTCCTTCGATTCGGTTCGGTTTGTCGTCGGTGAAATATTGATAAGTTGCATTTAATTTATATTAAATGCACAGTTATGCCACATCGTTATTCAAGGTAAGTGATTTCGAAATAAAATGTTTTTTTATTAATATATTGATTCCAAGATATTTAGACTTCCGATCACTTAATTATATAATTAAAATCTTTGTAAAAATATTATAAAAACAAAGAACGAAGTAGAAATTTATTTTGTTCTCCGGTAGTTTTTGAGATATAGATACCTGACGTTTCAGGTATATATAATGTTCTTTAAAAATATGTGTATCATTTTGATGACCCTAAAGAGACTCATCCAATTTTTATATTCTCCACAACCTTTAGTGGGGATGAAGGAAATTAACTTTGTGATTCCTTTTGGAACGCGAAGAAGGAATCATCTAAGATCCCGTTAAGTATATATAAATATTCTTGCGTCATATCGAAATCTGAGTCGATTTATTCAGTAACGAAGAAGTTATAGACCGATATCTAAGAAACTCAAAAATTAGATCAAAAAACTTTTGTCAATTTTGCCAAAATTAATTTCAAGATTAAAGAAAAATACTTAATTTGATTTTGTTATTGTTAGTGTGTATGTGTACATGGTGTATATATTAACTCATTTGGTGGAGGGTTTTATAGATTCGGTCGAATATAGAATTTTAATTATTAATATTATTGATATTGTAGTATATTATCTTTGGTATTAAATGGGTTAAGATTTTGGATATAAGTTTTCATATTAATAAAAATTACACTATAACAATTATATTTTCAAAATCAACACTTTAGTAAAAAATCTTGGTCAAATTTTACCACTAAAAAGTAATTTTAAAAATTATTGGTGTATAATTTTATAAATTAATATTGAAAGATTCTAATATTTACAATATTATTTTGCCATAAACTTAAAAACGATATATTTGAATGAAAAAATTAAAATTGTCTGAAATCAACGTTGATTTTACTTCAAGTTTGGTTCTCTGTGTATTGTTTCTTTAATTTTCCGGGCTTATATGTGTCTGATTCCTTTAAAAAAATTTAATAATGCAAGAAGATTAAAAAATTGTGAAAAATTAAAGTAAGTCAATGTGAGTCTGGAAAAAATATCTACCACAAGATCTATCCAAATTTTATTAAAAAAAAAACTTCCTTGCTGAGATCTCTCTGAAAATCTAACCTAAAAAGTTTTCCCCTAATCCAATTCAGCTATTTTTCATACAATTCAACTACTAATATGCTTTATACGCAAATGTCATACCTAAATAAAGTGTGTATCATTTGGCGCAGAAGTGTATGTATAATTTACAAAATCACCTTATTAGAGTTAAAGCTCTAATCCACCAGCCATAAACACTCTAACACTTCTTTATTATTTGGATCCTTTAGAATTTCTCATTTCAGTAACTATAACATTGTGATCATTTCATATAAATAAAAAATGGTTTGTATTGATCCGATATAAATTAAATTATTTCCTGAAAAAATAAAAATATTAGGCGTTAATTAGTTTTCTAAGTCTTTCTGTGATTATTTAAAACGGCAACTAAGGTTCTCGACTTTGCTAAAACACATAATTTAAACTTAAACGCTAGATGGTGCCACTATATTCGAACATGTCCTTTCTACAATACTTAAAATTATTATTACGTTTTTAATAACATATTGTATTTTATACGATTCGTAAGAACATATGTAGCCATTTTTAGACTTTAATTTTAATCATTTGTCAGCTCCAGATGGCTTCTGATTCTCTATGAGATAAAATTTAGGGACTGGGATGGCCAATCCAAGACTTATGGGACCCATATAAGCTGAAAACTACTCTTGGACTAATTGTAAAGAATGCTTGGGTCATTCTTCTTACTGAACATAAGGAATCATTGGCGGGGGACAAAATTTCCCTAAAAATAAAACGGTCCATTTTTGTTTCGATTTCTATACCAGACTAAAGTCGAAAAAAAGGTTAAAACCCAAACTGTCACACTCTTTGATTTTGATAGAATCTAGATGTAGTCGCCTTTACATTTTTCATCTAATTTGACATCATCCATTAGAATTGAATTGATTTAATTAATATTTATCACTTATTGTATAAGATTTCAATCCTTGACTTGAATCCCATAATCTTAGAAACAATCTTAACAATCTTAGCATATGGGTAGTTAAAATGCCTCTGAAAATAAAACATTCAAATTTTCTTTGGATTCGTACAAAAGTGGTCGCGTTTATAATCTTGGTGTATTTAATTTTTTGCAGAAAATATTTGATTATGTTTCGAACATCAGTTTTTAGTAAACTTTGCTAACAGTATCGTTCGCCTGAGATTCTACTGCACCCTACAAAATAAATATTTATTGCTACATAAAACGAACAGAACTATTTCTATTACAACAAAATTAAAAATAATGATATCAGCAGGCAATTTCAAAAACCTTTTTAAAAACGATTTTTTAAAATCGTATTATTTTTAATCACTACTGATGAAATTTTATACCTTTTTTCGGAAACTCGTTCATTAACGTTTTTATAGTGCTTCCTGTCATTTTGCTCAAATAGGTAGTCCATCTCCATTTTAAATTTACCACACTTTTGGATACTTTTGTCAGCTCTTCTATTGTCTTTTAACAATAGATCAATATCTCTCCACTGGTCTTAGATCCAGGTAGGCCAAAAATTAAGCAGCCTTTTGTATAAACATTCCTTGATGTAATTTTCGGTATTTATGGAGTAACAAATGATTGACTTCCTTTCCGGCAACTACATATTGCTTGCCATACCAAGAACCTTTTGGGAAATTTTCACTAGTTTTGGGTTCTAAACTTTTCCTCAACATTCCCTCGAGCTTCAGCAATATAAAATTTTTGCGCAATAAGTTGCGAAAAACATACGTTTCGTCATTCATTATTTCCATCCAAGAATCCAAAATTATTCTTTTAGAAAATTTGATTTCAATTTCCGGTCTCTGTTTTTGGACTCTAAACTTTTAGTAGCGATTCTGTCAGAAACCTTAATTTCAGTTAGCCAAATAATCCGAACACTGATCGGGCCGCTTTTCTACCGGATGTGTTGGAAGTATTTCTTATTGCTTTCTACATTTTGTCTTTATAAACTTCAAGTAGACCATGAACAAGGTTTATATCAACGTACAAGTTCTCCGGATACTGTTTAACAACATTGAAACAGTTTGACGGCAAATTGTTTTGTTAGGACAAAATTGGGTTTTGTTGAAATTATTTAATAATTTTATTACGCACTTTTTTTGGTCACTCATTATAATCAGATTAACAAAATATTCATTTGTTTGGCATTCGACATAATAACTGATATATTTTACAAAGGTAACTGGATCAAAAAAGGAATACTTGGATTCTTCGTTTTGTCAGGTAAAACCGAGCTTTGAGAAAGTGAAAAGCGCCAATTTTGAAAACTCTCGCTGTTGTAGTTCTTTAAATATTCGATAATCAATATTTCTTTTGTATGGGCGATACAAACCCATCCCCATGGTCTTATCCGTCTTATTTGTCCAGTAAAAGAAGTTCGGACCATATTAGAAAACTCTAGTTGTTATAGTTTTATATATATATATATATATATATATATATATATATATATATATATATATATATATATATATATATATATATATATATATATATATATATATATATATATATATATATATATATATATTCGATAATTAACGTTAGCCTTGTTTGGGCGATACCCCACCTCCTGGTCTTATTAGTCCTACGTTTTTTCCAGTAAGACAATTTCTTGAGAAAGTTGTTTGGATCAAATTAGAGAACTCTCGTTGTTACAGTTCTTTAGATATTCGATAATCAATATTTGCTTTGTATGGGGGGTATCCCTTCCCCTGGTCCTATAGCAATTTTGTATAACCTATGTTACTTTCGGGTATATTAAGATCATTTTGTGAAATTTTCAGTCGTTTCAGAGTCTGTACGTTACATACATACATACATACATACATACATACATACATACATACATACATACATACATACATACGTACTTACATACATACTGTCATACATATATACACACTTCCTGTTTTATATATAGATAAATATCGAAAGATTTTAATATGTATAAAATTATTTAACCGCAAAAACGTTCAGTTTAAACTAAATGAAAAGAAATTATTCAATCTTAAATCAACTATGTTTAACGTTGAAATTTTGTTTTGATGAAATTTTCGGTCTCACTCCTTATGTAGCAGGCAATTTTTCAAAACTTTTAAAAATCGTATTATAAATCTCTTTGCAATATTAAATTTTATTCGAATAAATATCGATAAAATTTACATACTTTATTGCATATTTATTCGGTGGAATTATTATTAATAATATTCATGTTGTTGTTATTGTTTGTAATAGTTAATTGGCATTATTTAATAGAATATAATTTATTTTATTCGTTATTTTATTATTTATTATTATTTAAATTCCTCTACATTATATAACATGTAATGTAATTAATAAATTTTATTCGTTGATTAAATATATATGTATGTGTATATATTGTGTTTTTGTATATTTATTATCATTTTAATAATATTTTTATCATAAAATTCGTTACAATAAATGACGAAAGTGTAAATGTGTATAATAATACGTCGATAATTTTATTTTTTTCATTTAAATTGTGATCAAAATCAAGTCTTTCAAATTGTTTATGTTTGTAAAAAGTGTCTTTGGTGTATTATATAAGTATATAACATTATTTTTTAGACATTCAAAAAAAAAAAATCACATAAAAAGGCAAAACTGAAATTTTGTTTGTAAAATTTTATAAATTTTTAAAAGAAAAAACAATTAAATATTTTTAATAATTTTTTTAACACAATTTTTTGTGTGTTTATTGCTTTATTTGGTTATCTAAATTAAAAAAGCTGTTTTTTAACTTAAAATACATATATAAATCTACATATAAATATTATAAATATTTAAAAATATATCAACAATTTATTTGGTTCAATTACAATTATACATAAAGATTTCCGTAAAAAAAAATAAAGTAAAATCTAAAATTAATATTTAAATTATAACGTGCAAATAATTTGGGGCTTTATTTTATAAAACTTTAAATATATATTGATATATTTTATTGTACAGTATTGTTCAAAAGTTTTCATTGTCGCTTTTAACAGATTAATGAAAAATATTTGTGTTTTATAATAAACCTTATGAAATCTCTGCACTTTAAGGGCGCAGATTGTATAATTTTTGTTAGAATAGAAGTTTGTAAAATTTCCCTCTCTAATTTTAAGTCGTTCATAGTGCTTCGAATCCAAGGACTGCGATGGCCAATCGAAAACTTAAAGCATATAATCTTATAAATTCGTAATTTTTGCGCGTTGAAATAACCATTAACATATGAATTGCCAAAATGGCCCGGACAATAAAATGTTCATTTTTGTTTCAACTCCTAAAAAATTGCCAATTCCATTCGTCGAAAAGTAGATTAAAACAAACGTGAAAACGTTCCCTCTGTGTAACTTCAGAAGTGATTAACTAGTAAATGAGTACAACAAACCCAGCTCCAATACAAGGGCCTTGTTTGAAATAAACTCTTAAGCATATAAAACTCAATTAAATTTAATTAATTATTAATCTGATAAAATGAGGGACCAGAAAAAAAAAATAGTACATAAATTATTATACATATTTTCAACAAACCTAACTTGGTCTTATAAAAGTTGACCAAGCAATCAAAGATCTACAATCAAACTATTTCCAATATAATTAAACAATACCGGAAGAACGTGTCCGTTAAGAGAAAACCTGGTTCAAGTAGAAGAAATGTTGTTTCTAAACCAAAAAAGGTGAAAACATTTTTAAAAGAGCTTTCAACACATCCGGTAGGATAGCAGCCCGGTTAGTGTAGTTCCCAAACTATTTGGTACGAAAAGTTAAGGCGTATGCAGGTTTAAAAACATACAAGGCTCAAAAAGCTCCTGACATGAACGCTGCTAAATATTTAGAGGCCAAAAACAGAGTACGGATATTGAAGTCATGTTTTCTAAAAACATATCGTTGATGTATAATTTATGACGAAATGTATGTTGTGGAAAATTTCTCCCAACTTCCTGGTCAAAATTTTATGCAGCTGATTTTCGAGGGAATATTTAAAGACAAGTTTTAGACCCCAAAACGTTCAAAATTTTTCAAAAAGTTCTTAGTATGACAAGCACTACGCAGACAATCATTTGTTACAATGGGCTCTATAAATACCGAAATTTACATCAAGAACTATTTATAAAAAAGGCTTCATAAGATTTCATAATGTGTTCACTTATTTTTGGCCTGACTTGGACACCTGTCACTATGGTAAACAAGTCCAATAATGTGGCATTTGTATCAAGAGAGGCAAAACAAGTGTATATATATTGACTTCTTGTGAAATTAGAATTGAAGAAGAAGTGAAAAGTTTCCAAAAGAGTGGTAGATTTTACTTGTTGGAGCAATGTGACAGAAAGCACTATAAAACGTTAATGGAATAGTTTTGGAAAAATGTTTAACATTTCATAACAAGTGATTAAAATCAAATAAAGGAAGTTAAAACTGAAAGTTTCGTTTTTATTAACATATATATTTGCTAAACATTTTTCGATCTCACTCCTATACTAACTCCTCTTTTTACTAAAATCCTTTTCAAATTTCTTTCAACATTTTCTGATAGAGATAACTCTTCTTTAAAACTTTTAATCGTTATATTGGGAACTTATTTTGGACAAAAATATTACTTGTTCGATATATTGTTCAGGAACAATTTTTTAATTATTTTATAAATTAAAGCCCTTAATAAAAATTATATATATAAAATACATGCTAATTATATAAATTGTTATCTTTTTAATTTTTTTTCATAAAATTCCCTACATTCATGCATAATTGAATTTGTATAATTTTTATAGTATTTTTTTTTTATAAAGTAAAATCTAATTTTTTAAAGCACACAATATGTATATAAATATAAATCTATAAATATTTTATTATAATCTATATAATTCAAAAATCTGCTAAAAATTGCTCACAAAGTTATAAACAAGAAAAGAATTCGATGAATGAAGAAGATTTGAGAAAACGTTTTCTATCTTTATAACTTTGTCTAAGCGGTTGGTTTCTACTAGGATTTCTCTATAGGAAAACGTTCCCGGGAAATTAATTTTTCTAAATTCCGGGAATTTTCTATCGGGAAGTAATTTAAGTGAAGAAGGTGTGTAACTCAAGAATAATTATAAAAAATTCAATGAAATTCGGCCATATTGTTTGTTCTAAGCCATTTTCTATTTTAAATCTATTATAGCGCCCCAAAAGCAAACTAGTTATAGACTGATATCGGAGATTGGATTAATAGAATATCAGTGTGTAATATAGATCGTAATTTGAAAGACGATTTTCTGTATTTTTCCTCATACATTTATTTCAAAACAAGAATTTAACCAAAATAGTTTGAGGTTATTTAAACTAGCTCCAATGCAAGGACCTTATCCGGAATAAGTTTTTAAGCACATAAAGCTCTTAACTATAAAATAGTTCTGTTAAATTTGGCACAACTATTTTTCGTACTGTCTTTAATCTATATTATTTACTTAACTATTATTTTTAGTTAAAGGTCCCACATTAGGCTTTATCCAGGAATAGAGGCTGAAGCTAAAAAAACTTTTAAGTGTGGAATAATTTCAAATTCGACTCTTATTACACTAAACCTTATTTATAATTCTCCATTTTCCAGAAAAGCATTTAAGCTGATAAAAAGAAAACTATTCGCTTCAATTTGAGGCTTCTATTTTAAAAGTATTTTAATAAAATTCGGAGAAATTCAACAGACTCTAATATAGAATTTCTTCTTGTTTTTGCCAAAATTTAAACTTTCTTTATTAGAAAACTATTAAACATTAGTTTTATAGAATATGTGGTATTCAGGGAATTCCCGGGAATAACTTTTTTTCTAAAATTCCCGAGAACAGAAAAAACGGGAAAAGAGAAACCCTAGTTTTGACTCCTAAATGCGTTAAATTCAATTACAAATTAAGTTGAGTTTTTATTATTAATTAATTTCAATTTTTGATCTCATTTATATTGAGAACCATTTTTGGCAGATTTGAATAAACAGTTTGTGACAAATGTAAAATATTTAAACAAAAAATTAACAATTAATGGCAACTATAAAATATTGTTTTTTTAATTTAATTATTTTAATACTTAAATAACATGCAGGAGAAACCATTTTACCCATAATTTTAAAAAAATAAACATAAATTTTGTCACAGACTGTACTACAAATAGAATAATATTTTACAAAACATTTATAAATATAAATTATTAATAAATACATTTAAATTACTAAAATAAAAAATACAGTACCGAGCAGGAAAAAAAGTAACAGAAGAAAAAATCAACTTAAAAAATGTTTCTTTCAAAATAACGGTAATTTCTTGATATTTATCTATTCCGTGTATTGTTCCAAACTCTTTATAAAAGGTGACCATAAAAAATGCAACATTATTATTGAAATTCAATTATTTAACTTATAACAGAAAAATTCTTAAATATCTTGGCCAGAATGCAATTGGAGGAGCAATCAAATAAAGTTTAGAGGAAGGAAATGGGTGACCGTAAATAGCATTAGAGGTTGGATTGGACTGGCAGTTGAATAAATGTTGTATATTATGTGGTTCATGACCACATGCAGGACATAGGTTTGGGATGGCATTTTCCGATTTCAATTGTACCAGAACTACTCTTGTTAACCCCGGCAAAATCTGTTCATTATCTGCAATGGTCGTTCTGCGGCCTTCAAGCACGATTTTCATACGGTAATTTGAAACAGCATTTGGCATTTGATCCAAAGGATCTTGCACATAGCATGTTCGTATATACAAATATCCTTTCTTATATGGCTCGGCGGTAACTCCAATTCTGTTATATTGAATTTAGGATGTTTTCTCCGATTAACCGCTTACTTATCATTTCATTATATTCTTTTATTTTTAAGATCTTTGCTTCGTCATGTAGATGATGAATTGAAGACATTTGAATCAACGAAACAGAAAAGTACGATAACCGGTAGTGGGTGTTAATTTCTTCACAAATGAACAATTGGAAGTCGTTATTGCAGTTCATACTGTGTGCCGTAGGTAGGAAATGACTTATTTGCTGACGAAAAAATATCTTATCAGTTCAGTCAATCAAAAGAAGCGTTTTGAGTTAAGGAGACGATGTATGCATGATCAAATGAACATTAAGCTAATGTCCTGTAGAGCGTTGAAAGTTATTTCTTTAGGTTCGATAAACTAAATTTCGTTCTTTCGCCAAGATAAAAAAGTAAAAAATATATTTTTATCACTCTGCAGGATATGGTTTGACCATGCATACAGTTCTTTTTTTCTCTTCCCGAGTCATGTTGAAAGAATTCAACGAAAACCCACAACTGGTTATCATTGTTGATCTGTGGAATCAATTGGCGATCTTAGCAAGAGGTAGTTTTTCAAGAAACAGCAGTACCTGTACAATTTTAAACACTGGCACTAATTAAAAATTGAAATTTAATATTATTTACGGTGGATTGATTTACACCAAAAGGTTGTCGAAAGTCACCAATGCATTTACTTCCTCCCAAGCTTTATTGGTGGCTTTTGCTATAAGATATTTAAGATTTTTTCAGTTATAATTTACTAATTTTAATAATTGTCTTATAGTGTTGCATTTTTGATACTCACTAGAATTATGCACTTTCAATATATTAACCTATTTGTAGTAGAGTTTGAAAGCTTATCACAGATAGATTATATATCAAGAAAGACGAGATAAAATAATTGCCTTTATTTAGAAACAAACATTGTTTAAGTTCATATAGTCTTGTGTTGCATTTTTTTCACTCCGTACTGTATATTCAATATTTGTTGATTAATTATAATAATTGCATTTAATGTGTATTTAAAAACTTTAATATTGTAATTATTGATTTTGTTATTATTGTGTGTGTAAATTGTGAATTGTTTTTTCTTTGTTAATATTAAATATATTTTAATGTTTATAATTGTTGTTTTAGTTCTTTTATAATTAATTAATCCTTCTTTTTTTCACCTCTGGGCAAATTATGTTTACAAAGCAATTAATTTTGTTTTACAATTTGTTTCCTGCCACATTTCTTCCAATTGCATTTTACTGCCCACACTACGTTCGGGTGGTGAGTTCTCAACAGAATTACTGGTGGGTGTTAAAACACCCGTCTAGAAAAGGGAAAATTTAAAACGAATTAATAATAAGAATTTTTTTTTTTAATTTTATTTCATAATAAGAAAAACTTACCTTTGTTGCTATTTTTCTGGGATCCAAATTCATGCCAATATTTTGTACACCTTTGGCTATTTTTGATAAAGGACTTGTCATTGATTTAAACTGATTTAGTTTACTGGTATTTATAGGTAATTTTAAATCTTTTGGTGATATTGATCTATATATTTTTGTTAAGCAAAAAGATGGAAACAAAAATGTTTATTTATTTTTCTTATTAAAGTTTTTAAAAGATGAAGGAACATAGAAAGGACTCATTACAATAATTGGAAGTATGTTTTTTTTGGTTTTTTGCAATAATTTTATTTTATTTGATTCATTCAAGTTGTTGAACAAAAGAAATGAACACACATTTTAAGAAATAAGTTTTTGTATAAAACAAAACTTTTATTTTGTGCAATTTTTTTTAAAGCTTTTTAAGGTGCATAGTAAATAATACATTTAATATAATCTACATACGTCCATTAATCTTTATGTTTAATATATTTCGTATATTCAAAAATATATATAATAAATAATATAAATTCAACTAAAATTATGTCTATAACAAATAAATTGTTGTTAACTTAATATGAAATTTGTTAAAATATTAAAAATAATACTTTAAAAATACTTCAACATTCCATGATTTTTATAAGGATTTTCAAAAGCGATCACAGATACGTGATTTAAGTATAATATTTACCCTGCGCTGGTATGAGTTCCTGTGTGAAGATTTTCGAAATAAAAATTTTGTGTTGGCATGTTGCCACAAAATCTTAATTGGTTTTGGATTTATTTATCAATTAAAAAATGTTCCAACAAAATTTCCTATAAAAAGAATTTTTCATAAAAAGAATTCGAAAATTTATCTATTTTGTATATATAAAATAAGATGTAGGATGTATGGATGTATGCATGTATGTATGTATGTATGTATGTATGTATGTATGTATGTATGTATGTATGTATGTATGTATGTTTGTATGTATGCAACATAAAAACTCTAGAGCGACTGGGCCAATTTTGATAAAATTTTCACAGGATAATCCCAATATATCCGAAAGTAGCATATGCTATAAAAAATTCCGATAGGACCTGGTGGAGCGGGTATCCCCCATAAACGCAAATATTGATTATGAAATATCTAAAGAACTCTAATAGCGAGTGTTCTCAAATTTGGCCCCAATAAATTTTTAAAGGAACTGTTAGAACTGGAGGGTAAAGTAGTCTCGATAAAAATACATGAGAATTCATATCAATTACTTTCTCAAGTAGTAGAAACAGCTTTACTGGACAAAAAGAAGGAGGGTTGTTCTAATCACTTTTGAAAAGAATTATGTTGGTAAAAGACATACATTTAGACACAATGATTTTCCTTTAAAGCAGTTTTACTTGAGAAAATGGATGGTAGATGTGGATATTCAAACCAATTATTGAATATAAAATTAAGAATTTCTCCAAATTTTATCACTTTTTTAGGAAACTGTTTTATTGGAAAATTTAAGAACGGATAGGAAGACAGATGGATTTGACAAAACTCATATTTGCATGGAATTTTTTTAATACACGTCGTAATTTGTGAAATTTATTTCGAGATCTAGGACTAAGTAGAATTTGTGTGCAGCCAAGCGCACCGGGTAAAAGGTAGTTTTTAAATATATTCAAAATAGTTTTTCTGTATTAAGTGTTTATAGTTCAATTTTAAAATTATGTGGAAATATTACATTTATAATATAGTGGAAACTATTATTTCAAAATGTTATCAATATTCAGGAAATAATGGAAAAATATTGAAGAGAAAACTGTTCCAACAAAACTGTTTTTTTTTTTTCGAGATATTCTGTATTATTATTCTCAGACCACACATAATCACACATATTTTACTGGATAAACATTTTCTATGTTACGAGTAATTTTGTGCCGAATGTCAATAAACCCGCCTATTCCGTGAAGGGGCCCTATTTGGGGAGCTAAGTCGAATAATGGTTCTAGCATAATCCAATTTTTTGGTTCTATTTAATTTATTTGGCAGAAAATGTAGTTTCGTTTAATAGAAATTGATTAGTTTTCATAAAAAGGAATCTTTCAAATGGATTTGAATTTTATTCCCAAATACTTCTAAAGTCTCAAATTCAAAACTTAAATTTCATAAAAATTTTCTTTTAGATATGATTTGAAATAATTGTATTCAATTATTTGATTATCAGTATTTAAATTTCTGTTTTAAAAATTTGGAAATAAATTTTCATCTCGTTTCCTATAAAAAGTTGAGGTTGTTGAGCGAAAATTACCCATTCTATAGAAGAATTAAGATGAGAGCAATTACAAAACGTTTTGTATTTATAACCTAGAAATTTTTTCGAAATTGAGTATAAATATGCTATGGAAAATTTAAGAACGATCCTAGCAAAATTTAAAACTACGATTTCTACTTATATATCAAATATTAAAGTTTTTTTTCACGTTAAAGTGATTCTCCGAATGTTTAAACTATGATCAATTATAGACTAAATACTATAGGATATAATGTATTAGATAATACATCCATTTGGTCAAATAGATGTCGTAATTTTTAAATTCAAATGATCTATTAAGACCTGATTTTATAAAACATTCGCTTTACAAAACTTTTGTATGGAAACAATTTCAAAGTGATTAATAAGTCTTAAGATTTAAGAATTACAAAATTGAAACATTAATGAAATCTAAAATAATAATTCCAACGAAGATTTTGTATTCAAGTTTGAAAAAAAATTAATTTCATTGAAAATATTTTAACAAATTTCATAAAAATAACAAAAACGAAAGTGATTTTTTTAAAGGGAAAAAATCATAGTTCTCTTGTTTACATAAAAATTTAAAATAATAATATAATTTAATATTATATAATATAATATATATCACATACAAAATAAATACCAGGAAAATAAAAAAAATAATAAAAAAAAAAAATCTTACATAAAAAACCTCTACAAATTAGAATTATGGTTTCTATAAGAATAAGAATAATTAAAAAATAAATTAAATATATGAGGTATTTCAAAAATATATTGATACAAAGTTAAATTAACAATTTGTAATATTAAATTAATTGATTAATTAATAATAACAACAACACTCAAGCCACCATTACAGTTTACAATAGAATTTTCAAAACATTACAAAAACAACTCTATTTTAATGCACATTTTTTATCGGTTGAATCACATATCACAAATAAAATACCGACCTTGGTTGTGTTGCTTCTTCTTCTTCGGCTGTAAAATTACCACCATCATCTTGTACACAAATCTGTGGATTTGGTGTAATGGGTCGAACGGGCGGTGCATTCTCCAAGAGACCCGAAGGAAATGTTAAATTATTAGCCACCGATGAAATTGATATTGATGATACATCTTCTAAATGTTTAGCACAATTATCTTTATCACTTAACTGCTGTACACCATCAGCAGTGGATGATTGAGTTGCTGCTGCAGCCTCTTGAGCATTACCCATAACAATACCCACTGAGGGTAAGAAATTATTTTCATTATTGAAATTAACTTTTTCGGCAGCTGTTAAAGCGGAAATGGCTATATCAGTATCAGAGTCTATTTCCGGTTCATAAATACTACTATCGTTCTCTTCAGAATCTGAACCACTTGAGTATTTGGGTTGACGTCCTACAGTAAATATGGGTTTTTCTGTAGCTTCAATAGCCTTATCAATGGAAGTTTGTGATTGACGCATAACTTGAGGATTTATTTGAGCTGTTTTATTAATCGCAGATGATGAGGTGGGTGATGTACGTTTTGAATTGTTGGCAGATGATGATTGAGAGGCATTTTGTTTGGATTTATTTGGATTGAGAGATTGACCTAATTTCGAAAATTGACCGGCGACATTGGAAAATGCCTTTGAGCTTATTTGCATTAATTGAGATTCGGAGAGATTGCGGGGAAGGCCCTGCTAGAAGATAAGAAACATAAAAGAGGAAATTTTAATTAATGAAAATGCAAGTAAAAGTCAAGACCAAATGTAAACACCCAACATTTGCACAAATTTTCCATTTTAATTTCGGCTATTTAAATCGATTAGTCGTGCCTTTTAATCGACAAAAAAACGAAATAATTAAATAAAAATTATTTTTTTATTTTTTACATTTTTTGATTCAAATAATGTGAAAATTCCAAGAAAATACACATTTCGAATAATCGGCCATTAAGAATCAATTTCAGTATAAATGTAGGTTTGACCACATAATAATCGTTAAAAAAACGATTTTCAACCATCGAATGACTCAAAAATTTCTTTCAAAAGTGAGTCCTTTTATGAGCAATGGTCATTTGTGGACCGATTTTCTTGAAATTCCTCATGTACATTTCAACTAACGGAAAATTTTATTTGTTTCAAATTTAGAACTCCATACCGGGAGTAAGTGTATATGGGAGATTTCTGAAATATTGGACCGAACATGACAAACTTCAAAACCAAATAATATGTTAAAAATTTTATTAAGAAATCTCTTAAAATGAGACCTGTAGTGTGGAGTGTTCACAATGTTAACATGGACAGCCAACAGAATAGAAAGAGGGACGGACATCGATAAATGATGAAAATAAAATTATGGAGAAGTTGTATAAGTTGTAGAAGAGTATATTCCAAAGTTTTAAATTTTTAACTACATTTCAGCTAGCAAATTTACCTTTGGTACTTCTAATAAGGGATTTTTACTCTTACGCCTTTGTAATATGCCTCCAGTAGTAAATTTCACATCTTCTCTTCCCACATTATCTAAAGCAATGCGAAACATTTCCACTATGGATTGCATGGATTCTAATTAAAATACAGGGAAAATATCAATTATTAAACATCCTTAAAAACATTTTATTTTCTAACACCTACCAGATATCTCCTCTGCTGTCTTAATAGGATAAGCCATATTATTAAAGAAACGTATATTAGCGGTTCTGAACATATGGAAATAACCCTCAACGCCATCAATGGTATAATTAATTCTCAAGCAAAGCATTGCCGGAGAAGAACCTTGAAAGATTTTCGTTTGTTGATACATGCCCAATTCAATCAGGGTTATGTTTTGCAAAGGAACCTTTTCAAAACGCACAATTTTATCTAAATGAGAATCATATTCCGCCACTATATAACTTTCATCGGTTAACAGGAGAATGGAATCAACTTCAGTTTCATTAATATCACCCGAACTGAAAATAGAAAAGACTTTAATTAGAAAGATAAATATTGCAAATGCCTTAAACATACTTAGGATCAGCATCTATAAGACCCCAAGCACCGACAGGATATTGAGCTGAACCCAATAGTAATTTACGACAATCCTCCACAAGCAATTTTGCGTGTTCGGCGCCTTCCGAAGCATCGTTGTCGTCTGGGGCCGCTTGGCCCCCCAATGCGTTTAAAGATTCTGAAGTAACCGGATTTCCTAACATTAAATCAATGGTAGCTTGACGATAACTGTCCTTAAAACGAGCCAGATAATAACTGAAAAAAGGAATATATTATATAATTATGTAAAAAGCAAGTTTAAAAATATTTTATTAACAAATAAAAAAACGCAAACGAACTTAATACCTTTTTGCTAAGATAAAGAAATTAGAAAAAAAAACTAAATTATTTTTTTTTCAAATCGAAATAATAATTTATTTTTTAAATTAAATTAATTGTTGAAAATATTTTTATTGTCAATGTGCGTGTGTATGTGTGTGTTGAAGTGTATTATTAAAATGTGATTCAATTAAAATTTCCTTTTACACCTGGAATATAGTATATTTTCCAACAAATGTATTTCTGGTTGTAAAACACCAGCATAAAAGTAACCACGTGTAGGAGCTGGTGTTGAAGGACACAATATATTTAACATGGTGGTCAACACCTCGTCCTCTTTTAATTGTTGGGCATCGTTGAGTTGACCCTGCATTAAATCAATCATGCACTGACGAAATGTATCAGCAAAATTTTGTATGAAAAAACTACGAAGAAAGAAAGACGTTTTTTGTGGTTTTAGGAAAGTGCAAGAGATTTTGAAGGCAAAAAATGTTTTACCAAACAAATTCCAAAAAATAAAATATTTATTTATTTATTTTTTATGTATGAAAAGAGTTGAACTTTTTAAATGTAATGAATTTTGTTAGTTAAAGACTTAAAAATAATAAGAAATTATTATTAACAAATGTGGAAGAAAAAAATGAGAAATTGTTTTCAAAAGGATTTTTTAAATATTATTTATACAAATTAATTATAAAGTGTCCAGGGTGTGTGTTATGATTTAGGAGTTTTTAAAATTTGTTATAAATCTGTACATAATTTAAACATTTTCTAAAAGTAAAGGAATTGAAAGTGACATCTCTTGCGGTTCAATAGTTACAGAATTATTTTCCATACAATGTCAAACAAATGGATATATTAATCTGATTGAAATGGGTGACCAGAAAAAAGTGCATTAAAAAATTATTAAATATTTTCAAGAAAATCCAACTGGATTCTACAAAAAGTTGGCCAAGCATTCAAAGGTATGTCGTCAAACTGTTTCCAATGTTATTAAACAGTACCGGAAGAACTCGTCCATTGATAGAAAAACTGATTTAGGTTTTAAACCAACGTTCCACGTGTTGTTTTTAAAGCCATAGTAAAGAAAACTAGCTGACCCGGTAAACATGGTTTTGCCAAAAAATTTTAGGGCGTTGTGGCCCTAAGCAAACATTATAGTGTTGTACTATCACACGATATAAATAGATTATTAGTAATTTAAATTTGCTTTGTCTGAAGGGTACCTCCACCCCTGATCCTATCCGCCATAAATTTTAAGACTCTTGCTGTAATAGCGGTTAGCTCAGTGTTCGGACCTATTGGTACGAAAAGTTGAAGCTAATGTAGGTTTAAAAACACACAAGGCTCAAAAAGATCCTGACAGGAACGCAGCCAAAAACAGAGCACGGAAATTATGGCATCCTGTCCTATACTAAACAGAGTTATGAGTGGTACAAGGACAATAATGTGATATTTTGTCCAAGAGAAGCAAAAACTGACCGGACCTAAGACTAGTGGAGAGAAATTGCACTATTCCTAAAAGAGAAGTGAGGTGTTTAAAAGTGTGGGTTACAGTTAAACGAATTCGGAGTTAGTAATATGACAAATTCAATATATGTACGTTCAGAAAACAATTTCTCCAGAAAAATATTAGAACAAAAAATTAAAAGAAAAATTAAAAGAAAAAAGCATGCTAAGAAAAAAACAAACGCAATTTTTTATTAGTAGAAATAAAATATGTGGTAAAGAAAATATCCTAACTTTGTTTTGCCATAGTAAATAAAATTTATGTATGTTTGTATGGATATTAGGCATTGGCAAATTATTTTCAACAATTATTTCCTTAAACAATAAAAATAGAAATAAAAAATAATAAAATAAACAAATAATCCACAAACTGGACAAACAAATAAATAAATAAATAAACAATAAAGGAATAAAACATTTACCGATTGGCCGAGTTCATGCCGTCCTTCATCATGCCACTAATTTTACGTTCACCTGTACGAGTGTAATCACCCTAAAGCAAGGAAACAACAAAAAATAGTAAATTATTATTAGATAGTAATCACTCTATTTGTTTTCAACAAAATAAAATAAATACCTTTAAGGCATTTGTACCCGCATATTGGCGACTTATAATATCACCATTATTGGCCCATAAAATCATAAATGGATTTTTCAATTGTTCCGGAATTGGTGAATAAGGGGGCGATAATCCTAATTTTACTAGTTGTGATTCTAAAACTGCTTTTCCCAAAGCAGTTTGCACAACATTTGTGCGATCTAAACAATCCATACAATTAACACGAAATACTGATTTTTGATTACAAATAACACCACGTTGATCACGCCAATGGAAACCCATAGCTCCAGCCTCAGGAGCTAGAGCTTCGACTAAAGCTGAAACATTTTCAAAACGCATACCACGACAATAATCATGAAAATCGAAAGTAACATAAACAACACGTTCGTTATTATATTTCAAAACATGTTTGGCAAACGCATCGCCTATAAGTTTTTCTTTGCCACTTTGTTCCACAAGATTGACTATGCAAACACCTTTGTAAATATCAAGTTCTTTAATGAAATGAGTTTCAAAAGCATCTTGCGTCTCGGCTTCATCTGGAAAAATATGAGAATTTTATTATAAATTACAATAACTCTCTTCAGCTTTAACTTACTTCTATCCAAACGTGGTGGTGGTCGGTATTTGTAACCAGGTTGTGACCAAAATATAGGTACCGATCCCCTTACTTGTGTAAAGGCTAATTGATGATGACGGAATGATAGAATTTGTTCTGTTTCTACATAATTGGCACAATTTCCTTTCTCATCTACACCACGCCGCTTGTAACGAGTGCCAGCTCTATGTCTAGATCTTCTAGAGACCAAAGCCAAGGTAAAACATTCATTACCTATAACACAAGATTCTACTTGAACGAAGCCTTGTATGATAGGTAAAACCCACGATTTATCCTATAAAATAAAAATCACATCATATTTATTTTTATAAAAAAAAGTTAATCAAATTCAACTTACATTTAAAGCCATAATGTCCTTAATCATGTGCATATTCCAAAAGAATCTCTCATCTGGCGTTTGCTCATCCGTTGAGCCCATTGGCAAATGTCTTTGTAAATTATTTGTTATATCATGATCGAAACAAAAATAGAAACTATCCGTATCATCGAATATTTTATGTAATTCCTCTGTAATACGTTTACCAATACGTGTTGGATCTCGTATGCCTACTGAAGATTTAACTTGATTCGAAGCTAAAGCCGCTGCTTGTTGAGTTGTATTTTTTATAGTATTTCCTGCACTTTTAACTGCACCCCATGTTTTATTCATTAATTGATTACCCTCAAATAGTTTGGATCTTGAACTAGTAGTATTGGAATTTGTATTTGAATTGGAATTAGCATTTATGGAGGATGAAGTAGAAGAGTTTCTTGAATGTGTGGGTGTGGTATTGGAACTACTGGCATGTCTTGTACAAGGATATAATGTAGCATCTGGCTCATCCAAACTTAATATACAAATGGATTTTATTTTATAGACTAAATGGGGTGGATATAATACGCCAATAGGAACAGCTTCTTTAACTATCACCAAATGTGGTTCATAAACATTGGGCAAAGAGATTACACCAATTATACCCTGGGTAATGCCAATACATTCAATGTCATCCACAGATGAAAGATCCCATCCTAGAATGAGCAAATGAAAATTATAATTAATTATTGATTATTTATTTAAACTCTTTAAAATTATATGGTTTTAATCGTTTAATAATGGTAAATTAAATATAGTAACACTTGTGTGACTTTAAGAATAAATTTCTTTAAGGACCAATAAAGTATTTAACGAAAACAACAATACGTTAGCGATGGCATTTCATAATATGTCCCAAATGAACATCCCCCACGGGAAGATATCACAGCATCTGATGTACAAGTCAACAAGGATGAAGTAAGAAGTGAGATCAAAAAATTCTTAACACGTCATTATAACTTTTAACCCAAAGGAAGCATTTTTAAAAGTGTTCTCAACACACCCGGTTAGGAGAGTAGCCTTGTTAGCTCATTGCTCAGACTAATTGGTTTAAAAACATACAAGACTCAAGTTCCTGACAGGAACGCTGTTAAAACTTAAGAGTACAAAAACTGGGCACGGAAATTTAAATTAAAATTAAATTAAATTAAATTAAATTTTAAATTAAATTTAGTTTAAAAAAGCATTCTTGCTGCATAATACAGGACAAAACGTGTGTATGTTGCTTATGCTTAAGGGAATGTTTAAGGAAATTTAGGAATCAAAAATGCTGCTTCCATTCATAAGACTTCATAATGTGCCCAATCACTTTTGGTCTGACTTAGCATCCTTTCACTATGGTAAACAAGCCCTTGAGTGATACAAGAACAATAATGTGGTATTTGTAGCAAATGAGGCTAATACTCCAAACTGTTTGGAGCTGAAGCTAGTGGAGAGATATTGTTAAAAGAGCACAAAAACTACAAAAGTGAAAGAAAGCACTATAAAACGTTAATGGAACGATTTCCGAAATAGGTTCAAAATTTCATCACTAGTGATTAAAAAAATTATTTTAATTTTACAATTTATAATTGAATATTTTACGGATGATCTTCTCTTAAGTTACCCCATATATCGGGCTATATCTTTTAATAACTAATCCAATTAAGAATTATAAGAAATACTTAGGCTAAATTTCATTGAGCTCTGTCAATCATTGTGGGTGTGAAAGTGCCAACAACAGACCGACAGGCAGACGGACATAGCTAAAACGACTCAGATTTTAGATTGATGCAAGAATATATATACATTATGGGGTCTGAGATAATTTCTTCTTAGCGTCACACACGGAGTGATGATTCTCACTTGTGATGGTGGAGGGTTTAAAAAAGGGTTAAAAAAACCTGGTTACATACAATGAGTTCATTCTAAGAATATTTTACTTTTGAAAGGTGTTTAACATTCGTTTCAGTTAGACCTAATATTTCCCTTACTTTTCCAGCACTCTGCAGGTGTTGAATACATTTATCCTTGTGAAACAGTTAATTGTTTGTGACACGCAAATTAGTTATGACAAACATAAAGGTTACATATAATTTAAATCCATTACAGCTTTCACTTTTATTGACACCATTTAAAACTATTCTTTAACATTCTTTGCAAAATTCAAATGAAATATTATTGAACTAGATTTTTTTTCAAAAACCTTTTAATAAATATTATAAAAAATGTTCTACATCAGCCAGATATGCATTAAATAAATAACAAAGATTCACTTTCACTGTATCTCCTTAACCTCTCTAAGGGAAGGTTTAACAGAAAAAAACAGCCTCATAAAATTAAACTACGTGCTGCTCTTTACAAGTTCTCTAGTCTGGCATTTGCCAAACAACAAAATATACAATTTTTATAAAACACATAAACACTCTCCAGTAGTTGTACAAGTTGTATGTACGTACATGCCCTCATCAAGGATACAAAAAGTCATCTTAAAAGTGGGTTATTTTAGTTTTATGAGAGAAAAAAGTGAAAATCATCTTTTTTTCACCATTTTAGTGGTATAAAACACATTAAACGTACAGTATGATGGTGATGATGTTGTTGTTGATGGATTAAATATTAAATTTTGCAATCAAAGTTAAAAAAAAATATATTTTTTCCTGATTTTTTTGGATGCAATGAAGGAAGTATTATTAATAAAAGTCAAGTTGTTTATATAATGGATTGTCAGTGGACTCTTGACATAGTTTTCTTATTTTTTATGTGAAAATATTAGTGTTAATAAAATCTTCCGAAATATTAAATTTATTTTGAATGTACTAAAAGATGTTGTAATAAGATTTTATGAATTTTTCTTCTTTTTCCCTTGAAACATAAAAAATAATATAAATCTTTAAATGAAGAAATTTATTATAATTTTCTATAAAGTTTATATTCGATGCTGAATAATTAAATTCAATGATCATCAAAAGATAAGATATGAAATCTAATCTAATTAGTGGTGTCTTCAGTATCTTCGTTCTAGCACTAATTATGTGTGATATTATTTAAACGCTTTAAGGACACTGGAAATGTTAGAGAACGACACCCATGGGGTGCTTTTCCCAAAATTGTTAAGACACGGAATCTCAAGAATTCGCGAATTAAGAAATCACAGAAAAATAAGTTTTTATCATGAACGTCTCGTGAAAAGCTCTATATTAAAAACTTAAGATTCGAAGCTTTCAAATGCTGTATAGAATATTTATTAAATACAGTTTTGAAAACGCGGGAGATTTAACATATGCAAACATTTCATTTGGGTGCATAAACATCTCCTTGTGTTACCTTTTCAAAACAGTCAAGTAGCGATTTCAGATTTATATTACAAAGAACATAATGTTCTAGAATAAAGCACGGCTAACACGATATTTTTAAGTTCTCTAAGTACTGGGCAGAAGTAAAGTTCATCTAGTTCATCATGACATCCTTCTCGAATGGGTTAGCAGAACACAGTGTCTAGTTATAATCGAAAGCAGAAGCCTAACCTGCTTTCTATTGAAAGTCTTTCGAATATCGTGTACCAAGGCCATGTTATGCGGAAAGTTCAATACGTTAACCATCTCATCTGCGCTATTCATATTGCATGCCAGATTTAGATTTATCACTCACTACTGTAACCGGGAATCCGATTCAGCTTAAACACCAAATGTCTCCCTATTTGGTTTAAAGATATTCGTCATTCAGTCGTTAATATTGATGATATTTAACGTACGCTATAAATCTGATGGCCTATTTAATGTCGGTAAAGATACTGATATCTCTCGATATCCAATTATATCTACATATATATCTATTATGACTGCAGTCATCCTTTAACTAATGGATACTTTAATACCTAGATCCTCAATAAAAAAACACCCCCTTATATTTTCCACTGTCACTTGGAACCATCGATTACATTTCTCAGCCAAGTTAGAGACAAGCACTCTCGATCGTTTCATTCGCATCAAGAATAATCATCGAAGATCTTTTATCGAAACATGTTTTCGAAATGCAAAAAGTCGATTAGCCCCTGTAGTAAGTTGGTATGAACGTGATCCCATCTATTCCACGGATTACCAGCAAATAACTTAAAAACAGATTTGAAGGCAGCCTGCTACCAATGTATTACCACAAAAAGTATCATCAGGATAGCACTCGACCTTTGCGAAAATCATAGTAATATTAATTTTATAAATACATCATAAGGACCTATGATTCATATTCCAGTCACATCATAACTATTTCGACATCTTGTGCTATAAAGATTATCGGATGTGGGTCTGTATGGGTGCTAAAGACTTTCGTGGATCGATCTTGTTAAGATTTGGCATGGATTTGAGGAGGACATTTGTATGGTAGCTACCTAAAATATTAGGTAGCTCAACAATTTCTATGACCCAATAAGTTGAAACAAAATTCATTTAATGCTACAAATTTCTCAGCATACAGCGGATGGGCGGAGAAATATCGTTAAATCGATTCAGAAAATGATTCTGAGGGATTTATATTTGGGTTTAGTCTTTTGCATTTTTTGGAAACCACTGCTTGCTTTCTTTTTCAGGCCTTGACTTTTTTTCAAGTAAAGCATAATTGATGTCCATAAGTTATTAATTTTGAACACTTTTGAATCCTTTGAATATATAGAAATACTAAATTATTTTTTTTTTTCTCTTCTTTTCCTATTTTAGTTAAAATGAATAACTCCCAATTTCCAATTTATCAATTAAACATACTAAATGGGGAGTGAAAAGGTAAGACAGTTATGAATATTAAATTAAATATAAATAAAATAACAAACTCTTAAATATAACTTAAAGCAATTATCTCCGATTGACAACAAATAATTTATATCAAATAATTAATAATTTGTGTCTCAATAAACAATGTAGATTTCATACAAATAATATATAATAGATTCTCTACACAGACTATTTTAGGATAACGCAGTGAAGAGGATTGTAGTCCTTTTGTAAACATAATTTGTTAAAATTGACTTTATTTCCTTTCAAAAATAGATACTTATATACTTTATTAAATCTATAAATAAATTCTTTTACAATTGTATGGAGTGAGATCGAAAAATTCTTAACATACATATATTTTAATAAAAACGAAACCACAAAACTTACAGTTTTAATTTTTTTTTGACTGAAATTGTTATTACAATTTCAAAAAAGTATTCTTATAGTTTAATTCACTAGCGAAAATATTTTGAACCTTTTTTTTGGAAATCCTTTTATTAACGATTTATAGTGCTTTCTGCCACTTTGCACTAACAGTAAGTTCAACTCTTTTTTTGGACATCTTTTTTGTGCTTTTCAATTTTTGTTGTAATAAGAGCCCAATATCTATCCACTGGCCTTAGCTGGGTTAGTTTCGGGGATTTGCTTCTCATAGTACAAATACAATATTATTGTTTTTGTACTACTCAAGAGCTTATTTACTATAGTGAAAGGATTCCAGACCAATAAATGGACACATTATGAAGTTATAGGATTTGAAGCAGCATTTTTTGTAAACATTACTTGATATAAATTTGTGTATTTATAGAGCCCATTGTAACAAACGATTGGTGTCTTTTGACGCAGCTGCACATACCAAGAACTTTTTGGGAAATGCTGACTGCTTTTCTTCAAAATTTCCCCGAGTCAATAATATAAAATTTTTGATCTCTTTTATGCAGAATATTTATTTAAAAAAACTTGATTCCAATTTCCGTGCTCAGTTTTTGGCCTTAAACTTTTTAGAGCCTTTTTATGTTTTTAAGCTTTTCGTACCAAATAGAACACTGATCTGTCCGGATTACTTTCCTAATGGTTGTGTTTTAAAAATTGGTTTCTCTTTTTTGGCTGTAGAAATATCATGTGGACCATTTCCTCTACCTGAACCAGGTTTTCTATGAACGAACAAGTTCTCCCGGTACTTTTTAATAATATTAAAAAAAGATTGTTTGACCAACTCTTTGTAGGACCAAAAAGTAAAACAGTAAAATAATAATTATAGTAAAAACTTTTATCTGGTCATCACATTTTAATCAGATTAATAATATATTAATTAAAAAAAAGAATCAACAATACTTGAGTTAAAAGTTTTAATGAAAATTGTATTTTTAGATTTTTTAGACCTCACTCCTTATCCTTTATAAAATATATTAATAAATCCCTCTTACAGAAATGTTAACATTTGTATTCGAATTCGATTAAGTCATTTGAAACCTTAATAAAACAACTAATGAATTCTAATTATAGTTTAGCAAAGTTTAATAAAACTAAAAAACGAAAACAATTCGATAATACAATTTATTATTTATAAACATTTCACCACCCAACTGCACAAACACTTAATCACTTCCAAATAACCATTTCATTATTTACAAACCAAATAAAGAAGGCAGATAGTTATCTAACTACTCACCAATAACGCTGAATTTCGAAAAGACAATACACTTACTAATTCAATTATAAGTTTAAATTAAGGAGTGAGATCGAAAAATTCTTAACACGCATTTTTCAATAAAATCTTATCAGAAGTATTACTTTATTTTCTTTTTAATCAAGTTACCTTTGTAAAACATGTCAGTTATTATGCTTAAAACAAGTGAATATTTTGTTAATCAGAATGAAGTGACCAGAAAAACGTGTGTACTAAAATAACAAGAAGTACTACATGAAGTTGGTCAAGCATTTAATGGTCTGCCGTCTAATTGTTTCTAATCTAAGAACTTGTCCGTTGATAGAAAACCTGGTTCAGACAGAAGGAATGTTCCACTTGTTTATTCGGTTATGCCGAATCTTCAAAACCATCCACCACAAATTCGTATAAAGTAAATACGTTATGTTCTATACATACAGTGTTTTTCTTAAATATAACAAAGAAACCTTAATGAGGCATAAATTTTATTTTCCTTTCGGTTATAATTTTTTTTCTATTGAACCGATTTTGATCATTTTTGAAATAGTAATAAGGTACATATACTTTAATCTTACGGCAAAATTCAATTCCAAATTGTCAATTTATAATTGAAAATTCGGATGATCTTATCTTGAATCCGATATCGGTCGGTATTTTTATATAATAAACAGATTTTACTGATTTCAAATATGAAACTTCTAGGGACAATGACAAATTCTCAAGTTAAATTTTGAGCTCTGTCAATTACTGTGGATGTAAGAGTACCAACAACAGACAGACGGGCAGATAGGCCGACATAGTCCGTCAAACATTTATATACATTATTGAGATTAGATTATTACTTCTTAGCGTTACGCATGGAATGACTAACTTAATTTACTTGTGGTGGTGGATGGTAGGAAAGCATTCTGGTCGCCTCAGTGTTCGGGCTATTTGGTACCTGCTAAAAGTTTAGAGGCCAAAAACAGAGCACGGAAATTGAAGTTAAGTTTTCCAAAAAATATTCTTTCTGCATAGTGGATGACGGAACTTATGTTCTGGCAGATTTTTCGCAACTTCCTAGTCAAAGTTCGAGAGAATGTTGGAGAAACGTTTAAACACAAAAGTAATATCTATAATTTCCTAAAAAGTTCTTGGTATGACAAGCAATAGGCAGTTGCGGCAAAAGGGGCCAATAATTTGTTAGAAGGGGTTTTATAAATACCGAAATTTACATCATGGCATGTTTACAAAACTTCATAGTGTGTCGACCTATTTATGGTCTGACTTGGAATCCCATCTCTATGGTAAATGAGAGCTTGGGTAGTACAAATATAATAATGTTGTATTTGAGAGGCAAATCCCCCAAACTGCCAGGACCAAAGGCCAGTGAAACGATATTGGGCTCTGTCAATAGAGAATTGAAGGTCAAAAAAGGCAACCAAAAGCAGGGTAGATTTTAAACAAAGATATGGATTACCTGTAGGGTTTCCGATAAGGGTTCAAAATATCATCATTAGTGATTAAATATATTTTTGTAAATCTTAATAAAAAAATCAATTAAATTAAATAATTAAAATTATTTTATTAACCTATATGTATGTTAAGAATAATTCGATCTCACTACTTAATTAAAAGTTTAAATTATTAAACTAAAAATAATTTAACCAGTTGCACGCAATTTCTAAATATAACAATAATATTTATAACATTATTAGTTTTTATTATTTACAACCAAATGATTGTGATAAACAATAATTTAAAAAAAAATTCAATAGAAATCAAAAAAAAAAAAAATAGAATTATATAAAGTGTGACTAAAAATGCGTCATAAGCCTTTTTTATAAGAATTTCTATAATCGCTTAAAATACATATTTATAAGAGCTAAAAGAACATTATTTTTATAGTTTTGGAATTTTCTAAATGACAAATAAATTTGCGTAAAATTTACTTTTAAATTTTTACAAACTCAAGGGCTACGAATTGCAGTTTAAATTGGACGAGTGCCAATGGAATTCTAAAGAAATCAATAGATTAAAAAAAACATTTTTGAATGTTTTAGAAAGTATATACATTTTAATTACTTAGTATATCAAAAACACAAATATCACGTTATTGCTTTTAGTATTTTCTATAAAATACTCTTATCTATGTGTTTCATTTAATTGTTTTAATATTTATAATTAAAATATTTTTTTATACTTGTTAAAAAATTCAGATAACAAATATCTTTTAAGATTTTAGAAAAAGATTTCGAACAAACATTTAATAATTTTTGGAATAACAGTATAAAATTATATTATAGCAAAACAGTAGACTTTCAGAAATTTGGTTTATTCAAAATGCTCTAATTTTTACTTTCACAGACATTTTAAATATTATTGACACTTCGAAGTACTTAAGAATAGGAATAAAGGCCGAATGTCAGTTAAGTCAATTTCAAACAGTAAACAATTTTAAACGATAAAGATATTGATATTTCAATTTTCGAATTATAATGTCCACCATCAGATGTGGTGAAAAGTCTGTATTAACTTTTTCATTCCGTTTGTAATGCCAAGAAGGAATCATATCAGACCCCTTAAAGTATTTTTTGCATCACATCAAAATCTGGGTTGATTTGACTATGTCCATATGTCTGTGGGAAATATTCTCACGTCTTGAATAATTATTCAAAATCAATCAATGTTTTTTTGTTTTCCTAATTAAAATTGGCTATATCGGTCGATTACCACAAAAGTTATAGACCAATATCTGAAATAACCTTACAATTCCAAGAAAGTACTTTTCTAAATTTGTCAAAAAAAAAAAAATCTGGACTTAATTCATAACAAACAGTTATAGGAACTTCATCATCATATAATAAATCATCAAAATCATCTATCTTGATTCACCCCAAAAAGCAGAGCGTCATGTAAGGTCAAAATTTTGAAAATAGTTTACTGAAGTTTGCAAATATAATAATTTTGATATCATTATTAATCCAAAGAAAACTAGATTCTGTTGGGATCATTATTTGACCTATCACCCATATAAGGGCCTTCACGGAATATAGTTTTAACCTTATTAAACCTTTAAATATTGACTAATTCTATTAAAATTCGGCACAATAATTATTCGAACTGTTCCTAATATATGTTATTAATTTTACCAATATCGGTCCATATTTTACTATAGCTCCCGTTTGAGGCACCTTCCCAGAAAACAGTTCGGAGCTTATAAAATTATTATATATGAACCAATTCTATTGAAATTAAGCACAATTATTTTTCTAACTGTTTTTAATATGCTACTTATTTGACAAACATCGTTCATTTTTTGCTACAGCGTCTGTATAAAGCCCTTTTATTAAAACGGTTTTGAGCTTATAAAACTTTATATAAGAACCAAATTTATTAAATATCGTCACGATAACTTTTTTAAATGGGAAAAATACAATACTAATTTTTAAAAAATCAGTCCAAATACTTTAATTGCTCCCATAAAGCGTTTAAATTTGAACAAATTTAATTGTAATTTTGTACAATTATTTTTATTTAAACTGTATTTAATATATGAATATAATAAAATATTATCGAGACATAATTCCATCGAATTTCTGGAATTGATACACACTTATAAAATATTTGAACATCATTTAGGGCGGACTATATCCAAAGAATATTAAAGACCGATCCTCACAAAATTGTTGCGGAATTAATTTTTTAATATTTAATTTTAAACCGATATTTTTGAAATTAGTCATTCTGATCCATTCTGAGAGGACATTTATATAAATGAAATAAAAAATAGCCAGGCAGACAACCGGACGTATATGATTGAAGTCAGACAGGAAGTGATTCTCAGTCGCTCGGTAGCATTATTTTTTATGTAGCTTACAAGCATTTACAAAAACACATAATACACCAACAACTTAAGGTGGTTTAGGGTGCAAAATTCGGTAATATCGAAAATTACATTTAAAAAAACCAGATTGACCAGTTTTGCTGCAAAAAATTAAATACTGAACAAAAAATTAGAATAAAATATCATCATGTTGAGTCATCATATTTTAAATTTATATTATCAAATTTCATTTATGATTTATTATCTTTTTTAATAATTTTTAACTTTACAAAAAAACTCAGTTTAATTCGAAAACGGAAATTGGTTTTTACATTTTAAGAAACTGGTCCGGGTTCATAACCGTAATTTAATTTTTTTGACAAGTAATCAAGACCTCCTCTGGCAATGAGCAGTTAAAAAAAGATGTCTTGAAAATTTTGATCATATGATGGGTACTTTTTTCCACCAGCCATTATAGAAATGCATTTTCGTTTTTCATAAATGTTAATTTTGAAATACATATTAAACGGATTTCATTCTTTAACGTTAAAACTCCTTTATAAAGAAATAAACTTGTATAGAGTTTCACATCGTTGTCGTCGGTCTAGGCAGAATAAATACAAAATAATTTCCATTTTTTCCACATGAAAACAGGTTTCGAAACAGGTTTTTATGACAAGACTATTTCCCGAATAACTTGAAAACCGGTTTCGGAAAATGTAATTTTTTTAATACACAAATTTGTATGGAATAATAAAAGATGGATTGAGATTGAAAAAGTCGAAAGGATGGCTCATTTTAAAGAGATTTTCAGTATTGGGTTTTGTATTAGATGTTATGTTCCGGTCTTCTTTGAATTTGCCTTATTGATTTGTATAGTTAATGCCTTCTTTAAAACGCTAAAAATTCATTGCATGCGGAAGATAACTGAAGTAATGCACAAATGATCATACAATTCCAATAGCTTCGTTGAGACGTACCATCGAAATATCTCTAAAATTTATATTTATATTATATTCACAATGTTATATGTTCGGATAATTTGTCGAAAGGACAGTAAAGATCGGTACAAAATTGGTAATAGCATTGTTATTACTTTATATTCTCCAACACCACTTTTGTAACGCCAATAAGGTATCATCTAAGAACCTAAATATGCTTTTATCTAATCAAAATTTGAGTCGATTTATATAAGTATAAATATTTGTTATAATCCTAATAAGTTTCCTGTCGAACCGAAAGCATTAAGAACTACACAATTTTTGAATAGAGCATTGAATATTGTATACCTCTATTATATCTCTAATGAGACGCATTATCCTGGTCTTGGACCTTACGGTACGAAAAGGCCCCTTGTAAACGAAATTTTTAATATCGAATGTGTCGGAAACTTTAAGAGTAAAATTAAGTAAAATTTGGTTATAAATGAAAGAAAAATATTATAGATTTCGTAATTTTCTGATAGTTCACAGTGGTATCCCCTTACAAACGAAATGTTCCTAATATGTTCCACAATTGTTCCAACAATTGTTACTAAAGATTTGGTGTAGCCAAATATACACCAACTATAATGTTGTAGGGTAGAAATTTAAGAATCTGTGGAATATCATCATAATCCGCCTGTATACAATAAAAATAAGAGTATTGCAATGCAAACATTAAAATTTAAATTAATTAAATTACATATGTACATATTGTTTAATAAAATTATTTCCTCTGGACTGATAAGAAAATTTATTTTATTAAAAAACACAAAAAATTAAAAACGTTTATAAACAATAAATGAGTTTTGCAAAAACAAAGAACACGTTCTACATATTGAGCTAAACCCAAACCCCCCAAAACAACCCACTGGGAGAAATAACAAAATGTAAACAAAGGAAAACATGACAGATTTTTATACACTTGACATTGTAAGAGAACTAAGAGCTGCTGGCGGGGTGTCAATAAATAACCAATATTTTAAGAAATAAACAAAAGAAACAATAACTGGACCCAAAACAAAACAAAACAATAACAAATTTTACTCTTTTTACTCAGCCCCAGGGAATGAAATGAAGAGAGACAAATGAAGAGATGAGACGAGTTGTTAACAAAGAGTTGTTGTATTGATTAAATAAACAAAAATAAAAACAGTGCAACCAGTGTTGCCATATGTAGGAATTTGTCTCTAAATTGGGGGATTTCAAGAGATATTTCATGGGGAGGGATTTGGGGATTTTTTGTAATTTTACTTATATTTTAGAGGATTTTTATTTTTCTATACAAATATTAACAGTAGTAATTCCAATTTTTTCCTTCCATGTTCCAGTGCTTTATTAGGCTATGTCGAATTTAAATATCCTCCAATTGTAACAATATCCTTTAAAATGCATGTATTGTTTCTGAATTTTCTGGATTTTAACATAGATTCCAAAAATGCAATGAAATATAGTAACAGTCTTGAAATTAACTATAAATATTCGTTACATATAATAAAAAAGATTTAGATATTTAAGTTAGAGACAAATATACTTATATTTAAAAGGCTTTAAGATCAAAACTATTTCGGGCAAAGACCGTAATATGGAAGCTACAATAAAATATGGACAAATATTGGTTAAAAAAACACATATTCAAGACAGCTAGAACAACAAAGAACTGTTTTCCGGAAAGAGTCTTATATGGGAGCTTTTGAAAAATATGGTCAAGATTATATATTCCAAATAGTTACATCAATAATTTTGTCGAATTTCAATGAAATTTGTCCATATTAAAATTTTTTTGTAAGTCTAAAACCATATTCCAGGAAGAGGTTATGTAAAACTAGATCAAATAATGGCTTCAGCAAAATCTAAATTTTTTTATTACATCAAAAAATATATGTGAAAATTTAAAAAAATGATCTTCATTATTGTGGCCTATATAGCTTAACTGGTTTTGGGGTATATACAAATTAAGTATATTTGGTTTGGAACATTTTTTCGATTTTGACGATTTTTTGTGCGATGATTCTTGTTTAAAAACTAAAAAGTAATTTTTCGGAAGTTTAAGGTTTTCTCAGATATCGTATATCTAATGGGCCGATATGTCTGTTTGAATTCGGACAATTATTTTGTCTGTTTACAAAAGACTGACAAATGGACATAGCTAAATCAACTCAGATATTCACTTGATGGAAGAATATATATATGGGGACTTCAATAATAATAATGGGATATTACACACGAAATGCCAAATTTTACAACTTTTGGAGTTATAATAAGAGTATATTATACATCATAATGCAAAAATTAATATACAGTGCTGGCAGAGAATTCCATTTGATCGTAGGACTTTTAAAAAGTTATAATTACAAAGAAATTTCAATTCCAACAAAGTACGAAAATAATTCCAATTTCTCTAGCTTTAAAATTCTGTGATATGCAATTTTTATGTATGTAAATATTTTGGGGACAATTTTGAAATTTAAAATAAAAAATGGGGATTTTTTTTGTTGACTTCGAGCTTAAAATTGGGGGCATGAGACACAATTTTTCTGGCAATACTGAGAACAACTAATTTGATGCTGTTTGTATGAGTGAGATTTAATCTTATAAATTTCATAACAAATAGGAATATTATAGTCGGTCAAGAATGCTATGTAATACCCTATACTACAATGTTGCTTATAAAACGTTGTTGCAAAAAAATAATGAACGACCCATGCAAAATTTTATTTTCTGAATTATTCATAAGTATGTTATGCGATGAAAATTTGTTGGTTGTTAAGTAGGAGCCACAAAAAATTATGGACCGACCCTCGTTTAATTTTACAAATCGTTTTTTGCTTATATTTATCTTATTTTGATCAGTGGATATATGAGATTTATGTGATTTTTTGGGACTTATGAGAAACAGCAGAACGACCCTCGCAAAACTTGGCAAACCAGTATAGAATACCATAAAACTTATTTCTATCAATTTTCGTTAAAATCTTTTTAATAAGGACTTTAACAAGCTTAAAATCTCATTCCGGGATGAGATTTGTAAGGGAGATATCTAAAATAATTGACCTTACATGACCAATTCCAACAGGCTTCGTCCTTGAGCCAAAATTAGCAAAACATAATAAATCTAATCATTTTATCCCCAAAATTCCAATCTGTAAACTGTTTACAACATTAACATGAACATCCAGTCGGAGGGACAGAGGGGCGAAGGGACGGACATATAAAATAAACTCAGAAAGTGATTCCGAGTCAAATGGTATACTTAAAGGTGGGTGTAACAAACAACAACACAAATGCATAATTCCATTATCACCTACTGTGGTGTAGGGTATAACAAATGCATATTAAACCACAGACGATAGTAAAACTATTTGTAAACGCCTCCTAAATTAATTCTTTACGGAAGGAAAAGTGAACGAATTAAAAAAAAAAAAAAAAAACTTAAAAAATAAAATTTAATTATTTATTATTTATTTTGAATGTGTTTATGAACTCGTAATAACTAAATAATTTTATACTTTTCACTACCCTTTAATCGTTTTCAAGAAGATTTGCTTCCCCCAAAGCTGCCACCAAAAAAACACAAAACACAAACACTCAATCATACAGACACATTCTGACTCATTTGCACCATGGCAAATATTCATACACACACACATACCAACACAAATAACGTATCACGGGAAAAGATTTCATAGACCTTTTTTCAATCATTAATTGCAAATAAAACTTTTGTTGGTCTGTTGTTATTTATTTAAATTGTTATTAATTATTTCAAGTGTCCACAATTGTTTTATTTTTATTAATTGTTTACCATCCCTCCCATTTGGCATATGTTTATGTTAATGATGAAGATGATTTTTCTTAATTTCATTCATTAATTTTCATTTTCATTTCATATTTTTCTTCTTCTTCTGGCATTTTCCTCTTTTTCACAATAATTTTTACCTGCTTTTATTGTAAATTCCGATGTTGTTCGATTCCACCATAAACTTTTTTCCCGTTTAACAAAAATATAAAAATTATCCGTTTGAAACACTTCCATTTTCGTTGTGTAATTTTAATTCGTAATAATTCTTTTTTTCTTTTGTTTTCAATTTTATTAAGAAATTTGTTAATTTATTTTTCACAGATTAACTAAAATTTATGCATTATATTCTTTTTTTCTTGTAATTTATTCTCTCTTATTACACCTTCTTTACACAGCGAATGACATTTTGCGAATAACAAGAAAAAATACTACAAAATTCTCAGAAAATAATAATAAATTACAATGAGTAAACTCACTGTGATGCCAGATTTATGGAAATTGGAATAGATTAGGGGTAAAAGAAAATGGGAAACAATTTTTGAAATAAATCAATAAAATTTTGAATCTCAGGAATATATTTTTTTAAAATTTTTTTTTCCTCTCAAAAGATAACTTTATGAATTTTTATCCCGTTATATAAGTGTCAATCCTAATAAGTCATATAGAGAACATTTATAGCTGTCATTTTATACCCATGTAATAACTGTCACCCACTTAATAAATAGATATGTGACTATCAAAATTAATAATTTAAAAAAATTTCGCATATTTATTGAGGTTGACCTCGAGCCTTACTAAATAGCTTCCATCGAAAAACCGATATTTTCAAAAAATCAGTTTGAATACGTCTTCATGTGTAAAACAACGGTTAACCGAATTCAATTAGTTATAAATTTATAAGAAAATTGTTTTAAATTTGTATGCTGTCAAGACTGACGATGTGAAACCGTAGAAAACATTAAAGGCTTTACAAAAGCTTTATTTAAATAAATAATATAATAAATAAATGGACACTGATTAATTTGTTTCCATAAAACGATCGATTCGAATTTTGGCAAATTTTTATCAAAATATTTTCGAATTAAATATTTTTATGAAAATTATTTTCAAAAAAAAAAAAAAAAAAAAAAAAAAAACATTTTCATTATTGAAAGGAAATTTAAATATTTCACGACATATTTTGTTTTTGTTTTTTGTTTTTTTTTTTTTAACTGAAAATGGAGGTTCGATAAAATGACAAAAACTAATTTTCCTGATTCTTTAGTCCCATTTCTGTTAATTTTTTCATAAAAAAACTATTAACCGATAGAAGAAAGTCGGCATGTCGAATAAAACGAAATTAAAAATTATTCGACACCGGAACGGTTTCTTAAATTGCAAAATCCAATTAACCGATTTTGGATTTTGAATACATATATTGCGCCCAGTTTCAAAAGAATTGGTTTCATAATCTTAAGTCGATAATCCGGGTTAATTCTTATACAAAAACATGTGGAAAAATTTAGAAAATTACATATTTTAGCTTAAGACTTTTTCTATCTCCTGTGGTTAAATTCTGTAGTCACTTAAAAAAAGAATATAATATTTTCGTTATAATTTTGAGGTTATCTGAGGAATTAGTCTATATCATTTGTACCTTGGATAGATAACGAAACAAGAAGGGTTCTTAGAACTATAAGAAATAACCTGACAAAATTTTATTAAATTCGGCCAATAAGTCTAGGCGTAAATATTTTCCCATAAGACATACGGTCACAATTAAATAGACTCAGATTTAACAATAACTGAGTGTTATCTCCCTTATAAATGAAATTTTATATATCGAAAATTTGTGAAACTGTTTCAGCAAATATCATTAACTTTGCAACAGAAAATCTAAAAAAAAAATTAAGAGAATTTAAGATGATTTATTACGTACTATAAAGCAACTGATAGGGAGCGGGAATAAAAGATTTAGACAAATATCTATAATAAAAAGAATTTTATAACCTTTTAAATTATCTCTAAATTGATAGTGGTGGCTGGTGTAAAGGATCTATTGTTTAAAAGTTTATGTTTTAAAAAAAATTGTGAAAAATTGTGGAAAATTTTGAATTAAGGAGATTATGGTGATTAAAATATAGAGTTTATGACTAAATTTCTAAAAATAATAATTTTTATATATACAGAAAATTTATGTATAAGATTATTTTATAGATATTTTGTGTAACAAATATTAATAAAATGAGGATTTTTTAAAGTCCTTCGCACCATGACTGTAATCTTTTTACGCTTTAACACTCTCTTTATTAAGAGAAATGTTATCTCTTTGTTAGAATTGTAAAAAACTTTAAGAGCAGAATAGTTTAAACCAACGCGAGTTATGGGGAAGAATACTTCTTTTTCCTTGAATTCAATTTCAAGTATTGAAAATAACTTAATTTACACTTTAATTCAATAGAATTTTCCAGTTAAAAGGAAATTTATTTCAAGTTTTTTAAATTTTTAATTGAAAAGTAAACATATTTTCCAATAAAATTTCATGTGTAAACTGTGTGTAGTGTAAATTATGACCAATTTAAGTATAATTTTATATCCTTGAAATTTTTTAACGTTTAATGCGTATTGGGAATAAGCTTTATTAGTTGATTTAGTTTAATAGGATTCGATCGAGATTTAAAAGCTTCAAAATGTTTCTTTAAATCGTATTATATCATTAAATTCCAAAGAGACTTGAAATATTTTAATGATGACAAAATTACAAATGTTGGTCCTTCGAACCGATAAATTAAAAAAAAAAATTGAACTTATATGAGACAAAACAAGCAGATTTTTAAATTTGACTGAATATTATAATTTTGAACAATGGACAAAATCCATCCAAGTTTTTAGAGAACATAATATTTCCCAATAATATTGGAAGTTTCCTCCTTAAAAAGTTATTCAATAAACTTATATTTATTGATTGTGTCTGTAGTTAAATCAATACTTTGTGTCATGAGGACTTTGGTATTAGCGGACTTTCTGTTAAGAGAGCTGGAACAATGAACTCTAATTCATTGTGATAACTTCACTTCATTCCTAAAAAAAATATTTTCTTTAAAAGATTTCAATGTTTTCATGTGATTGGAACTAATTTTGATACAGAATTTTCATATTTAACGTTATTTTTTTCTTTCAATTAATCTGGCATCTCATTATTAATTGTAATAGAATAAAACATCTGTTTTAACAAGTCAACCACCGTGTCATTTACACTCTGACAGTTGTTGTTGTATTTTCACTTCTACACAATAATTATTTTTGATATTTCGAACAAAATTCTTTTATTTCATTAGAAAAAAAATTGTAATAAAAAATTAAATAAAAATTTAAAAAATAAATGGCACTACAATATTTACACAGATTCTCTTTGTTAACAAAAAATATTGCCCATAGTGCAGCATTAAGAACCAGCGTACACGTCGAAAGATACACATTAATTGGACAACAAAATGATTTTAGTACAAATCAACAAAATCATAAAAATTATAACCGAAATCGTCAACAAAGAAGAGAATGGAAAACTGCAGCTTTAACAGGAGCAACTTTAGCCGGCGTTGGCACATTATATTGGCTGAAAGAGAGAAACGATTTAAATGTATATGTTTGGCCCACAGTTGAAGCAAAAACTTTGCCAAATCTAAGTGGCAGAAGAAAACAATTTAATTTTATAGCCGATGTCGTAGATGTTTGTGCCAATTCTGTTGTATATATAGAAATTAAAGACACCCGCCATTTTGATTATTTCTCGGGACAACCAGTGACTGCCTCTAATGGTTCAGGTTTTATAATAGAATCGAACGGTACAATCTTGACAAATGCCCATGTGGTCATTAATAAACCACATACCATGGTCCAGGTGAGATTACATGATGGTCGAGTATTTCCAGCTGTAATAGAGGATGTTGATTCTTCCTCAGATTTGGCCATTATACGTATAAATTGTAAAGACTTGCCAGTAATGCGTTTGGGGGAAAGTTCCACTCTCAGATCAGGAGAATGGGTAGTGGCCTTAGGTAGTCCTTTAGCATTAAGTAATACTGTTACCGCCGGTGTTATTAGTTCCACACAAAGGCCATCCCAAGAATTGGGCTTAAGAAATCGTGATATAAATTACTTACAAACAGATGCTGCAATTACTTTTGGCAATTCTGGAGGACCTTTAGTAAATTTAGATGGTGAAGCTATAGGAGTGAATTCTATGAAAGTAACTGCTGGTATTAGTTTTGCCATACCCATCGATTATGTGAAATTGTTTTTGGAAAAGGTGAAAGAACGTAGAAAACAAGGTGCTACTGGTAAGCCCACACAACAGGCCAAACGTTATATGGGTATTACCATGTTAACCCTAACCAATGAAATACTTAATGAATTGAAAAATCGTTCCGAAAGTTTGCCCTCCAATCTAACTCATGGTGTCTTAGTTTGGAAAGTTATTATTGGTTCACCCGCTCATATGTAAGTTAAAAAAAATAATATTGTTGTGAGTAAAAAATGTTGACTATTTTTTCAAATTTTAGTGGTGGCTTAAGTCCCGGTGATATTGTTACTCACATCAATAAAAAGGAAATCAAAACATCTTCTGATGTTTATGAAGCTTTGGCGGATAATTCCAAAACATTAGATATAACCATATTCCGTGGACCTAAACGTTTGAATTTAACTATTACACCTGAGGATCCTTAAAGTATGACATAAGTGGCACTGATTTTTGTTTTGATTTCATTTTGGTATTTATTTTCTCGACGTGGCTGTTAAAGTTGTAATAAATTATAGTTTACTGTAGGTTTAGAATGCACTGCCAAATATTTTGTTTACATTTTCTGTTTCTTTTATCGTTTTCAAGCATTCTGTAAAGACTTTGGAAAGAAAAAGTTTTATTAGTAAATAAAAAAAAACGAATTTTTTATTTTTATGCAAAATTTTTAGTGGCTGATTTAAGGGGAAGTGCCAGGGAAAAAGTTTAATAGGAAGTGATTATGAGATAAGAAATAATCATCAAAATATATCAGAGTATTTCTGTAATAGCCAATTTGTAAACTAAATTGATGTTTTGCAATGTCCTCATGGCCGTTCGGATGTAAAAGTAAAAGAAATTATGGGACGCAGTTTTAAAGACATCTTGATGAAATTGAGAATTTTTCTAATAAATCTGGCATCCAGTTTTTAGATAATCTGCCGCTATATTGTTGTTTAGATTCTATTTTCATCACTTGTATACAATGAAATAAATAAACAAGATAGTAAGTTCTGAGGGCTGTGTCCAACAGACACCTCACTTGGGTTCACATATTGCTGATGTCGTTGTTGTTACCTAAAAAAACAGTCAACTAATTCAAATTCTTATTTAGCGGTTTGCATGATAGTTTCTTCAAACTAACCAGCACCTAAACGTAAAGAAATGACCTCACATTTTCAAAAGTATTGGTTCCAAATACAGTATTCCATAGAAACCGCTCCTTCCTCCAGTTCGTCACTACAAAGTTGTGTTATGAGGATAGGAAGTGAGGTGAATATGAAAACATTGGTTAATCAAAAAGTAAGGAACTTCACCACGAAGGCGTTATGTTAAAACTAAAATTTTTGAGGTTCTGAGACTTGCTAAACAATTTTATTCATTACTCCCTAAAGTATGCTGTGATTTTTAATTAACGTATGTTTAAAGAAATAAACTTGGTCATACAAAAAGTTACGGATGATGAGACTCATGTTTCTGATCAAAAATTTTATGTTTCTAATGCTCGAGGGAATGTTGAAGAAATTTTTAGGGCACAAAACGGTCTAAATATCCCAAAAAGTTCTTTAAAAGGCATCAATATTTAGTTGCGGCAAAAGAGAAAATAATTTATTACAACGGACTCTTTAAATACCGAAATTTACTCAAGGAATGTTTACATAAAAGGCCGGTTACTTTCATAGTTCTTCATAATATGTCCACTTAATTTTGGTCTGATAAGCCCTTGAGTGTTACAAGAACAATAATGTGGTATTTGTACCAGCAAAGGCATGTTTTCCAAAATGCCCCGGGCTAGACCAGTGGAAAGATGTAAGGTTCTCGTTAAAAGGGAATTGAAGGGCACAACAATGTGCCCAGAAATGTCGTAGATTTTGAACGGAGATGAACAAAGTGACAGAAAACACTAGAAAAACTTTAATGGTTTTCGAAAAAGTTTAAAATTTTATCACTAGTGATTTCATAACCTCTACCACCACAAATGGTGAAGATGGTAAATTAACCTTGTCATTTCGTATGCTCATAATGTTTATATATTTTTGCATCAAATAAAAATCAGAACCGTCTGTATGTTGTTGGTACTATCACATCCATAATAATTGACAGAGCTCAAAGAAATTTGACTTGAATATTTGCTATATTAATTAGAAGTTTCCCATTTCCAATCAGCAAAATCGGTTCAGCATTTAAAAGTGATAGACCGATATCTGAGGTCATCACTAATTTGTCAATTAAAGATCGACAAATTAGAATAAATCTTGCATTAATATTAGGTTGTATATGCTTCATTACCATCCAAAATTTTTCAAAATCGATTCAGTAGAAAAAAGTTGAAGCCAAAAATATACCTAAATTTATGACTCCATAAATGTTGTTGTGTTATTTTTAGAAAAACTTTTGTAGATTGTGAGTGAATATGTACGAAAGATAATGTATTGACTTCACACGCAGTTGAGATGGAGGGTATTGCAGATTATTCGGCATAGCTTAATATAGCGCTCTTACTTTTTTGCAAATTAAAAAAAATCAAATAAAAAATCAACGTTGAACGTAGTTGATTTAAGATTGAATATATTTATCATTTCGTTTAAATTAAACGTTTGTGGTGAAGTAAAATCGTACATAATAGAATCTTTCGATATTAATATATATAAAATTATAGAACGATAAATTTTAAAAATTACTTTTAAGTAATGAAATTTCATGAAGTAAAAATTCAAGAATATTCTCAAGAAACTGTATTTACTGTAAAATAATGTTAATTTAACATTTTTCATCTATGAAGCAAAATCATAACTAGAGAAAAGATAAATTATTTTTATTTAAATTAATTTCATATTGATTTTTTTCTGTTGTGGTTTCATTTTTATTAGCACATATGTATGTTAAAAATTTTTCAATCTCACTCCCTAGTCCTTGTAGTTAATAATCTCCCCGTTAAATTATTCACTAGTGTCCCCTATAGTTTATTTGCTAATCTTCCATTAAATGTGATTTTATTTCGAAAGTGAAATTATTTCACAAAAAAAAGGAAATAAATAAATTCAAATCTACAAAAATGCAAACATTTCGATAGACAATCGTTATAATCCTTATAATAAACAAAAATAAAATAAAATAAATCGAAAATAAATAGTCCATATTTTGCATAAATAATGATACATTTATTACAATGTTGCAAATATAAAGAGATTAAATATTTTTACTTCCAACACCAATTAACATTCAAAACAACTTTGAAGCTTTATTTCTCTTCCCCCTTCATTCGCAGAAAATCTAAACAAAATAAAGTGTAACTTAGTTTTTCATTTCTTCGTGTTTTTCTTCTTGAATACACATTTTTCATCTATATATTTATATATATAAAATAGGATGTGTGTACATATGTATGTAATATATAAAATTTCACAGAATGATTCTTATATACGCAAAAGTAATATAAGTTATAAAAAATTCCGATAGGACCAGGGGGAGGGGTACTTCCAATAGAAAACAAATATTGTTTATCGACTATATAAAAAACTTTAACAGCGAGAGCTCTAGAATTTGATTACAACAACTTCCTCAAGGAACTGTTTTACTGGACAAGACAAATATCGAACATCTAAAGGACTATAACAGCGAGAGTTCTCAAACTTGGTCCCAACTATTTTCTCAAGAACGTTTTTTACTGCAACTGTAGTACGAATAGGATCAAGAGAAGAGGTAGACCTCATACAAAGCAAATAATGATTATCGAATATGAATAGAACTACTACAGTAAGTTTTTCCAAATTTGTTCCCAATTACTTTTTCCAAAAATTGTTATACTGGACAAAATGGGCGACGAATAAGATCAGGGGAAGAATTACGCCCAATACCAATAATGAATATCAAAAGAACTATTACAGTAACAGTTTTAAAAATTTTGCAGCACTATTATGAGACACCATCACATTAAAAAAATATGGGACTTATAGGATCAGGGGGGGAGAGGTATCCTCCATACAAAGCAAATTCAAATTACTAATAACGAATGTCTGCTTAGAACCAACAACACCCTTAAAATTTGTTTTACAAAAGAAAGTTTGGCGGCTCTGCTATGTATGTGTATGTAACGTATGGACTCTAAATCGTCTGGACCACTTTTAATGAAATTTTCACAGAATGCTCACAATGTATCCCAAAGTAACATGGGATATTAAAAAGTCATTGATATAAAAAGCATTCGGGAAGAGGTACCTCCATACGAAGCAAATTTTAATTATCGAATATCTAAAGACCAATATCTCTGTGAGTTCTTAAATTTGATTCCAATCACATTTTCAATGAGTTGTTTAATTGGAAAAATCTAGGATGGATCGAATTATGGGGAGAGATACCTTCCAATTTCAATTCTCAAATATATTAAGAACGTGGTCAATTTTAAAATTGGCCTCAATCATTTTTTCAAGGAGATGTTTAGTGGACAAAAAGCAGGTCATAGTGGGGGAGAGGGAGCCCCCTACGTAGCCCATTCATTCAGCGAAAATTTTCAAATTTGGTCGCTTCTGTTTACTCAAAGATTTGCGTTAATGCACAGAAATAGTAATCGAATATTTGAAGAACTAATATGGCAAAAATCTTTAAATTTGATGAAATTTTCATTGTATGATTCTTTTTAATACATGACGTGATTTTTGAAATAGTTTCTAAATCTAGGACGGAGTACAGTACAGAGAGTGCAGCAAAGCGCACCGGGTAAAAGCTGGTATTAAATAAAAATGAAATGGTCAAAATATTACAAATGTCTTACAATTTTTATAATTTATTTGTAAAAAAAATGAAAACCGAGAAAAAAACCTGTAAGAATTATGAAAAATATATATTGGCGCTACCAACGAATTGGGACATTAAACCAAGTCAAAAACGACTAAAGTCAAATTTTATATAAATTTTTTTTATCCAACTTTAATTGAAATATCTTGGTTAAATAAAATGTACATAAATTCGTGAGCTCTTACAAAATAATAAACAAGACGAATCTTCAATACCCTTCACCAAAAAATGTATGTGAATTAAATACGTTATGTTTTTTACATACGCACACTCACACATACACTCACTCAAATTTCATTGAGCTTTGTTTATTTTGTAAAAGACAGACGGGTCTCAGATTTAAATTTCATAATGTATATATACATTATGGGGTTTAAGATGATTCCTTCTTAACATGACAGACGGAATGACAAATTTAATATACCGCCTTAACCACTTGTGGTCGTAGAGGGTATAAAAAGTTAATCTTTAGTTTTTACTTTTTATTAACTGCCAGCAGAAGAAGGAACATGTTTTATTTTATTAATGTCCATATTTTGCTTTTTTGGCCAAAACAAAATATTGTTGTTGTAGCAAAATGCGGTTATTTAATAAATTTTAATCAATTTCTTCAGGTTTGTAAGTCTTTCATTTTATTTTGGGATTTAACAACAGTGGGCGATTATAAATAAAGACACTTACTTGTATTTTTATTTCTCTTAAAATGTAATTCAATTGATGATTATTTGTTTGTTGTTGTTGTTGTCTTTTTAAAAATTATAAATGTCGAAGTATAAAAAAGAAGTCTTCTTTTGAGAGAAAAAAGAAAAATAACCGAAGTAAATTAAAGATGAAAACGTTTAAAAAGTGAAATTCTTTGTTCGTTTATTGAATCTTTATGGCCAAAAAATAAATTATTTTAAAGGCAAGAAAAAAGGCTTAACGATGTTGTTTTTGTTTAACAATAAATTTTATGTTCTTGCAACAATAGAGAGGACAAACAAATCAACAGACAAGACAGACTTAAATAACGATGAAGTTATAAAAATTATTAAAATGAATTTATTAAGTTTAAAACGAAAGACTTAAACAACAAACTTTTTAACAAGAGTTTGCAAAGGGAATTTTTTTTTAACTCTTTACCACTACAAGCAATTAATGAGAGTGTATTGAGTTTAGTATTTCGGATGTAAAAGCAAAGAAAAATGAATTTTCTTTAATTGTCACTTTCGGAAACTCTCACATTTAAACTTATAAACAATAATGTAATTTACTTATTTGTATTGAAAACCTAATAAAATCGGTTCAGTTAATATGTTTTATTGAGCAATCTAAAATCTCCTCAATATAATGTTCAAACCAAATTAAAGAAGACATTATTTTTCATCATTTTATATGAGACCTAATGAAAACCATGAGTGGAGGGTATAAATAATTCGTTATCTTCTAATATTGTTATTTTTTCGTTCGTTTTTCGATGTTATGAGATAATGAAGAAAGAACATACGATAACATAAATTTATTGAAGTTAAATTTTATTACATATTCATATATATTTACACACATTTATAACTGCATTATTGGTTAAGATTCAATTAAACGAAATTTTTTTTCGAGGAAGAGTTTTGGTAATAAATTTATTAAATTGATAATGTTTTTATTTTGAAATGAGTAACTTTTTGGTACAGAGAGGAGTATCTGAAGTTTTGGATGTGGTATACTGGTTCTGTTTAAACAATAATAATATAAAATCGTGACATTTCAAATCGGTATTCAATGTATTCTAACTTAGAAACAGCATTTTTAGCCTTCGAAATAAATCATATGATTAACAATTTTAAATTAATCATACATGTCAAGAATATTTTCAGCCAAGTGATTTTTTTATATTGAATTTTTCAAGTGACAACAAAATATCATTAGATTCTATATTTCGAAACTTTTCAATATTAAATTGTTATATCGTTAGGGGTCCATGCTTTGCAGTCGGGAATTGAATACCTAAATTAATAATATCATTATTTTGAATCCATGTTAATCATTTTTTAAAAAATATAATAATAATAATAATAATAATAATAATAATAATAATAATAATAATAATAATAATAATTATAATAATTATAATAATAATTATAATAATTATAATTATAAAATAATATTAATAAATAATAATTAAATTGGAACTTACAAAAACAGTTTTTTGTATGATAATTACCGTTGGTGGTAATTGCCATTTTAAATGAAAAGAAAGAAGAAAAAATGAATCGATTTAACGATGTTTGTCCGGTAAATTATGAAAACGAACAATTATGAATTTCATTAAAATTGGTCATAATCGACCCAATATTTCGGGCAGCTCCCACACTAATCCTAAATCTTCCAAAATGGGATTTCAAGCATTAAATACATTGATGTATTTTGTAAAAACCAAAATCCATATGTTAAAATTGAAATATGATATTGAGAATCCCCCAATCCGAACAATATTTTAAATGGTATAAATGACCAGTTTAAATTCGAAATAGTTTATTCATAAAATACTGCTTTTAAAATATATCGCAGCATTATCTTGCTGGAATATGCAATTTTCATTACAAAAGAGGGAACAACATCTTCCAGCAATTCATTATTAACGATGCTGCTCATTTTAGTTCGTACAAAATAATTTTTAGAATTGATAAATGCAGAATATATTGTCCAAATTATAGTTCTACCATCGTCGAAATTACGTTTTGACATCTGAATATCTAAATTATTATATATTTTTTATCAGAAAAAATCACCCTTTTCCATTTCTCTGCCCATATCGTGTATTTTCATGGGAATTTTATGTTCTTCTTTATGTTCATTTACTTTGAAAATTCACACAGAAAAAAAATCCATGTAAAATTAATTGAAATGAAAATTCAAAGATAAAAATGTTATTTAATATTGTTTCACAGTTAATGTAAATTCTTGAAAATATTCCAGAATTTTTACTTGTTGGAAATAATTTTAAAAATTTATCGTTTCGATAAATCGAAAGATTCAAATATTTGCAATGAAATTTCACCACAAAAGTAAAAACGTTTAATTTAAATTAAATGCAAAGAAAAATTATTCCATTTTAAATCAACTTTGTTAAACATTGATTTCGCCTAATGTTTTTTCTGTGTGTTGGCAAACACTTTGATTTCTTCTATTTAATGTTTTCATCATTTCATGGCTTTTGGAATTCACATAATTCAATTCATTGCTTCTTGCTTTTTTCAGATTAATCTGTCTTTTCGTTAATTTTCTATTTACCTTGGTAGGTTTTCCTACACCGTAATTTTGTACTTTCCTATAAAAATTTCCTCTCCTTGGTTGGGAACAATATAAATTAGATGTTATCTTGATTGGACACAAAACTTCCTTTGGGCATCTTGAATAACCATAATTCCGTCTTTTCCCAAAGAAATTACAAACTACAGTTTTGGAATGTTTAATTTTATGGCCACTTAATTAGAACATCCGTGGTTATGTAAATTTAATTTGAATCTTTTCTTGATCGGACATCAAAGTTCCTTTGGGCATCCTTAAATATTATGAAATTAATCGATTAAATTAGAAAATTCTTTATATCATTGTGTAATTAATTGTCAAATATATTAATATAATAAGACAAGATATAGTTTTTCTACTGAAAATCAATATCGCAAAAAGATTATTTCAATATAGAAAACATTTGAAATTAATGTTACTTTTACTATTTTAGAAGAAAAAAATAAATTTAATAATTTTACAAACATATTTTTTAGAAATTGTTTTACATTATTAACAATTGAAAATATTAAAGTAAACTTATGAACTGCCCTCGTATAATTTGTTTTTCTTATTAATGCTTATTTTTATGATAATAACATGTATGTGAAATTTATGCGTTTTAAGAGAAAAATTTCTCTGGAGGGTTAAATGGAAGTTAGAAGAAAATATGGGCCGACTTTTGATAATTTCGTCCAGCGGTTTTTGCTTATATTTATCTCGATTTGACAAAATATGTTTACATATACATATGATTTATGAGTTTCAAAGTTTCATTTGGAAGGGTAGTTGTATGGGACCTATGAAAAATAATGGACTGAACCTCGTATAATTTGGAACGTGATTTTAGAATATAACAAGGTTTATTTTCGCACAGTTTTGTGAAAATTGTTTTAAATTTAGGAATTTTATGGACTAAAAACACCATACCGAGGAACATTTGTATGGGGCCTATATGAAATAATGGACTTATCATAAACAATTTCAATAAGCATCGTCTTTAGATAAAAATAATAGGACGTGCTAAATTTCATTAAGATATTTTCAATACTGCGACCTGTACTTTGCGAACAAACTTTATATGGGCAGCAAGTCGGACGTATGGACGGACATGCTAAAGACGACTAAAAAAGTAGTTCTGAGTTGAACGATATACTTCAAAGAGGTTGGTAGGACTATTTTTTCTGCCCGTTACAAACATCTGCACAAAAGCATAATAACCTCACCACCAAATGGTGGTGTAGGGTATAAAAATCAATTTATGTTATTAAATTAAAGAAAAAATTAATTTCTATAATTCCCCATAAATAAACTTTAAACTTATAAAATTTATTCCTTTTTTGCTTCGAAAATAAAATCTCGAACACAAAAATAAATATCGCTTTTAAGTATGTGTCTTAAATCTTTTGTTTTCTCACCCACTTGATAAGTCAAACCTTTAAAAATGTTTTCAATTTATTTTCACCTGTAATTATTATTTTTGTTATCGCTTTTTTTCTACTACTTCTCCATCCTCTTCACTTTATTAAATAATTTTGTAATTATTAATTTTTTGTTCAACTTTAATCTTCAATATTCTGCAAAATCTTAATCTTGTTCAATCTTTTGTTGTTTCTTTTTTAACAAAACTCTCCTCCACTTTATTTCGAAGAAAACATGTTTAATTATAATTGGAATATATTTTCTTTCCTTCTTCATCTTTTGTATTGATTTTGGGCAGTCAATATTAAGTGTCTCGTGTATAGATTTCGTTGTGCTAAATTTTTATTTATTCCCGATCATTTTTTTTAACTTGCACTTAATCGAAAGAAGAAGAAAAGAGCTTCATTGAAATTGAAATTCCCTTTCATATTAAATAATCCTAAACTTAAAAGCCAAGTAACTCTACCATTCAGCCAGTCAGTCAATCATTCATTCATTCATTCAGTCCATCATATTATTTAGTCAGTAATTGAGTTATTTTCAGTAAGATTTTTTCCAAAATGATTTTATTTTCTGCCAATTTATTTATTTTTTACATGATTTATTGTTTGCATATTTATAACTGACAATTTGATGTTAATGATATTTGATGGTTGGTGGGGCCTGATTTTATTTGGTTTTCGCTTTTTTCGCATTTTTTCAAAAATATTTTCAGTTTTAGTTTCTTTTGGTCTTATGTTGACTCTGTTATGTTATGTTTAAGAGTTTAATGCCATTAAAATGTTGGCTTTATCAATTTTTTTCTTTTCGCATTAATTTAATTTTTATTTTTTTTTTGTTCACATAAATGACACATTAACCTTATTATGTCAAAAATTTGAAATTATAGGATGATGATTGAAAAGTAATTTTTAACTTTAATAAAAAATTTTATGAAATAATTGCTGAAAATAAATAAAAAACACAAACCTTTATGCATTTAAGTTGAAAACATTTTTTTCTACAAAATTTAATTTGGAATTTTGCCTAAATGGCGAGTCCATATAGTTGAGTCTGTTTAGTTTTAATAAAAGTTTGGTTGACATTTTGTTTGTATAATAATGTGATTAAATTTGATAGTTATTGTAATTACTAGTTATTGTAGTTACTTTTTTGTCTTTTGGCATAAATGTAAATAAATCACACCCAAAAATTATGATTTATTAATTTAAAGTAAATCTACGTTTAAATTTATGTGTTCAAATAAATTACTTAAGTTTCCCTTATTTTCGACTTAAAAGAAATTAGCATTTTAATGAATTTAACTATGGCTTGAAAAAATTAATATTTTAGCATTTATAAGTAACGTAATAAGATAATGAGGGAAATTTGATATGATTTCGGTATAAGAGTCAATTAAAGACAAATATAATTATACGCGATTAATCTAGACGAAAGATCCAACAAGAGATTTTCCTGTTAACATAATTAACTAGAGTCTTACTAGTCAATAGTAAAAAGAGTTAACTAGAGTTTCTCTCGTCTCTAGTCAATAGAATTGACTAAAGTTTCTCCAGTCAATAGTATTGACTAGAGTTTCTCCAGTCAATAGTATTGACTAGAGTTTCTCCAGTCAATAGAATTGACTAGAGTTTCTCCAGTCAATAGAATTGACTAGAGTTTCTCCAATCAATAGAATTAACTAGAGTTTCTCCAATCAATAGAATTGACTTAAGTTTCACCAGCCAATAGAATTGACTAGAGTTTCTCCAGTCAATGGAATTGACTAAAGTTTCTCCAGTAAATAGTATTGACTAGAGTTTCTCCAGTCAATAGAATTGACTAGAGTTTCTCTCGTCTCTAGTCAATAGAATTGACTAGAGTTTCTCTCGTCTCTAGTCAATAGAATTGACTAGAGTTTCTCCAGTCAAAGAATTGACTAGAGTTTCTCCAGTCAATAGAATTGACTAGAGTTTCTCCAGTCAATAGAATTGACTAGAGTTTCTCTAGTCAATAGAATTGACTAGAGTTTCTCCAGTCCAATAGAATTGACTAGAGTTTCTCCAGTCATTTATAGTCAATTGACTAGAGTTTCTCCAATCAATAGAATTGACTAGAGTTTCTCCAATCAATAGAATTGACTAGAGTTTCTCCAGTCAATAGAATTGACTAGAGTTTCTCCAGTCAATAGAATTGACTAGAGTTTCTCCAGTCAATAGAATTGACTAGAGTTTCTCTAGTCAATAGAATTGACTAGAGTTTCTCCAGTCAATAGAATTGACTAGAGTTTCTCTAGTCAATAGAATTGACTACAGTTTCTCCAGTCAAAAGAATTGACTAGAGTTTCTCCAGTCAATAGAATTGACTAGAGTTTCTCCAGTCAAGTCATAGAATTGACTAGAGTTTCTCCAGTCAATAGAATTGACTAGAGTTTCTCCAGTCAATAGAATTGACTAGAGTTTCTCCAGTCAATAGAATTGACTAGAGTTTCTCCAATAGAATTGACTAGAGTTTCTCCAGAATAGAATTGACTAGAGTTTCTCCAGTCAAAAATTGACTAGAGTTTCTCCAGTCAATAGAATTGACTAGAGTTTCTCTAGTCAATAGAATTGACTAAGTTTCTCCAGAATAGAATTGACTAGAGTTTCTCCAGTAGAATTGACTAGAGTTTCTCCAGTATTGAATAGAATTGACTAGAGTTTCTCCAGTCAATAGAATTGACTAGAGTTTCTCCAATAGAATCTAGTTTCTCCAAATATTGACTAGAGTTTCTCCAGTCAACTAGAATAGAATTGACTAGAGTTTCTCCAGTCAATAGAATTGACTAGAGTTTCTCCAGTCAATAGAATTGACTACAGTTTCTCCAGCCAATAGAATTGACTAGAGTTTCTCCAATCAATAGAATTGACTAGAGTTTCTCCAGTCAATAAAATTGACTAGAGTTTCTCCAGTCAATAGAATTGACTAGAGTTTCTCCAGTCAATAGAATTGACTAGAGTTTCTCCAGTCAATAGAATTGACTAGAGTTTCTCTAGTTAATAGAATAGAAACATACAGGGATCAAGAAAATCCTCTCGGGAATGCTGCCAAAGATTTAAAGGCCATAACAGAGCGTGGAAATTGAAGTCAAGTTTTCTAAAAAATATTTCTGTTACATTCTACTAGATGATAAAATTTATGTTTTGGCAGATTTTTCGCAAATTCCTGGTAAAAAATTTTATGTTGCTGATGCTCGTGGAATGTTGAAGAAAAAATTAGGACCCAAAAGCTGTCAAAAAATCCCAAAAAGTTCTTGTTCTTATTACTATTCGTTTTAGGCCTGACTTGTCATCCTGTCACTGCCCGAAGCAAAGGCCAGTGGAGACATTTGGATATTAAAGGATTGAAGCGCAAGACAGGTCCAAAGTGTGATAGATTTTAAACGGAGATGGACTACCTGTTCGAGAGAAGTGGCGTTAATAAGAATGTTTCCGAAAAAGTTTTAAAATTTCATCACTTGTGATTAATGAATGGCTCTCGACAGTAGTCAAGCTAATAGACTGATTATTGACTATAGTTTGTTCAATGGACTTGGCTTTCAATTGTAGCTTAGTTAATAGATCTGTCTCTTGACAATATTTTTAGCCATTTTCATATTCATTTTGAATTAAAAAGCGTTTATTTTTCCAATTTACATGGGAGTGGTGTCAGTCATTCATAAAACTTTAAAGCGAGAACCATCAAATATTGACTTGACTGTTTGAGCAAAAGTTTAATTTCTTGGGAAAAAGCTCAGAAATTGTTGTTTACATAAGATTTTAAACAAATTACAAAAATGAGTAAAAAAGTGAAAAAAAGCGATTTTGCCATAATTAATTAATTGCAAAATTTTTATTTTATTTTCATGTGTTCAAAATAAAACGTGTATTTAAAATTGAAATCATGACACACAAAGAGGAAATTGCACTGTCTTAAAATGTGAACTGGTGTGAAATCACTAAACGGGGAATAAATGTGTGAACGAATGAATGAGTAACAATTAGATGAATGGAATTAATTGTTGAGATTTTTTTAAATGAATTAAATTTTATATAGATTTTTTTCCAAAATTCTTCATAATAATCAAAGAAATTTTCTTAATATTAACATCTATTCAATGATTGCATTCCTTTAAAAACTGTTATACAATTATTTTGTTTATCTATAATTGGATGTATGTTAGTAGGTGTTGTTTTATAGTTTATTTTTTTTTCTTAGCGAAAAAATAATACCAAAATCGAGATCTTTTTTCATTTCATTGTTGGCAATACTTGATAAATGTTGTTATAAATTATATTTGTTGTTGTTAGTTTTGCTTATTGTTTTTTTTTTTTTTTTGTACGACCACGTTCACATTTCGATTTTAACAGACTTAATGGCGTCGTATTCAAAACTCTATATAAATAATTAACATTCATTTTCTTTACTCTGTTATTGCAAAATCTTGTAGATCTTCTCTTTTGTTTCTTTTTCACATTTTTTTACTATTTTTAAGTTTAATTTTACTCCTTTGATGGCGATAAACAATTCTTGTTCATCTGTATAATTATGTTGGTTTCTGTTATAAGATTTTTTCTTCTTCTTCTTATTCTTATTACTTGATATTTTACATAAAAATTGCTGAAATGACCTTGATAGTTTATGTTTTTTTTGTTTATTTTATTTTGCCTTTAATATACGCTACTTTATTTGAATTATATCGTGATGATGACCACAAATTATAGGGAGTTTTTTTATTTATTTATTATTTTTATTTTAGTTGGAAATTAAAAAGAGGGAACGTAGTAGGAAAATGTTTACTTTTTAAAGTACCCTATATGTGGTATTTTAAGTTTGATATATAAATATTTATATCTGGAAAGGTTATAGAGAATTTTTGCTCTTAACTAAAGTCACTTAATAGGAAATACTTTTATAGCAATCTCTTGTAAAGACTTTTTAGATTATTTCTTTAGAGATATCTCTTCATAAACAATTCTACACAATTTTATCTATACTTTCGAATATATACTGAACCAAAAAAGTAGTAAATATAACGAAAAAGGTTATCTAATTGAAGAAAAGTGGTAAATATTAGCCAATGAAACCTGTATTCATCATAACGAAAAATTTCGTTAAGTTTTCGTAAATTCTTTAAATTGACGAAAAATCATCAATATGACTTTTTGAATTCGTTAATAAAAATGCGGTTAACTTGAATAAATATTATTCAATTTGAATAATACATTATTCATTTAAGGAAACTTAAATTTGAAAAAAACTTATGTTAATTAGAATAAAAATCTGTTTATTTTTTATTTTCGTTAAAGTTCTATGAAAAAAATTCCTTAATATAACCTGCGATATTTGATTCAGTGTAATTGCAATTTTAGTTTATATTTTTATATATATATAACTGATCAGGGTCTTGCCAATATATTAGATTTTGATTTACTTCGGAATTATGACTATGATCTAGTCATTTAGTTTTTCAGACTTAAGTCAAATAAATAATTAAGTCTAGACAATAATTATGAATTTAGAATATAAAATAATTCTAATTGAAGTCAGAATTAATTCTGAAGTAGTTTTATCAATTCTGACTATGTTTTGTAAGTCAATAATTAACATAGTTTAGTTGGAAATAAGGAAATAATATGAAATCTGCTGCATCAAAATTAAAAATATTCTGTTTTTAAATATGGAAGTTTTGAATAAAGTAATTTTATAAAAAAATTTAATATTTTAAAATAAAAAGAAAAAATATTGTAATGTAATATTTTTTTCTATTTTTAGGAAAAAATATTTACTTAATAAAATCTTAAACTATTTTTTTTGGAAAAAGGTACGTTTTTATTTAAATTTAATTAATTGAAAAAAATATTTAACAAAAAAATAAAAAAAAAAAATAATTTAAAAAAATTATTCTTTCAAAAAAAGTTGTTTTATAAAAAATATTTTTTGAAGAAATATTAATAATAATAATAATAAATATTAAAAAATTTAAAGTAAAAAAATTAACAAAAATGTCACTTTAAAAAATTTAAATTTTAAAATTTTAATTGAATACAAATTTATTAAATTTTTATTGGTTATGATCAAGGTATTATTTCATAAAAGACCCATATAAATGTCCCCACAGATTAGAATTTTAACCCTTAAAAATCCTTAATATAAAACGATTTTTACCAAATTTTACAATATATATATGTTATTCTAAATGATGTGCCAAATTATACGAGGATCGGTTTATTATTTCGCATATGTCCCATACAATCTTCATTCGAATATCACGTTGAAAAGTATAAATCTTACATTTACGTGGTTATTGTAATAATATTTATATTATAAATATAAGCAAAAATCGCTGTGCGAAATTATACGAGGGTCTGAACATAATTATCTTTACCTCCCATATAAACAGTGTTACCGTTGCTGGGACTTTGGTCACCTATTGCGACTATTTCATCTGCGTGAGACTTTTTGTGTTCTTTTTTCAAAGTTTCTCTTTTTGTTTAATTAACGTTTTCGAGATAGAACTTCATGACATTTCATTAAATTGGCTTAACAAAGGAAAAATAAATAAATTTTTTATTAATTTTTACGATGGTCGTTCAAACATTTTTCAAAGCTGTCATTTATAGCCAATAATGTGGTGAAAAGTATTACATAGTCAGGCTTGATCAACTATAACGCTTTTATTTGTTTTTATTTAAGTTGTATTTAAAAATTTTAATTTTTTAGACAATAAAAATAATAATAATAATAATAATAATAATAATAATAATAATAATAATATTATTATTATTTTCTTCCGTAAAAAATATTTAAAATCTTTTTCAAAAGAAAAGCCAATAAAATAATAAAAATTTTCGGGAAATTTTTAATTTTGGAAGAATTTATAAAACAAATTTTAATAAAAATTAAAAATTTTGAAAAAAAAAACAAAATATTAAAAATAATAAATATTCAGCAGACCCTCACAAATAAGAACCAATTTATTTCATTTATAGCTCTAATTTCTGAAATGTTCTAATTTCGGGACATTGAGGAATAAAGACCGATATCGGCTAAATTAATCTTAAGTCTTATTATTACATAACAAAAGACGTTTACTTTTATATGATTCCTTTCGCTACCGAATATCATAAGTTTTATTCAGTACTTCCCTTTTTTATATTTATATCACTGGGAATAAAAAATGCTCAGAAATTGGAACCACAGGTTTTTATAATCAAATTTCTATTTTTATAAAAAATATTTGTTTTTTTTATACAAATTTTATTTTTGTTAAAAAATGGAATTGAAAACTAACGAATTTTAACTTTAAGTGAAATTGTGATATATGATAAAGATCAGATCCATAAAATGTTAATGTTTCTATCATTTGGTTCGTTAAAATCGAAATATAAAGTGAACCGAATCATACTCTATATATATGAACCGTTAAATAATATCAAAAGATAATTTTTTGTACATTGTCCCATTATGGATTATTGTCTTCCTACATAAGACAAACACTATATCCCAATTAGGAGAAATATGTGCGATTTTAAAATCCAAATTATGTTGAAATTCCTTGTATTTTATATAAAAAAACAAAATAATTTGAAAGGCACCTCAATATTCGTTATTTATCTTCAAAAACCATTTAACTCTTATTTTTACTCCCTTTCCAACCAACATTAATGAAATATATATTTAAATTTTAAAAATAGAGTTCTTTTTTAAATTATATCTGCAAATTGTTAATTATATGTGTATTTTTGTAAATAGTCCAATATTTGTCTACAATAACAAAAAAATATATATTCAGACAACCACAACTACACAAAGAGAGACTATAATTTTAAATGGCCTGCTGGGAGGTGTCTCCCTACAACAATGTTAATTTTGACAGATTGTCTGATATTTAAGTTTAATATTAAGGTAATTATTGTGAATGTGCGTTAACATGACGTGATCAACTTCCTGGTTATTAAGGTGAAAAAAAACATCCTTTGTTTTAAAATCTCTTCAAGGAATTCCAAATTGTAATATAAAGAAAAATGATTTATTTTAATGAAATTTTGTGATTTAAATAAACAACCTTGTAAATTGAAAAAAAAATCCCTGAAATTTATTTCACCATGAATCATTTGTAATCTGAAATTTAATAAAATGGAATTCATCACGTTCTATTTAAATATTGTAAAATAATTTTATTGTTTAAATTGCTAGAAAATTATTTAATTGAAGTTAGATTTTTTTGTTAAATAACATTGATATTATGATATTAGGAGTGAGATCGAAAAATTCTTAACACACATTTTTCATAGAAAACCTGGTTCATTTAGAAGGAATGGTCCATATGATGTCTCTAAAATTAAAAAATAAACAACTTTTTCAAAATATCTTTCAACGTAGAAGGAAACCAGTCTAGATAGCTCAATGCTCAGACTATATAGTAGAAAAAGTTAACGCCAATTCAGGTTTAAAAATATACAATACTAAAAAAAGTTCCTGTTAAGAACACTGTAAAAAATTTAAGGTCCAGAAAAAGAGTACGGAAATTGAAGTCAAGTTTTCAAAATAATTTTGCTGCATAATGGAGGACGAAAGAACATATGTTCTGGAAGATTTTTCGCAACTTCCTGGTAAAAAATTTTATTTTGGCTGATGCTTGAGCGAATATTAAAAACAAGTTCTTGGCATGGCGAGCAATATCGAGTTTGCGGCAAAGGAAGCTAACCATTTGTTACAACGGGATTTATAAATATTTTAATTTAGGCTTTCATTCATAAGATTCCATAGTGTGTCCATATTTTTTTGGCCTGACTTGACATCCTGTCATCGTACCAAGAGAAGCAAATCCTTCAACCTGGCCGGAACTACGGTCAGCGTGCTCTTGTTAAAAGGGAATTGAAGTGTAACAAGTAAGAATGTTACAGTTGATCGGGCCCGAGTATCTAATACCCAACACCACAATATTCGTTATGTTATTTGCGAAAAATTAATGAACGACTCTGTGCATTTATTACATAACATTTATGTGAAAGTTATACGTTTAAAATGAATTATTCTGGGGAGTTATATGGCAGCCAGAAGAAATTATGGACCGACCGACCATTGTATAATTTCGTACATCGATTTTTGCTTATATTTATCTTAATTTGGCCAATGTTTATTGCAATACCAACGTACATATAAGATTTATGCTTTTCAGAGTCATATTTGGGAGGAGGGCTTGCACAGGATCACTGAGAAGAAATGTACCGAATATTGCATAATTTGCAAAATTTCGTTTAATTTGTGTTATATTTAGGAATTGTATGAGCTTAAAACCTCATTCCGGGAGGACATTTGTATGGGAGTTACCTGGAATATTTAGACTGAATATTGCCAATTTAAATAGGCTTCGTCCTTGGGCCTAAATAATAATACCAAACAAATTTTATCAAGATATCTAAAAAATTGTGACCTGTAGAGTATTCTCAACGTTTAAAAGAACAGCCAGCTGAACAGACATCGTTAAATCGACTCAGAAAATGGTAAAAAGTGGGTGTAGCACAATTTTTTCCGTATGTTATAATCATTAGCACGAACGCATAATACCCCAACCACGTTTGGTGGAGTAAAGTATAAAAAAGGAGACCAAAAGTATGGTAGGTTTTAAATGGAGACAGACTATCTGACCGAGCAAAGTTTACAAAAACGTTAATGAAAGGGGTTTATGAAAAAAGTTCAAAATTTCATCACTAATGATTAAAACTATAAAAATATTTTTAAAATTAATAAATTTAAATCTATTAAAAAATCGAAATTGTAAATTCATTGGTCTTGATTTTACTAACATGTTAAGAATTTTTCAATCTCACTCATTATTTTTTTTATAAGATTTCATTATTTAAGTGGAACTTTTAGAATTCACTAGTTTTTGTTTTTCAAAGAAATCCGCCTGTTTGATTAAATGATTTTTTCATGTTGTTGTTGTTGTTTGCAATTGATCATTGTGAAATCTCCCCAGTTTTGTTAAAAAAAAATCGTTTGTAATTATTTAAGAGAACGTATTAAATGGCGTAATTACTTTAGAGAATTTTTATTTAATGTTTTGTAAAACAAAAATTTCCATTGTATTTTGCAGTTGGAAAAATGATTAAATCTCATTAATTTATTTATGCATTTAATCATATAAAATTCTTAAAAAATTAAATCACATTTAATTAGTTTCAAATAAATTTTATTTAATTAAATAAGATTGAGAACAAGAAAATAGTTTGAATCATTAAAAATTAAATTAATTTCAAAATAAAATTAAAACTAGAGGAGTTAAAATAAAATTACATCCGGTTTCTTTAAGAAAATCTGTATCAAATCTTTAGAATTTTATCTCAAAATAATTTTAATATTTTTTCTTTCTGGTAAAATGAATTTTACACTTGTGTGTAAGAATTCTTTTATGTGTCCCAAAAACAGCTGTTAAAATTGTTTAAATAATAATATTTATTTTCTTGTCAATGCCACCTTTAAGATTTTTATACCCTACACCACCGCAATTGGTGAAGTGGGTATATTAACCATGTCATTCTGTGTGTAACGCTAAGAAGGAATATCTCAGATTCCATAATGTATTTATATTATTGCATCAATTCAAATTCTGAGTCGATTTAGCTATGTTCGTCAGTCTGTCTGTCTGTCTGTCTGTCTGATCATTTGTTATAGTCCTGAAATGTTTCCTATTTTAAGCTCGCAAAATCGGTTCAGTATATTAAAAGATATAGACCAATATATAAAATTCAAGCGAAAATAGTTAATATTAATTCGAGAAATTAGAATGAATTTTGTCATAATATTAAGCTTGAGAAATTCATTATCATATCAAAAATCGGTTCTGTAGAAAAAAAGTCAGAGCCAAAATTATATCTCATTAAGAGTTTTGTGTTATATTTAAGAAAAAATTTTAGATATTGTATACGTGTATAAGTGTATGTATGTAAACACGCATTTGTGGTGGAGGGTATTGAAGTTTCGGCATAGTCGAACATTGCATTTTTTTCATTCATTTTAAATTTTTTCTTTCTTAAATATTTTATTTAAATAAATTATTATTTACTCAGTTTTTTATTTTATAAATAATAATGATTAATACCGCCAAAAGAACTTTTATTCATTTGAATTGACCTCAAATTCACACTCTTCCAGCTTGATATGAAAATTCATAAAAAAAAAAATCCGGATGCATTAACAAGATATTTAATTTCTCAAATTACACGTGCCTTTACAATTGTGGTCTTTTAAGGTAAATATTTGTCAAAGATCTTAAAAATAAGATCTTCATGTAGTTTTATTTGTTCAGAATGTTGAACGTGAAAAAATGTGTTTTTCCTCTTAAAATAAATAAAAATCAACAATTGGAGTTTATTTAGGTTTTTTTCATTAATTCAATAATGTCAAGAGATAAGCCTGGTAAATTTTTATTTAAATTTTCCTCATTATCGTATTTTATATATGTATTTTTCGATTTTGGCTTTTGTTAAAGATCCATTTTTTAAAAAACATCATTGGTATTGGAAATACCAGACACAGTGGTTCCATACTACTTTCCTTGGAAATATTACTATAACTTAGAAACTACTGAATATTTTACATCACCATAGGTGGACAGTCACAATTTACTTTAAAGTAAAAGTCCGTCTGGTTGGTTGCCTGTTTAATCATACAACGTTGTACAGTGATTCTAAATCGATTTTTTTTGAAAATAATTATGTAGCTTGTGAACTGTTAAAGATATTGTAATGAAACCTCACGTGGTTAGAGATTCAAGTTGATTTGAATGAGTACAGTTCGTTTTTATTTCACCTTCCAAAATTGACCACATCGAAATTCTCCAAAAAATAATGTATAAATTAAGAGAAAATTTTGTATATATATATAGAGGCCTTGCAGTTTCAGAGATATAGTTAAAATAAATTTTGTACCTTTATTACCCTTGTTTTTCTTTCAGTTCAAATTTACTTTAAATTATCTCCAAAATTGATTTTCTCTTGGACAACTTTAATAATGACAGAGTGATCATTATGTGAAAAAATAATATTTTTAAAAAATTTTTATTTGGATTCAGTATTTTCGTCTAAAAAAATGGGATTATTTTTTATTCTCGGTTTTTAGTAAAAATTTCATTATAGTGCTTTAACAATAATTTTACTTTTCCAATTTTCAATTCTAACTCTTTTCGGAATTATTATAAATTTTTGAAACAAAACAAAATTTCAATATTTGTTATTAAAAATTGTTAACATTCGAGTTCCATTATTTTCAGATCTACCAAATATTTGTGTAAGAAGTTAATATTTTAGTTGGAAATCCAACCATTAACAGGCTTCTTCAAGTTAAATTTAGCTATTTGTACCTTATACCGCCATTGGTGGTTGTGGTATTTTGTGTTTGTGCAGCTGTTTGTAACGGGCAAAAAATGGGCATAACATCATTTTAAGTACACTGTTTGATTCAGAATCAAATTCTAAGTAGATTTAACAATGTCCGTCCAACTGGTTATCCATTTAAACATTGTGAACAAAATGCAGGTCGTAGATTTAAAGATTAGCTTGGCCCAAAGACGATGCTTCTTTAAATTGATGATAATTCATGCCACCTATTGCAAAAATCAATGTGCAAAATATCAAGCGATTTTTAATGAAATATGTCACAAAAATGTCTTTAATACCTCACTTAAGCGTTGGTACTGTAATAATTGGTAAAATTGAGTTAAATATAAAATCGATATTCGAAATTTTACGAGGGTTGCTGCATAATTTTCTAAAGCTCCAATATTATCCACCAGAAAAATCCCACATAAGTTTTACACAAATATTAATATCATATAAGTTGCATTTTTATTGTCTTTCTCCTATAAACGCACTTAATTAAACGAGGATCCTTTGTTGTGGATTACTGACATTGATTTCACTAATTTTTTAAGAAGATCGAAATCATTTTCTCCCAAACTTTTTTATTTTTAGTTTTAGGTCTGTTGAAGTCGTTATGCTTACAATTTGGACATTATTTTAATAAATCTTTTCATAAACCATAACAGAATCACGAAATTACGTTTTAAAAACTGAACATCTTTTGATCCTAAATTTTGTTTTGTATTATTTAAAAATGTATGTATTTAAAATGTAAATATAACTTCTTACTTGTTTTAATCAATTTCTGGGGCAAATGATTCAAACAAAACTTAAAAATAATTTTTATCCAAAACAATAAATATTTAACAAAATTTAAAAAAATGCATATTTTTGTTTTAATTTTGCTTATAATTGTCTTTAATATTTATATCTTATTTTTTTCAATATAATCTATCAATATTTATAAAATGATTACTCAATTATCAATCATTAAAACAAAAGATTTAAGCAACAAACCTCTAATTAACAGAATCCAATCTCAAGAAGCCAACCCATTCCAATGAGCTTCTTATTAACTAAAAAAAATCCGCCTAAACATAAAAATAAATTTAAATTATTAAAAGTTGTTTTTAAAATAGATTTACTTTTGCTTTAAGCAAAAATATTCTTTAAATAAATACGTGTTTTAAAAAATTAATGAAAACCAACACACCTTCACAGCAATAAACCTTGACCTCAGATTAAGCAAAAAAAAAAAAAAAGCTAAAATAGAAAATAAAACAATTCACTTATGCAAATCTAAAATCTATTTATAACTTTGCAATGATTATTATTCATTTGATTTTATTTATTTTTCTTCTTGTTGTTGTTTCTTTTTGTTGTAAAATACTACAATTTATTTTCAATTGTCGGCACTTAACACGTACAAATAGAAGAAAAATATTAACGACTTGATGGCTATAATTCAGGCTCATTGTTAAAGCCGTAAATAAATAGAAGTTGGTAGATTTTTTTCTTCTTTCTACATATATTTTTATCTTTGTGGGTCTTAAGAAGAAAAACAAAACAAAAACGCTAGAAAATCTAAAGACTCATATAAAAGTTTGGCAAAAAAATGTTTAACCCACGCATTAGAGGTATTTTAATGCAATTGTTTCATTTTAGTCTTTTTCTCCTTTAAAACCTCTAAGTAGATGACAAAGAAAAACAAGTAAAAATGCTATATTCGGCTATGCCGAATTTTAAATACCATCCAACACAAATGCATGTGAAGTAGATACATTAATAAAAAATACATTTCATACATTGGAAATTTATACATTGGAAAATTATTTATATTTTTGGCTATAACTGAACCGATATTGATATGGAATGGTAATGAAGTACATATAGTTTAATATTATGCCAACATTGTGGCAAAATATCAATCTAATTTGTTGATACAACTTGGAGGTTGCCTCAAATATCGGTCTATATCTTTTAATATACTGAACCGATTTTGCTGAATGTCTCAGGACTAAAACAAATATTCAGGCCAAATTTCATTGAGCTCTGTCAATTATTTTGGATATGAGCGTGCCAAAAAGTAGGCAAATAGACAAACGGAATTAAATCGACTCAGATTTTGATTTGATGTAACAATATATATTTTCATTATGGGACCCGGGATGATTCCTTCTTAGCGTTTCACATGGAATGACAAAATAAATATACCCTCTTGTGATGGTGGAGCGTAAAAAAACTGAAATTTATGCAACAATTTGAAAAATACTCTTGTGATAAAGAGCAAAACGACAGAAAAACCGAAAAACAAGGTAGTGACCACGAAAATCAACTTCAAGAGTAGACTTTTATTTGTTTTGTTTTGCTCTATTTTTGCAAAAATGTTTGTTTGTCTACTTTTCTTTTATTTTATTTCAATTTAAGTTGCTGAGATGGCTTCTGTTGTTGGTTTTAAGCCATTTATTTATTATGGTCATGTATTTAAGACCTTTTTTTCGAACTTAAGTCTTGTTATTTGAACAAGATTGTTTTTCTTTTTCCTCAACTTCTCTTTTATTTAGTTTTCTTCTTGTTGTTGTTTTTTGTTAAAAAAATAGTCTTGTAAATAAATGTGATTTTATTAAGACATAAAGACGATTTATCTCATAAACTTGAGTATTAGACGAAATGACAAAAACTTAAGAATTAAATATTTTAAATTGTTTCTTTCTATACCCAACATCACTATAGGTAATTGGGGTATTATGTGTTTGTACAGATGTTTTGAACGGGCAGAAGTAATGGTGATACAAGATAGTTTCATTCGACTACGAATAATTTTCTGAGTTGATTTAACGGTGTCAGTCTAGGCTGCATATCCAAGTAAAGCTTATCAGAAAAGTTCGGTACGCAAGTTTTAAATATCATGATGAAATTCTACTTTTAAAATGTTTAAGTTTTAAATTTTAAAAATTTTGAACATCTTGAGTCAGTTTTTTTTATTTATCCAAAAGTTTTGCCCCGAACTTATAGAATATAGATTTAAATCGATATCTCTCATAGTTTAAAATAATTAATTTTCAATTTAAAAAATCAAAACAATAAAAATTACACAAACAAATATCTTTTTTAAGTTTGTATTTTCAATGAAATATAGAACTTCTGAATACCCTACAAATGATGGGTAGAGGCTTTATCCATGCCCCAAATTTCATGAATTTTTCACTTGCAGTTTCAGAGATATGATATGTGCAAAATTCTGTTTCTAAGGCGTATATCTCTCCCCCTGCCTTCTTCAAAATTTTGTAAGTCTTTAGTATTTTGTTATTAGAGACAAATTTTCTTTAAAATTATCAGAGATATGCGTTATTAAAAAATTTTATTTCTTAAGGGGGACACCACTCCTCCGTGCCCTATCCGTAAATGTATTCTACAAAATGCGTTGTCAAATCACTATTCATGTGCTAAATTTCGTAAGATTTTTTGTATAAGTTATGGTAGCATGAGATGTTGAACAGTTTCGTTTATAAGGCGGGTACCCCTCTCTAGAGCCAAATTTCAAAATGTTCCATTTTTAAAGTTGCCTCAGATACCGATCTATAACTTCTTTCCACTGAACCGATTTTGCTCGGAAGCATGTGCTTAGTCCAAATTTCATTGAGATCTATCAATAATTTGGAAATGCGTGTCAATAACAGACAGACATAACTAAATCGTACTAGTTTTTATTTAATGCAGAATATGTAAACTCTTTGGGGTTTTAGATTATTCCTCCTTGGCGTTACACACGCAATGACAAACTCAATATACCCTCATCAGCACTTATGATGGTGAAGGTTATATAAATTTAAATGCGAAGTTAAAATCCTCTATAACTCAGTAAATACTGCGTTTTTATCATAATTACCTAAATCTATGATCATCATAACTTGCAAAACAGATCATTTTCAATAACAAATCTGATAATACTTAAAGTTAAAAACAGTTTAATCTTAGAAGTACTACTTTTTGACAAATTTAGTTTAAACTGTGATCACTTTATTAAAATTTTATGTATGTAACTGATTATACCGAATGAAACGATTTCATCGGAATAAAATTTCGTTTCATGTCCGTTCGTTCTGTCTGTCCGGCTGGGCGGTCCATGTAAGCGTTGTAAACCAACAAATTTTTAAATCATCTCGATGAAATTTAGTACATATTTTTTATTTTTAAGCCTAAGGACGGAACCTCATTGAAATTGGACCCCCCATTCGATTTCAATATTTCAGGTACCTCTCCATAACCAATGTGCCCTGGGAATGGGGTTTTAAAGGTCGTAAAGGGTGTTCTAAATATATAAACAATATCAATTGAAATTTGCAACAAGTGTATGACATTGTAAAGCAATGGTACTAAAATATGAGCGGGAAAATATCCATTACCATTTGTCCATTACCAAATGTCACTTTAAAGGGCACAAATTTCACATATACATTTGAATTGTAATAATAACAGATCAATAAAAATAAATATAAGATGTTTAAAATTATACGAGGATCGGTTTATAATTTTTTGTGGATCCCATATAACCCCAAAAAACTAATTTCAAAACTCATAAGTTTAACATAAATGTAAGTGTCACAGTATTCTACTTCACACTTAAGAATAAAACAGAAAATAAAATTATACGAGGGCAGTTCGAAAAATTTTCGTGAATGCCATTTTTAAGCAACAATGTGTTGTAGGGTATTAGATAGTCGGGCTTGACCGACTATACATTCTTATTTGTTTATTATGAAAATTTTCTTTATGCTTTCTATTCATGTATGTTTAAAGCACAAAAATGCATTTTTACATTTTCATAAACATTACAATGCATTAATTTTTTCATATATTAACAAATTGTTTTCCAAAAATTAATTAAATTCCACTGAGGAAAAAAAATAATCAATAAAACTAATAAATTTTGATTTGTTTATTGATAAAATTTTGAAATGTCAAAGTTGCCAACTCATTCATAATTTCAATTAACATGACATTAGATAACGACGTTTATTTTCTATTTAATACCAATATTTATGAATCATTTAGGGAAATTGCTTTAATTCTACACACAAATGTAAATAAAAAAAACTTTCGATTTCGAATAAATCATTAATGCAAACGGTAATTTAGACACCGAATACGAACCAGTAAATAACCTAAAATGATGTAATATTCAACACAAAGAAATTTACCAAAAAGAAAAAAAAATCAATTTACGATAAATGAACAATTCAGATGTACATATGTGTGTATGTGATGTGTGTAATAAAACAAAATTGGTAAACAAAGAAAATATATAATTTCATTCATGCATTTTGCTTTACATAAAATTTAATTTGTTACTGATACGACACAAATGCAGACACCATCAGCAACCAGCTTTTTTTTAATATTGCACTGTGGGGCAAAATATAATTTTTTAGGGAAATTAATTAATAATATTACTTCTATAAATTTTTTATTTTAAATCCGTAGAACTTTATTATTATTTAAAATATTCAAAGGGCTTTTGGAAATCACTAACCGATTTTAATTAAATTCGTTAAAGTATTTTCTGGTTTTATACAAATTTATTATAACTTAGATCCCCATAGAAATCACTTTCTCAATCGGCTGGAAGCGATGAAAGTACAGGTATCTTGCTGAAATTTGGCATGTCAACTTTTTTTCGATTATGATCGTTTCATTGTTTCATATAGCCCCCATGAAAGGGGGGTTAAATGTGAATCAATTTTATAAAATTTAATACAGAAGTTTTTCTAAATAATTTTTAAAATTTTAGTAGGATCAGTCTATTATTTTCCATACTTTTCAAACAACATCCACTTCCAAAATCACTTCAAACAAGAATCGATATTCGAAATTTTACAACGATCTGTCCATAACTTCCCATTGTACAAAGTTACCAGAAGTATCATAAAAATATATTGAGTTCTTAAGCAAAAATAAAAAAACACACACAATTCCACTCTTTTTCGTAGGTTAATTTATAACCAACTATAGGGTTAAGGGTATTTCATAGTCAGACTTGACTGATTAAAACTTTCTTTCTTGTTTTCTTAAGATGTTTGTAATTCAAAGAGATTGTGAGCCTTTATTCTTCAAAATTTCTCTAATCTAAAATCATCTATTTATAAAGTTGTGGCCTGTAAAATGTCAAAAAAAAAAAAAAAAGATGCACACCATAACATCGACTAAAAAAATTGAGTTGATTAATACATTTTAAAGTGGGTTTTTTTCTGTGCACAACTCCCCAACCACCCATGGTGCAGAACATAAAAATATCAATAATGTAATTTTTCTGATTTTTGGCCTTGATTTTTGTACTTAAGGAATGAAAAAATTTCGAAAGCATTTTTTGGAGACCAAATCAAGATTTACGAAATCGAAATGGAATGGAATAGGAAAAAATGGTTTAAAAAATATACAATAAGGTCATGAGTCATGTCAGAGTTATTTTAATTTCATAGTTCTATTCCCAAAAAAGTTGGAAGGTTACATTTCCAAACTTGAATATGAAGTTTTATTCATTAACTTTGTCAATCCGCGGATAACGTCAAGAAGGAAATATTCTAGTTCCAAATCAAAATCTTAGACGATTCCATTATGTTCGTCTGTCTGTTGGAGATGCCTTAATATTTGTTCAAATTCAATGAAAATTACCGAATTGTTTATTGTTGTCCTAAGCAGTAATATCCGTCTAATAGAAAATGTTATAGATCAATATTTGAGACAAATTCAAAATTCAGACAAATAATTAATTTGATTAATAAATATTTTTGAAGAAACAATCTAAAAGTTGCCCAGATTATTTGTTATTTTTCTAAATTTTAATAAAAATAATTGTAATTTAAACATACATTTATACATACTACATAACTCTGTCAAAAATCATCGAAATCGGAAAAAAGTTATAATCTAAAATGTGCAAAATTTTGATACTCCACAATATCAATATGTTATATAGTTCGAAATTTTAAAACATTTTTTGAAATGTCTCACATACATTTATTTTAAAATATGAAAAGGTCGTACTGCACTGGGTCCATTATTAAATCAAGGTCAAATATGGTCTCTGCGGAATCTGATTTTAAGTACAAAAACCTCTTAAATGTGAAAAAATTCTGTAAAAACTGGAACGATTACTTATCTGATAGTATTTTATATTAATAACTATTTCAACAAATGTCGGCCCATATTTAATTATATTTCCATATAAGACTTCTTCTCGAAATATGGGTTTAAGTTAAGCAAACTCTTAAATGTATATCAGTTATATAGCATATCGGCGAAATTATTTTTCGTTATAGTTTGTTATAGCTTCCATGTAAGGCATCACACGAATAGTGTTTTACGCTAATATAACTTTTAAAATATAGAACAATTCTATAGAAATATATCTAATTGTCTTTAATATATCTAAGTAATTATCATATCGGTCAATATTACACTGTAGCTACCTCATAAGACCTTTTGTCGGAATAGAGTTTTAAATTAATAAAACTCTTGAATATTAAAGCGATTTAATAAAAATTTTTTAATAATAATTTTAGACTTGGCCTAAACATATGAAACGAGTTTCAAGAAAATCAATCCATATTTCTCTATTACATCTATATAAGGCCCCTATTGCTTAATACTTTAATATTTAGTTATTCTACTAAAATTCTGCATAACGATTTTTGCCAAAGAAATTAATTTCATAAATATCGGTCTTTAATTTGATGATATCATTTGATTGTAGCTGTCTTATAAGTCCCCGTCACGGAAATAAATTTTCAAAAAGTGTAACGAATCGATCATTGAGATCACCGGTTCATAGATACCCTTTTTCAGAAAATGAGTTAAAATCCAAAAAAACTTAAAATTAGTTCTCTAATGTATTAGAGTAATGAAGATTATTTAAGATTCTTAATTATGTTCATAAGATTTTCATCCCGCCCCACTGTTGATGGTACTGTTACACATTCTTACATTTGGTTATAGTGTGTATAGATGTATGTACGTATGTCTGATAGCTTTACATATACGTATGTCTGGTCTGGTGGATTGCCTGACTCTTGTATGTTTGTACATGCCACCCATTATCAATAATGAGCCATGAACAACAGAAGAAACTAAATTGAAGACAAAAACCAAAAAAAAATGTTAAAAAAATCTTATGTAATTCTTGAAACTTTATGTAAAGTATTTAAATTTTCAGTTATATTACTGTTGTTTTTTTTTTGTTCACTTTTAATCTCTTCAAGGTTAACTGAAAGGAAAACAAATCACGTCGTAAATTTTGGTAAAAAATACAAAACAACATAAATAAATATTTCTGTTTTCAGTTACCTGTATTTAAGAAATACTCTGAAAAAAAGTCAAAACTTTAAAAAGAGCAACACAGAAATAAATTGATATGTTCATTTAATGATTAAATTTTTACATGAATTTTTTTCTTCTTCTTCTTTTTCTTTAGATAATTTAACTTTTTGTACAATTTTGTACTTTTTTCGATTTTAACTGGCTTGTTTCTTCTTCTTCCTCCTCTTCTTTTTTTCTGGGGCGATTAAAATTTAGTTTTGTTCCCCACGTACTCTTTTATGTTTAAATATAAATAATTTTATTTTTAAGAGAGATTAATGTTAAATTTATTACATTAAATAAATATAATCACAAAATGATTAACGATGTCAGGAAAAAACTGAAACTCTTTGAAAATTGAAAGTGAATAAAGAAAATAAAATTCACTTTGTTTTGGAAATGGAAAATAATATTAATGGTTTATATTTTAATAAAATTTTGCTTAAAGCTTTAGAGGGGAGAAATCGAAAAGAAGTTAACACCCATTTAGCTTCTTGATTTCTTGGGAAGCTAAAGTTTACATTTGAAAAATCAACTAATAAATCTTTGATAGAAAACATAACAAAACTGACTTTAAAAGAAGATTTTATATTAAAAACTATAATTGGTTTCAATCTTAAGAAAGAAGTCATTTTGACTGCTTTTTTAGTTTTAATCAAGAACAATTTAAATATATTTTACAATGAGGAATTTATAAGAGTTTTTATGACCAAAATCTATTGCAAAAATGCTTTTATTTATTATAAAATTTGATTTGCTTTAATTCCCAATACTTAAAAGGCGGTCACTTTGACATCTTAGAAACTTTTCAATGATCTAATCTATATTATTTTATCAATCAATCACAAATTCGTCTTCTAAATTTTTACATAAGTTAATCAAATTAAACATAATTGGGTTTTTATTAGCTCCAATATATTTTCAAAGTTTCAGAATGTCAGTAGCTCCAATATATGTAAAACATAAGACTTATAGCGCAGTTTCAGATGAAAATAGTTACATAACCAAATACAAGAGACGATCAGAAGGTGGTGTTGATAAGTATATTGTAGATTTGATCGACTATTAAGTTTATAAGCGTTTGTACATTAGTTGGTAATTTAAAATAAAGTCATTTTGACAGCTTTTGATCAATATAGATTTTTAAAAAATATTGTAATAATTTTAATGCTAAACAAATTTTGATCTTTAATTTGTCTACATTTTTATAAATTTAAGGAGAACTATAATATAATGAACTATAATATAATGGAAAAAGTCATAGTAAAACAAAAGACTTAGACAACAAACTTCAATGTCTTTGTTATTGTGTACTTATTTAAACGAACAGAATTGGAAAAAATCTAACTTGCAAACGTGATAGGAGAAGTGTAGGTAAATTTACGTTTTGAGTTTAGACTTTCTAAACCTAACGAGCGCCCGTCCACAGGGTTCCAAATTTGGATAGCTCGGGTCATAAAAATATTTAAAATGATCCAGATTACTTTAATTAAAATTTTGAGCAAATCAGTTATGATATAAAAATGTAGATCTTATATTTCATACACATATGTTCCAACTTTAACCTACTTGTCCACGTGTCGTATTTCCACGGACATAAAAAATCTGCTCATTTCTATTTTGGTAGAGTATTTTTCAGTGTATTTAATTTATTTATTTAAGCCGGATGAGCAAATATTCCCCGCAAGTGCAGACAAACTGAAAAACATTTTTCACAAATGATAGATGAAAGGATCCAGCAGAATTTGTACCAAAATAGTAGTCCATTTGTTAGCTCCTAATTGTTTTTAATATACAACAAATTCACCTTCACTTTTTAACTTTTTGAATCATTAAAGTTTTTAAGATCTTTTTCTGAAATTTTGGAATAAGTTTCATTAAAATTTATAAAAAAAAAATCGATTAAAAGGAAGTAACCATTTAAAGTTCTATACCAATCGGTATGCACCTAGAAAATTATCGTCCACTTTATAATCTATTATAATCTGTTCTTGTTTATCATTTGGTCTATAATATAGTTTCTAAAGATATATTTGCCAGGATACCCAGGATACTTTGTATTTTAAGTTTTTTTGTTTATTATAAATTTATTATTTTTCTTTTATATACTAATTATTCTAACAAAAATTAATTATTTAGTTATTTATTTAAACACCGTGATCTCCAGGTTACCACCACTATATGTGATTGGAGTATTAAGCTTTTGATCAGACTTTTTTAAGTATACCATTCGACTCAAAATCATTTCCTGAGTCAATTTAAAGATGTCCGTTCGGCTGTTTGTTAGTGTAAATGTGAAATATGATGATTGTAGCAATTTTGATCCAAGAATTGGGCCAATTGGATGGGCCCATTTTCAATTTATTATATTTTCCCAATACAAATGTCCTAGAATGGTGTTTTTAGCTCATTAAATTTCTGAATAAAAATAATTCGAAAGATAAAGCAAAAAATTATTCCATAAATTCCATACATAAAAAATTTCTTTTAAATTTCTTCAGAAGTGCTAATATCTCATAAAAAACCCTCCTAATTAAGTATTAATCAATTCATTTCTCCATCGATTCATAGGCCTCACATAAAATCCACTTCTAAACGGTTGTTTATATTGGCGCACTATGGGGCCATTTTGGAAAGAATAATTATTTTATAATTAATATTAATTTCCCATATTTTTATCTACCAAGTTTTACCTAAAATAAAAAATAGTCTTTTAAATATCTTTGACTTCAAATGTAACATCACAAACATAAATATTTTTATTTTATTACATTTTCTACTACTGATTCATAATGACCACACAACAAACGACATAGAAATCCATTATATTATGATTAAATTAAATAGATCGAACTATTGGATAAACATGTTAAACATCATTGTTAAAAAAATGGGTCAATTTAGAGAAATAGAAGAAGAAGAAGAAGAAAAATGAAACTATTACTGCTTTTCCCACAATATTTACGACAACCAAAGTAAGAGAATTTTTATATGCGATACAAATAATATTATTTATGCATTCATTCTTTCATTCATTCTCAATACCAAACAAATTCAAAATGTATCATTTTCATTTGATCTTCATTTTATTCTCTTTGTTTTTATTTTTTTTTACATTTTACTCCTTTTTACATTTAATGCTTTTTGTTGTTCGTATAAATTAAAACTCAGTTAAAATGTGCTTAACAGAGGCAACGGCTTGTTAACGCTTTCAAAGTTTAGTTTATTTTTTTTTTTTTTTATTTTTGTTTATTAACGACCAAATCGTATTAAAATAGTAGAAAATGCCAGCCACATGGCAAGAACTTCTCAACTGGCTATTAAGATAATATATGACCATTTGGTGATTCTATAAATGTTTTTTTTCTGTTGTTCTTTAGAGTATCATATCAATATTGTGGTTTGAAGACAAGATGAAGAAGAAAAAAGTGACTCTATGGAGTCTATTACAAATGTTGGCTACTTAACACACACAGCATGATTAGTTTTGTGTTAAGACAAGACGATAAATTCAAATAATATGATTTCAAATCAATAAAAAGCAGGAGGCCTATTCGGCTCTAAAAAAAAACATATAAATTAAAACGCATTAAATAAAATTTACTTTAAAAGTATTTTGTAATAAATAAAAGTTTTAGATTTTTAAAAGAGGAAACTTTTTAATATTTGGAAAAAATGGGGGAAAAACAAAATTTGGAAAAAAGTCTTAATGTTAATTTGGCGTCATTTAATTTGACCCATTTTTTCTTTGGTTCCAATTCTAACACTCCATAGAAAAGTGTTGAAAATATCTGAATGAAAATTATGAATTTTTGATGACCTAAATGTGTTAAAATTTATAGTTTTAATATTTGTTACAGCATTTTTTCGAAAATGAATAAAATCCAATAAGTAAAAAAGAGGTTGGGCTTATTAAAAACCTAAAATTATTACCTGCTTGTATATGTGATGTGCAGTAGCTGCAACTAATAATTATATTGAAACAAAAAAAAAGAAGAAAGTTGTGGTCAAGTCAAGATTAATTGTAAAATACCCTTAACTATCTCGTGGCATAATTATCACTTATATTTTGTGCTAACAATATGGTATTTTAGATGGTGAACATCTGTTGTAATAATACAATATTCTATACAGACAGAAAAAACATGAAGCAAAATCAACGTTGAACATAGTTGATTTGAAATTGAAAATTTTTTTCATTTAATTTAAATTTAACGTTTTTACGTTTATGGTGAAATAGTATTGTATATATTAGAATCTTTCTATATAAATATATAAAAAATTATATAACAATAAATTTTTAAAATGACTTTAAATTAAAGTTCAAGAATATTCTGAAGAAACTCTATTTACTTTGAAACAATGTTAAATTAACATTTTTAATCTATGAAGCAAAATCATAACAGAAAATTATGTTTATTATTTATATTTTAATGAATTCTGAATATATTTTTGTCTGAGTGTACATTTTTAGGTCCTGTAATAATGTCCTATTCTTGTTTTGCCATTAGAGAAAATTCTAGGCTGATGGTGGATGACTGTGGTCAATATGCACCAACTATGATTTCATCATAGAAGACAGGGAAAGACCTGAACAAAATGAAGATTAAAAATTGGAAATATTACGCAACAAAAAGAAATTTGAAATTGTATAATATTTTTGAGAAAGGAAATCGAATCCTAAATGAATTAAAGTCGACAGTCAATTTTGCTTGTTGGAAATTATGCTTGAGAATTACCAAAAAGTATATGCAAAAATAAAAGAATCAGATCAGTCGAATATCTGTGACGTACAGTAAATTACCTGAAAGAATTTAAAGATTCAAAAGTCGAGAATATTCCACAATATATATTAAGTTGTGATTTGTAGTTTTGAGATATCTTCAAATTGGAAAATTGGAAAATAGTCAGTAGTAAACTTTTCGAGCTGAGTAAAACGATACAGATTGTTTAAAATGTTTATTTCAATTTAAAAATTGAAAATGTTTTTCAGTTAATTATGAACGTAAAGTTAATTTCGGAAGGGGAAGTTATATGAGACCAAAATGTATTTTGTTTTTTAACAAATTTAAGAACTCAGAATACAATTGACTGTTTCGTGTTTTTATGGATATATAAATGTGATTTCTATGGGAATTTGTATGTAAACCCAGAGTTTTATTACAAAAACACTTTTAGTAATTTTGTCCAGATTCTCAGCTAAAAAAGGTTATAAAAGGCTATTTATAACTTTCGTCATCATAATTAGTTTGGGATTTAAAGCATTTATGCAGATATTTCTAAGATATAGAAAAAATATTAATACAAAAACAAATATACAAATAATTTCCTGAGTCGATTTAATGTCGTTATTCCAACTGTCTGCAAATGTTAAATTTGTAAGCACTAAATTTTAGAGATATCTGGATATTTGTCATATATAACAAATATAAGACTAGAATGAAGCTTATTAAATTTAGTTCTAATCGGGCCATTAATGCAGGTATCTCTCATACAAATTTCCTACTTAAGTAAGGTTTTTAGTTCATGCTGATGTTACATATTCATGATGTCAAGCTCGAAATAGTCCCAGACAACTATTAAGAACCTACATAGAATATAATTAACTTAAAAAGGGTGATCAGACACAAGATCTTTCTTCAGAATATGTAAATTAAATGATCAATAACTTAGGAATTATGTATTAAGTTTTTAGTTAAAAAGTGATTTTTATACCCTTCAACACTGTAAGTGGTGATGAGGGTGTATTAAATTTGTCATTTTGTTTGTAGTGACAAGAACTATTCATCTAAGACTCCTTGAAATGTTTATATTCTTGTATTAAATTCAATTTTGAATCGATTTCTGTCTGTTGTTGGCACGCTTGGTTTATTATAATCCGCGATAATCTTAAAAAAAAATTACATCTGCGATAATCTTAAAACTTATCATTTTGAACATTGATTACGACTTATATTACGGCATCTTCAATTTTCAACAAATATGGCAAATTGATATTGCCTTAAATGAGAAATGTTATGCATATCAAAATATTATTGATAGAGCACGGGGGAAGGGTGAAAAGGTAAAAACAAAACCCTTAGTTAACGCATAAATCTACAAATAACACCGAAAATTCATTTGACACATGAAAAGTGCTTCTACAAAGCATTTTTGCAGATTACAAAATTTGCAGACAGGCCACGGGGGAGTGATATCCACCTAACACAAGAAATTATTACTATTTTCTTACAATTATTTATAAATAAAATTATCAAATATCCCCATTATATAAGATGTTGTGGTCCATGTCTAGTTTCATCTTATAGAATAAATTTTGTAGTGTTGGATCACTAAATTTTAATCCTTTTAAATAAACTCTAAATTACGTCATATTGTTTTTCTTGCACTATTTTAAGACTCCACATTGAATTAAAATATTTCGTATTTAAATTTACATACTAAAAATATTAAAAGGTATGTTTCTTAAGTCTTTTGTTTTTTTTTGGTTGTAAAAATATTTAAATAAACTTTAATTAAATTAAAGGTTTTCAACAAATCCATAAACATACTAATTATTTAAAAAACCTCATGTTAAAAAGCTCCTAATTCCAGAAAAACTCACAAAATTTATATTTTTTCTCAAAATAATATTTTCTTTTTAAACCACAATATTTAATCCATATTTCCTCTTTTTCGCTATCACTAAACATGTTGTAATACAATAAATTTACCTAAATCACTTTTTGATTTTCGGTTATTTTCAATTACCTATAATTTGCTTTAACCAAATTATAATAATTATGCGGAAACTTAACATTAAAATGAATTTACAGAAAATGAAGTAAAAACAAAAGTAAAACGAAAAATATGGCAATTTACTCTTAAACAATTGTATTGTATTTTTTTGGGCTATAATTCCTATATTTGTTGTTATTGCTATTGTTGTTATTGTTGAAATTTTAGCTGGCAGCCAAATGTTGTCAATTCAATTTGCAACATTACAAATGTGTATACAATTGAATTTTACTTATTTACTCCTTAATATACTACAAAAAAGAGTAGAAAAGACTTTACAAGTAAAGCCGAAGAAAAAAAACTAAACTAATCATGAATTAAGTTTGGGTAAATCAGCATTAAACCATAGATTAAGTAACATATTGTGGGTGCAAAATGCCAAGAGGATAATTGCAACAAACCAACTTCCAACTACCAACAACACCACCACCAACACTATCAACAACAACAGTAAAATAAACGGCAAAAAAGGCTGAAACCAATAAGAATGCTTTATTTGGCTGATTCGAATCTTCAATACCCTCCACCACAAATGCGTGTAAAGTAAATACGTTATGTTTTGAACTTAAACACTAATGCATACACTCACAGACAGAACACTTAATGAGTCATAAAATATATTAGGTTTTTGGCTATAATATTTTTCTAAACCGATTTTGATATTTTTTGGAATAGTAATAACGCATATAACGCTTAATATTATGACACAATTTCATTCTAATTTGTCGATTTATAATTGGCAATTTTACGAAATGCTTGAACTTAGAGGTTACCGATTTCGATGGTTTTAAATAGAAAAGATCTCAAGACTATAAGGAACACTCAGGCCAAATTACATTGAGCTCAGTTGAATATTGTGAATGTGAGCATGCCAAAAACAGACAGAAAGACGGACATAGATAAATCGACTCAGATTTTAATTTGTTGCAAGAATTCAAAAACATTATGTGGTCTGAGGTGATTCCTTTGTAGCATTACGCACGGAATGACAAACTTAATATACCCTCTTCATCTCTTGAGATGGTGGAGGGTATAAAAAGAGTTGATTAAATAAAAAAATTTTGTTTGATCTAACAATCAAAATGTCTTACTGTCTAACAGACTGTAACTCTGTCCTTCCTTAAAGGAGTTTTGAAAATAGATTTTCATGAATAAAAACTCTATGGAAAAATCATATTTTATGAATAAAAAGTCTCTGAAAAAATTATATTAAATTATTTTGATTTGTTTTGATTTTCTTGTAGTTTTTTTTTTGGCATAATTACTCAATTATATGGGTTAAGAGAAGTTTGGAGGAGGCGGTATGAAAATGAAAGTTTTACGTGACAAATATATGTATAATTTTTGACTTGTAAAATAACGTATAGATGTAATAAAAAATAGGTGGTTTTATAAATTATATGCAACCAATTTAAAGTGCATTTTTTGTGTGCATAAATTAATATGTATGTGCATATGTGTGTTACATTGTACGACACACTAACATATACTTGTTTTTATTGTATAAACATAATTTTTATGGTTTTTGCATTTTATATGTCATAATGACTTGAAATTGAGCTTACAATTTGGGATCTTTTCTTTATATTGTATACACACACATATTTTTTGTCAATCAATTTTTGTTTAAAGTGACCATAATATAATTAAAAATTTTCTAATTTTTTAAAGATATTTAATTACAAGCTTCTTCTACCTGTTGCGCTTTTTTGTAAAAAAATTCTACTCCGGCCTAAATTCCGAAACAATTTAAAAAATCGCGATATTTATTAAAAAATTGTACAGTAAAGATTTTTGCTGTAATAGTTCAAAAGATATTCTATAATTAAATTTGGATGCATCTGGAAGAACAACTCTAATCCTATATTTTGTCCAGCAACAATTTCTCGAAAAAGTTATTGGGACCAAATTTGAAAACTGTCGCTGTTATAATTATTTGTATATTCGAAAATTAATATTTGTTGACTATGGTGACCCTGGATTAATCTCTTCTACATTTTTGGCCAGTAAAAAAAATCCTTGAGAAAATGATTGATACCAAATTTGAGAGCTCTCACTGTTACAGTTCTTTACATATACGATAAACAATATTTGCTTTATGTGAGAGGTACCCCCTCTCTCTGTTCTTATCAAAATTTTTTGTAGTCTATGTTTCGAGTATATTGAGATCATTCTGTGAACATTTCATTAAAAGTGACCCAGCCGTTTTGGAGTCCATACGTTATACACATCCTATTTTATATTTATTACTTCGTTTTGAGGTTTTTGTTATATAAGTAAAAAAATCTGGCCACCTTTTTTTCATATTATTAGACTCACATTTAACGCATGCTCTCGTGCTTTATTTAATAACACTACATGCGTTTACTATATATAATTAATTGGTTATAAAATTAATTAAATTGTTTGTTGCATTTGAGTTTTAAAGAAAATCTATAAAACGATTTGATTACTTCCGTGGATTAAATCACATGAAAGATTTTGTCATCTGTATATAAAAATAAATCTGCGTTTTTTTATCTACGTAAAAATTATGGTACGATCAGGAAGAGAGGTTGTTATGCTCTGAACTTGGTCCTAAAATACTTTTAAATTCGAAATTTAAATTAACATTTTTTTCTCAAAGAAATCTATGAATAAAAATAAATGGAAAAACAGAAAAAAAATTGTATTCTGTGTATCGCTAGCGTGCCAATTATTGAATTTATTTTAAGAATAATATTGTTGCTGCAATAAAATTATTGTTTTTTACAATAATATGTTGGTCACAATATTTTTAGAAATATGTTCAGCTGGCCAACATATTATTATTGATGAAGTCTCAGTTATAACAAAACTATTGTTATAAGACCAGTATATTTTTTTCCAGTTCTGACAATCATAAATATTTTGGGAATTTAAACAAAACTATTAATATTAAATTGAAAAAAATATAAATATCAGATATTTAATTCAGGGAAAACCTTAACAATCACAAGTATTTGCATTATTATAATGGCGTAACCATGTAACTTGGGTTCATAAGCGTTCACAACCATAATACGGTTGTTTGACAACGATATTTTTTGTTTATATACTTTTCAATCACTTCGAGTGTAAATAATTATTAAAATTTAAATTTTATTTAAACAAAATTAAATTTTATTCCATTGAAATCCAAGATGCGGGTGTGGCCGACAGAGTCATACAGAACTATGTGGAACATTGATACGGTTAGTAGAATTGCAAGAGATGGGGTGTCCTTTCTTGTTTCGACAACCAATGTTACCGTTGGTACGACTTTAGTCGAAAATTGCGACTTTTTCGACTGCGAACAACTTTTTGTGCACTTGTTAAATTTTCGTCTTTTTCCCTTTTTTATAATTTGAATTTTCGGCTTGCAACTTTTTAAATTTCATTAATTTGGCTTAGCAAAGGACAAATCAGTACATTTTATATAAATTATGGATGGAAAATTTTAAATTTAGAGCGAAAGAATAATAATAAACCATTAACGGTACTTTTACGAGATCGTAATGGAAATCGAAATAGTGTAAAATTTAAGAAAAAAGTAATTGTTTGTTATTATTTGAGATTATTTCAACATTAAAAGCGGAAACAGAGTAAATTCAGCTGCAACTGTTCAAAACGTGTTAATTTTTTGTAAATAACACTTTTGCTTTGCAAATCACCTTTAAGGTGCGACTTTATTTCCCAAAATCCCCCTTCTGTGCAAGTTGTGAAAAATTTCAATGGTAACGCCTTAATCGAATAATTGTTACCGACGTAGTGCACGTTAAGAATACTATGAATCCGTGGAACCCAAAGATCCCAAAATTTTACTTTATCGAGCATGTCTAACCTTAAAGACATTAATTGGAGGAATTTTGTACACAACATTTTCAAGAAAATATTTTCGTTTCAATTTGGTATCATCTTACTCCAGAAAAAAAAATCCTGGATTACTGATACCAAGGCAGTTAGTTTTTCTCTCAAACGAAGATCAATCTTAAAAATTGTTTGGAGCTGCGATCAGCTGTTTGCTGCAGTACATCATTTTTACTGCAAATTAAATTTGTGAAATCAAATTCCAAATCACTTTTGCACATTATTTTAAGATCAAATCATTAATGAAACTTTCAATAAAAATAACACTCTTTGATGTCGACTATAATCCTATTAAAAACTTTTTTACTTTACCCAAATATATAAAAAAACTCTTGTATCAGTCAGTAATTACTCATTCATCACTTTTAACCAAAAAAACAGAATTTCTCTTCCGCAAATATTACAAAATAAAATTAGAAAAAAACAAAAACGTAAGAAAAACAAGAGTTGTGTGGATATGAGATTTTACCTTTTTTTCTTTAAATAAATTACTATGTCGACACTTGGGAGCGGCTTATACGAATATTATATCCGTAAAATATATTTTCTATTTCGCTTTTCTATTGCAACAAAAAACTTTAATATTTTTTTTAACATTAAATATTGTTTTTAATGTTGCATGTTTTTTATATTTTTTCCATTTTAATCAATCTTTAAATTTTCTATTTTGAAGTTGGCAGAAGAACAGTTGGGATCATAGATAGATTAAGGTTAAAACAAATTTATCTCGAAGCTTAATAAATCGCAAATTTATAAAGTGATTTCCAAAACAAAAATTGAAAAATTCGATTTATGTTTTTAAAAAAATGGAGTCAAAAACGACAATTGAAAAGTGTAATATGGATAAAACCTATATTTTTGCGAATAACGATATATAGAAGAATATTGAGTTATGTATTTTTTAAAAATTTAGTATTTACTGCTAAATTTCTTATCACCACTGTTTCATAGTGTCAGCAAAATGATTGAGTAATTTTTTTGATTGTCTTGTGGCAGAAGTTAATCAAAATCATGTTTGATGACATGCTCTACACTGGAGTAAGCGGTAGTAGTGCTGATGTTTAATAACATTTTAAGACCAAACAAACAAAAAAAACACACCAACAAACTGGCCAAACCATCATGCGACAGACAACTTGTCATACAATGTTGTGTTTTGTTAATAATAATAAAAAGCACTAAAATTTAATAACAAAACAGACAGACATCCAGATGAATAGATTTGATGGTTGGATGAATAAAAATGGACAAAAAGGACAGACAGGGAGACTGACAGACAGACCATTTTAGTTGAGATCACTTTTTAACATTATACTCATATTATATTTTATTATTTTATCTTTTAGAAGAAATAAAATGAAAATATATTAAAAAATAATGAAAGAAAAAGAAATAAGCATTTGAATTAAGTATCCCCCTCCTGATTGTATAATAACTTTCGTTAGAGACACGTTACATTGAGGAGTGTTCGAAAAACAAAAAATCAGTTGCTTATTTAATGTATGTTATAGCTGGATGTATGTATGAATGTTTATAAGTATGAGCAAGCATGAGTTAGTGCATCTACCCAGCTTTTTTTCTTGTGTTCATACTTTACTCTGTTTACGACAGTTTACAGTGGGATAGAATACAGCCAATGATATAGAAATAAGCCTACTAAAAGAAAAGGAAAGTAATTTTCCCATAAAATCAAAGCAACAGTACTATTTTTGAGGTAAAATTTATGAGCGACTCTCCTTTAATTTGATTTTCTGATTTATGCTTAAGTGTGCAGTACATTACATTAACATTTATGTAAAATTTGTACGTTTTAAGGTTTTTTTAAAAGGCATAATTTCATATCTTTTCAGAATGTCATACCTGGTTAAAATCTCAATATTTAGGTCTTTTTTGACTTTTAAACTCCATTTCGGGGGAATATTTATATGGAGATTAAGTCCAATTTCAATAGGCTTCGTCCTTGAGTCAATATAATGATAGATGCCAAATTCCATCAAGATATCTTTAAAACTGCGGTCGAAATTTTCTTTCACAAGGTTAACGTGAACTATCAGTAGGCCAGACGGATAGAGAATATATGGTTGTTTGCAAGAAGTGTGCTGTATAAAAAGAAGCCGTTGAAAACTTAAAGCAGTGTAAACTAAATATAGTGCGCTTTGAATAAACACGGTTGTTTGCAAAAAAAGTGCTGTGCAAAATAACGGTTGTTTGGAAAAATTATGGTTGTTTGGAGAAAGTGTGCTGTGAACAAATACGGTTGTTTGCAAAAAAGTGTGCTGTGAAAAAATACGGTTGTTTGCAGAAAGTGTGCTGTGAACAAATACGGCCGTTTGCAAAAAGTGTGCTGTGAACAAATACGGCCGTTTGCAAAAAAATGTGCTGTGCAAAATTACGGTTGTTTTTAAAAAAAGTGCCGTGCAAAAATACATGTGATGTCTAAACATAAAAAGAAGCTCTTGAAACTTTTTCATGAATACAGTTAGCAGTGAATATGCTGTCGTTTGTAAAATGTGTGCTGTTCAAAACTACGAATATTTGCAAAAGTGTACTGTAAAGAAAAAATACTTTACACAGTTAAAAAATATTTTTGCTTACATATGCAACAAACACTCGGAAAAAACAGATTCAAAAAGTCAAATTCAATGAGGGCTTATAAACAGAAATGTCACAATAGCTTTAGTACCATCAATAAGAACATACAAATCAACGAATAATGTTTCTGTAAAAACAATTTTAGGTTACAAAAACAAACAAGTTTCTTCCTATCACATGGGAGCGAAATTTGACCACATGTTTGGCGATTTAGCATCAAAACAATAAATAGAAGGAATCCCTGGAGTGGTACTGAAACAATAGTTTTAGTATGAGAGAAATCAATTCTATAAATTTTCAAAACTAAAATTAATAAAGAGATATTGGACTCCGGTGAAAGGATATTGAAAAACACCGGAAATACGGGATTTGATGTCTACAATCATAATGGATATAGTTGCTCCTAAAAAGTGATTATCTTTTAAAAAATTATGGAATTGTTTGCATATTAAAATTAAAACTGTTACACTTCTTATATGATTGATGTAATTTCTCTTCATTCTCTCTCCTTCTAAGATCATTACAAATTGTACTCTTATACCGCTTGTCGATTAGACTTTACAGATTTATTTGCCACTGTGTTATCCACAGTTTTTCATTTTTTTATTAAATTTTTAATCTTTTCTTAAATTATGAAAAAATACTACAACAAATCAAACCAAATAATATATTTTCCGCGTACTGCACCAGAAGTCGGAAAAAAACATAAATGAAAAAAATTACATTAAATTTTAATTTTTCATTAAATTACTATCAAGTCAATCAATCTTTTGGGAAGTTAAATTATATTTATTTTTTTTCTTTCTCTTTTTCCCTCATTTCAAATTTATTTTCTTGGTGGGGTTTGTTTTAATGTCAGCATTTTGCAACTACTACTTCTGTTGCTGCAACATTTCTCAAAAATGTACTTAATTCATTCATACGATTACAACAATACAGTTTTTTTTTTGCAATGCACTGTTATATTTATGCAATAGAAAAAATAACTATTGGAAGATTTTGTTTTTGTTTTTGCTATTTTTCTTGATTTAATTTTCGCATAAACAGCAGCAATACCCACCTTAGAGTAAACGTTTGTTTTAAGTATATAAGAAATATATGTATGTGGCTCTAGTTGGGTGGGTCTGATTATATAATACTCCTTATTTAGAATCGTATATTTGTTTTAATTGTAAACTCTAGAGATTTGGCCGTTATACATATATGCCTTATTGTAAGGGAAAATATGCATGTAATTGTATCTCTGTTAAGTTGCGGCATAAAATTTTTATTTAATTGAAAGTTTTTTATTGTTATTAAATCTCTTGATACAAATTGAATTAATTTAAGTTATTTGGTATTTTTGAATATATTTTGTAGTTTAAATTGCAGTTACAGTAAAATTTGTAAGCGCCTTAATGACATTCGAAAATGTCATATTGATATTAGATTCCTTTTCGAAGGATCAAATTTTCATTTTAATGTTCTATTAGACTTTATTATTGTTTCTAATATCCGGTTCAAAGGATCAAATATTCATCAAGTTTTTCATTATTTATTTAAAGCTGAGGAGATATAATCTAAGACCCCAGATAGTATATATATTCTTTGATTAAATCAAATGTTGAATTAGCTACAACTGTCTGTCTGTTGTTGGCACATTCACAATAATTGACAGAGCTCAATGAAATATTTCCTAAGTATTTGACATTGCCAATTTATAATCAGCAAAATCGGTTCAGTAGAAAAATGTTATATATCGATATCTGAGACGATCACACATATTGAAGATTATTACTAAACAGCTTAATTAATTTTTATGACTTTTGGAACACTGATATTGCCTTAGGATAACGTAGCACATAAAAAAAATTCGCCAAGCTTCGGAGTAGGTTCATCGCCTTACAAACGAAGCAGTTACAATCGCATATATCTCTATAACTAATACTGGAATTCTCAGGAAGTTTGGCACGTGAATAGTCTTTGACAATGCATTATTATAGACTTCAATATTTAGGGCACCGAGGAGTCATATCCCCCAAACAACGTAACATTTAATAACGCATATCTCTGAAACTTTTAAACAAATTTCATGAAATTTAGCATGTAACTAAAGCATTTATAATTAAATATAAGGACTAACAAAAATTTTGGAAAGGCATGGGGTGACATTTTAAACACACGGAAATTTGCATAAATTGAAATTTGGGACATAGATAAAGCTTTTATGACAAAATAACTTATCCAAAATATTCGGATATAGCAAGGGAGAGTGATGTCCCTCCTACAAACAATATTTTTAATATCGCATATCTCTGAAACTGTTTAAGGAAATTTTATAAAATTTGTCGCATGAATGAAGCGATAATGGAAATGATTATGATAGAGAACCTAATAGTGTATTAAGCCAAAATTATTTCATGATGGAGGGTATTAAATTGCTTTTACCTACAATTTTATAAAATGCTTCTGCTATAGAAATTGGTAACTATAATTCACGGTGGTAATTGCAAGTCACTCTTTAAAGTAAACGTTTGGGATTCATCATATTTTTACAATTTAGAAAGCTTGTAATACCCTGAATTACTTTCGATCTTTTTGGTCCTTAATTTATCCTTTTTTATATGTCTATTACGTTCGAAATATTTTTTTTGTCATACACCCAATCTTCATACCTTTCACATCCATTCCTAAAATATGTACAAGTAATTGGCTGGACTCAATGAAAACGGACGACAGTATTTTTAGTTGTGCAGAGAAAATGTATATAGAGCGATATCTGAGACGACAAAATTTAATTTAAAAAGTTTGTAATTTTTCCAGTAAAAATTAGATGAATTTGAATGAAATTTGATACTCATAACCACATTACAACTAATGTACAAATTCGCGCTGAAAACTTGAATTTTCGTCTGTCGACTCAAGGTCAGTGCTAAAGATATGGTTTTTCACAGTACTGCGTCTTGTGTTGCACTACAATGAATGTTTGAGGACAAGCGAAATGATGAATGCATGTTCTTGCCTAGGCCATGAAACAAGATCTTAAAAAATTTTAATATTGTTGGAACATACACACGTTTTTTACCCTACGATGCACCTGGAGGCGATTAAGTGATGTGATCGCATAGGGATGGAATATTTTGGCTTTAATCTTAGGAATTTTATGTCTTTTTTGGGGTCTGTGCATGTAACGCATGTTCTTGTTATATTGGAAAAGCGTCTTGAGATTTTTTTTGAATTTTTAATTCATATGGAAAATTTTTTAATAAAAATTTATATCATCTAATTTTACTCGTTTCCTTTCCAACTGGGTTATAATATGCATTTTTGAAATTTTCCCATAATAAACATCAAATTTTCTATGCAACATTCAAATTTAACGCATACAACTCCTCCCAGCACTTAAAACATTCAGACTATTTCTATTAAAATCATATATATATTTTTTTTGAAATAACAATCATAATGATCTTTAAAATCCAATTACAATATACAAAATTTTGCAATTTATTCATTATAATGCAAAATGTATAAAAATTATAGTTACATACAAAAACCCATTATTATACCCCTTAAAACAGTGTGAGCCTAATTACTTTGATGGTTTTTTTTTTTTTTTTGCAAAATCGTTAAAGAAAAATATTTTGTTAATTTTAAATATTGGCAAATTTTTGTAATAAATGACAAGCGTTTAAAATAAATTGACATGTAACCTAAAACACACAGTCAATTCAGTTATAGCCATCATCAATAGCAGCCACATTCTCTGCACCACCCATCATCATCATCTGCCTCATCACTGTGATCATCATGGTCATCATATTCGGACAACGTTGTCATAAATCCCAACACACAAAACACAAATACAACATAATAAAATATATTCAATGAATACAAAATGTATATTTTAAAGTTCAGAGTTAAGAAAAACAATTTACAAGCAATAAAACTGAAAATCTACTAAAAAAAGAGATTTGCACCAAAAATATGAAGAAGAAACAACTAGAAGAATTAAAATAAAATAACAACTGTTGCTGCTGCTGCTGCTGCCATATGTTGAAAATGAATGAAGAAAAATGGACTTATAGATGAATGTATGCATGGACAGACTGCTGAATGAATGAATGAATGAATGGTTGGATGTTTAAATGTATATTTATTCAGCAACATGTTCATGACTAATAAATAAAATATTGATTGGATTATTAAGGATATAATTTAACCATTTTCATATAACGTAATTGTCTTAAAACCACAACTAAATAACTGCTGACTGACTCTGAATGAATCTTAAAACATATCAAATTCAAATGATTGATGAATTAAGTGATTGGGTCAGAGAAGGTGTTAAAATTGTATTTTCTAATGCTGTTATTAAATGGTTATAACAGAGATTTTCCTCTATTTTTGTAGTCTAAAATTTCATTTCTCATCAAAATATTGTCTATTTAGGTTAATTTGTGTTAAAGTTGAAATTTTCTTTTATTTTTAATTTTTTTTTCAATTTTTATTTGCTGTTGTTTTGAAAAATTGTTTAGAGTATGAAAAATTGTGTTTTGAGTGTAAATAACAAGAAGAAAGAAAAATGGAGAAGGACATTAAAAATGAATTTGACACTTTTGTTTCTGAGACACACCTTAAAGGGGATTTTTTAGAAAGTTTCTATAAAATGTTTGAAGAAAATTATAAGATCATAAGTCATCATTAAATATATTTTGTTGTATTTTTTTTTTTCAAAAACTAGTACAAAGAGTATTAAGTTTTATTGGAAATTTATGGGAAAGTTATTGGAAAATAGAATATGTATTAAGGAGTGTGATCGAGAATTTCTTAACATTCAGATATTGTTAATAAAACTAAATTTAATTTTTTATCCAACTCGATAGATGGTGGTGGTATTGGTGCTACCACTATATATTTGCCCGTCCGCCTAGCAATTCATGTAAAGCTTGTTCGCAAAGTACAGGCCGCAGTTTTGTTGATACTAAATGAAATTTGGCCCAAGGAAGGTGCTTTTTTAAATTGGTTGTTATTTTATAAAGATCGCATACAAATGTCCTCTCGGAATGGGTTTTTTATATCATAAAATTCGTAAATATAAAGAAATTTGACACAAATGAGTTTAATAATAATCTTAAATAACGCACTAAATTTCATTATATCCCATAGATTCCATACAACCTTCACATCCGAATATCACTTTAATGTGCATAAATCTCATATATACACTGCTAATGTATTCACATTTAATTTAGATAATAAAATATGCACAGGAATCAATATTCAATATTTTATGGGGGTCGGCCCATAATTTTCTACAGCTCCCATATAACATCCTCGAAAAAAGTTTTAAAACGCATGAATTTCCAACAAATGTTAACAAACAAATATTAATATGATTAATATATAAAATCTTTACCAGAAATCGGAATAGCAAATTATACGAGGGTCGTTCCATAATTTTTGTTAGTACTGTTAATAACCAAAAATGTGGTGTAGGGTATTTATAACTCTATTACATCTTTCATTTGATAGAAGTTAATATCTCAATCTACAAAAAAAATTATCATTTTGAACTTTTTTTCGAAAACCCTTCCCATAGTACTTTTTGTCACTTTACTCTCCGTTTCTTCAACATTCCCTATTAGCATAATCAATAACAAATTGTTGACCAGGAAGTTGCGAAAAATCTGCCATAACATACGTTTCGTCATCCTTTATTCCACAAAAATATTTGTTTTTTAGAAAACTTGACTTCAATTATTTGTTCTAATTTGTGTAGAATTCAACTTTTACCATTTGCTTTTTGTGTTATAAGATAAATCAGACTTTTTGTTAATTTTGTAACTCCCTTGGTAGGTTTCCGAACACCTTAATTATGTCGTTTCTTAAAAAATTACCATGACTCAGATTTAAATTTCACGAGCAGTTTTTCGGTTGGAACATCTGTAATCAGGAAAAAATTAAATTGGATCTCTTCTTGATCGAACAGAAAACATTTATAGTAGTAAATATTTGACATAGCTGACTTGTTTTATTTTAACAATAGTTTTATGACTGCAATAAAATTGCTGTGATCACAATATATATACAAGTATATTTGTTTCACAATGATATCTTGTTAAAAACAGGAAAGTGTGCTTCTTAACAACCATAATATGGTCATCGTTCAAGCATATTATGTTCCAAGATAATGTTAGAAACTACTTTTAATGGCTGAATAATTTGTGCATTTTTTACAGAATATAGAACACAAAGTAAGTTTAAAACAAGTAAGAATACTATATTTGGCTATTCCGAAGCTTTCATAGATTCATGTGAACTAAATTTATTTAATTTTTTCTTGAATTGAAATTAATTGAAATTGAAAGAGTTTTGCTGGTTTTAAAAGGAAACTTCTTAGATAATTGCAAATACTCAGGTCAAATTTCATTTCTGTCAATTATTGTAGATGTGAGCGTGCCTACAATGGATATATCTAGATGGACTTAGATTTTGATTTGATGCAATAATCTATGTAAGTCATGGTGTCATCTTACCGTTACTCACGGAATGATGTCTCTTTTAAATTTGGTAAAGATGAACTTAAAATAAAAATATCAAAAAATGTTGTTGTGATTTGAAAAAACATTATTATTGTGATGCGACTACGACAACAATAAATCAACAAAACATAACTTCAGTGTTATGGTTATGGCAAACATATTTTGTTCGCTGTAAAATTTTTGCATTCTAATTTAGTTTGCTAAGATTGTCCTTAAATGTTTTAGAATAAATAATGACAAATAGAGTTTTAGAATGCGATTATAAAATTCTTGTGAGTTTTTGTCAAATACAATGATTAACGATAAATTACAAACATCGCAATTAATTTGTTTATTATGAAAAAACATTTTTAGTTAACTCCCCTTAAATATCAAAAATATTTTTTATCTCTTAAATTTTCATTAACATCGTTTTTTGGTCTCAAACAAGTGAACATAAATATTTATAAAAATATTAAATTATTTAACAACGAAACAAAAATTTAATTAAATTTTTGTTTATCTCTATTTGTTCAATTTTTTTTTGTAAATGTTCAATTATTTATGTTTGTTTTAACTCATTTATCTCAATATATTTAAATTAAAATAACATTTCGTTTATAAATTTACATATTATTTGTTTTTCTCGATACACATGTTTGTTGTTAATATTGACATCAGGCCAGACGTAACCAAAAACAAAAACAAAAAAAATACTCATATGAACACAATATTTGATTTAGATTTTTGTTTGAGATTTTGCCAATTTGATTTTCTATAACCATATATTTTTTTGTATTTAGTAAATTTAAAAAGACATATATCTTATGTCAATTTACATTGCAAACATTTACTTAATTTTCTTTAGTTTTTAACTGAGTTTTTTTTTTCTTTTTAATTTTTTTTTAATAATTTCCTTAAGACTGGCGCTTGTAGGCCATGTTTATGTTGTTGCTGCTGCATGTTTAGACTTGACCAACATTAATCAACAAATCACGGAAATCGGTTTTCATTTCTTTTGTCGACGTTGGTTTTCGTTTTTCTTTCTTCGCTTATTTTCTTACTCTATTGCACTCTCGTCCGTTGTCTTGGACAAGTATTGCGAAAATTTATATTTACAAACACAATGTTTTGACGTTAAAAGTCAAAAGTTTTTTTCTCTATATTCCACTCTTCTCCACTTCTATCTTTAAGCAAAAAAAAAAAAAAGAAGATAAATAAAAGGTGGTGGATTGGGTGAGAGATGGAAGTAAGTAAGAAATAAATAAAAATAAATTTTGAACAGAAACGAAGAAAAATGAATGTGTGTGAGCATTTACGAATTAAGTAAAATCAAGTTAATATAAATAAAATAAAGTTAGAGGAGATAAATAGCGACATCTAGGCTCTCTAAAAATTCCGGAATAATAAAAAAACAAAATATATGAAAAAATGCCTATGGAATTATATACATGATAGAGTTTTAGAAATTTCATAACCATATAATATTTAAAACAATTATATTATTGTTATAATAATTCCAATAATTAGAAAGAAACCAGAAGAGAATAATAATGTATGTATTCGAGCATTTACGTATCAAGTAAAATAGAGTAGATAGTTTGAGTTGGTAAGAATCAATGGGCTCTCTAAAAATTCAAGAAGAAACAAAAAAGCGTAAAATATATAAAATTGCTGTCGATAGACTTATATATATGTCAAATTTGCCTCAAGCGCCTGCAAACATATTATGGTTGCAACTAAAGAACCACAATTTAGTTAAAAAATAATATTTTATCACAAAATAGTATGATAGAAATTGAGACAATAAACAACATTTTCTTAATCGTATTCCTATAGCAATAATATGGTTTGAACAACCATATTATGATTATTTTTTTATGTAAAAATGATCGATATAATAATTAATCCTGTAGGTAAATAATTTTTTATTCGAAGTAATTTCCGAACTCTTATTTCGCGATTGTTACATTTTTATTAACATTTCATAAAATATTCTCAATAACGTTATAGAGTGTTTTTAACATAAAATGCAAAACATTTTTCCAGACATTGTTTGATGACCATAAACACATACCAAAACTTGTTCAATGGAAATGTTAACATTAAAATGTAAATAATGTAAAATTTGTAAACTGATAGATAACGTTGTGCGTTGCATTTTACGTTAAACGTAAATAAAATTCGTAAAATTGAAAAAAAAAAAACAAAGTCAACAATAAAACTACAATTATTATAATAAACTATATTAATCTCAATAATAAAAAAGATTTTTTATGAATTTTGATTCAAATCAAGTTATGTAATAATTTGAGAGTCAGTCCTCAAAAATTCTTTAGAAATGCGATAATAAATATTTGCTTTTTATGGAAAAGTTCTACTTCCTTTGGAAATTCTAATGTTAATACAACTAAACTATTTTTCTATAATTGTTTTAATCTGACATTTTAATTAGGAATCGTAATAAGCATTAGACCGTTAAGATGAGCGTCTTAATTAAAATGCACATCGCGATATTTTGGTTAACGTAATCGTCGGGTCAATTTTGCGGAATTTTCAGTAATTTGAATCTATCGAATGTATGAATACACTTGTGTATGCGCGACCTGTTTGTTATGCGGAAGGCATTAAAGTTGAGAGAAGAGCCTTTAAACTCTTGATTTGTGAGCAGGTTTAACAACTGATAATATTGTAAACTTCTAAATTTCAGACTAAAGTTTATTATTATCAATAATAATTAATTCAAGAGCTGGTGTCTGCTGACCCTCTATGTGCAAAAATGATTAAACCTGTCACTTCAGGGCACAATAGGACTTAATTTATTTTCCTTTAAACTTCATTAGCTGTAACAATTTTCAGTAGAGTTGTTCTATTAATTTTAACCTTATTCGTGGAAGAGGTCTTATATGGGAGATATAGATAAATATATACCGATGTTAGTCAAATTAATAATATTTATTTCATTTGCAAAAAGTATTGTGACGAATTTCATTACAATTATTCTATATTTAAGAGATTTATAAACTTAAACTATATTCCTGGAAGAGGTCTTATATGGCAGCTGTGTCAAATAATTGCCCCAACACAATCTAGTTTTATTTTTGAGTTGATTTTTATATCAAAATAAATATATGTGGCAAATTTCAGACAATTTTCTTCGAATTTATATGATTCACTGATTTTGGGGTGTATCAAAATTTGGCATATTTTAACGTATAACTTTTTTTCTGTTGATCCGATATTGATACTGATGAAAAACATACTTTTATAATATAGAATTCTATTTAATCAAATTACTCTTTTTTTAATTTTAGAAAAGTTCTATTCGGTCTTTTGATATTGTTTCGGATATCGGTCTATAACTCTTTTGCAAATGGACAAATTTAGCTGATTAAAATTTGGAAACTGTTTAAGACTGTTTAGGATACTTCATATTAACTTTGTAATTACTACTTCTAGACTTAACATAAATGTTGACTCTTCAATTTGTTTGTTTTTTAAAATCAAGGAGATCTTTTTTTGCAATAAATTCTACTAATAGTCGACATATTTCTGGACTATCTGCAAAAAGAGGAAAAAAAAAAAATTTTACCTAAAAATTAAGTATTTTATATGAAACTTATTTATTAAAAAATATTAGATGAGTATGATTGAGCGGAGAGTTATCCGCCATAAAGGGAATATTACTTACGAAAAACTATATGTATATACAGCGATGTCTAAAAATTTCGTCATAATTCATTTCATACGAAAATAACTTACTGGAAAAAGGCACATTAAATCAAAAAAGTATAAAATATAACGGAAGAAAGTGTAGAATTAAAGAAAAGTAGTTTATATATCAACCAACGAAACATTTATTTATCTTAATGAAAATTCTATAAATTCACAAAAAATTCTCTATATGACTATTTGAAATCGTTAATATAAACGCGGATAATTTGAAATAATAGTATTCAATTCGAATAATACATTATTCCAATTGACAAAAGTAAATTCTTTATATTGATAAATGTTATTCAATTTAAATAACACATTTTAATTAATGTTACGAAATTTTATTTGAATTGAAAAAAATGTAATTGTAATATATTAAAACATAAAGTTTTAAGTATAAAATATTTCATAAAAAATTCCTTTAGGACCAGAAGAAGGAGTACTCCCGATACAAAGCAAATATTGACTACACCGATTACTTTTTTAAAGACATGTTGGGATTTGTGAAATTTCTTTCGAGATCAAGGGCTGAGGAGAATTTTTGTGCAACAAAGTGCAACGGATAAAAGCTAGTTTTAGATAATTGGTTAAAAAAGCAATGTCAATAGGACGATGATGTATTTTCGATGAAAAGTTTATTGACCAGCTGATCTTCCATTTGAATTTTCATTAAATTATGCAAAATATTCCCTCAATTTCAATCATATAAACTATGTTGTGATGTTCTATAAAATATTTTACCTGAATGTATATCTATATTCCGTTTACATATTCCTTGTTATATTTCATTTAATGACAAAGAAAATATACAAAATTATTTGACGAAAAAAATAATTAAATAAACAAACATTTTAATCAAATTAACTTCATTTTTGTATGTAGAATTGAATAAATTTTTGTTTTACTTTACTCATGAAGAGTTATGCCATTTTTACTAAAAATCTTTTGATATAACATTTTTCGTTATTTTTTTAACGAAATTTGATTTAATTTAACATCTTTTAATAAAATTATTTTTGATTAATTTTTATAGTACATTTGAAGAAAATTCTTCAATTTGAAGAAAAATTCTGTTAATTAGAATAAAAATTTGTTTATTTAATAGCTTGTTTTCGTTAAAGTTCCACGAAAAATTTTCGTAAATATTATCTACGATATTTGGTTCAGTGTATACTCCGATTTAAAGGATAACGTGTTAAGAGGACAAAGTGTAAACTTGATAAGACCATGCGAAAATGAAGTTCTAATATAATTAGAATGTTTTTCCATTTACATTTGAATCGATTTCTTATAAAGAGAGTTATAATAATTTAATGTTCCATAACCTTTCCAAAACCTAATATACCAACATTTTTTTCTTAAATGTTATAGCTTTTCATAAGATAAACTATTTACAATAAATTTTCTATTTTTCCTTCATTTTTTTGTTCACCCAAGTACTCAAATCAAGGATAACAATTGCACTAAGTACCCCAAACACATTTAATCATACATAAATAAAAGTATATAAATCTCTTAAAAATTTTGAATGGTCATAGAAATATTAATGGTCTTTGTTACATGATTGTGACAGAAATCAATGAGTGATTATAAACACAACGTGGGGTCTACAACGAAAGAAATGCGAAATGAGTGTAAAGAGAAAAACCTTTTTTTATTATTTTCCTTAATTTTTTCTTTATTTCATTTTTTGTTTTTTTTTTATGGTGCGCTTTCACAGGGTATCAAAATATTGACATATCATTTGAAACATTATCGAAAAGTTAGAGCCTTATTGGCGAAAAAAACAGGAAAGAGAAAAAAATAAACAACGGTTCCTAGAGTACAATTTATTACTTTTATTTTAAAGAGTTGTCAAAGATGTCTAAAGCTGTTGTTTTTGTTTTCTTTTTATACACACAAAATGATAACGTATTAATGATTTGGTCCAGTGACCAGACTTTTTAGTATTTTATATCGAAGGTGTCTCTTAAAACTGTAAATAAGAAATAGAAATATTTACATTATTTTAAGGCGAAAATTGGATGATCTAATTGGGAATGAAAATAAATTTTCATTACTTTTAATCATTTTTAATTAATTTCTTAATTAATGTTCACATTTTCTCTCATTGTAAAAAAATATCTATTTAGTTTAAGAAAACTTTTCTATAAAATATTAATTATAATTAAAAATAACATTGAAATATAGAGAAAGTTTAATAATTAAATTTAACATAATTATTACTTTATTTTACAACCCTATAAAACTAACAACAACACTTTTTGTATAGCAGATTAATTATTCCATAAACATTAATTAGTGTTAAAAAGAAACAAATGAAAGTGGTCTAAGTATATGGCAATGTCGAATTTTAGATACCCTTTACCATGCAACGCTATACAATTTTGATGTACTTTGTAGATAAAAAAGTTGCTTTACAGTAGATTTCCTTTAAAATCTATTTTAAAGCCTGAGCGGATATTTGATTTAAAAAAAAAGTTCCACCACTTACACCTTAAAAAGTTGCTTGACCTGAAGATATTGAGTTCAAAACCCCGGATTCTGGTATAATGCCTGTTACAGAAAATACAGTGAAAGAAGTTTTGAAATTCTTTATAAATGTTTTTGGCGAGTCAATATTATTAGTTTCAGATTTAAGTCTTTAAAAAAGGTCGCACCACTTATATCTTAAAAAATTGCTCGTATTAAAGTTATTGAGTTTAAAGCCCCGAATTCCCGTATAAGGTCTTCTATTAGAATATACAGTGAAACAGGACCTGATATTATTGAAATTTTTTTATATGGCTCCGGCTCAAAATAATTTGTTTCGGATTTTATTTAAACTTCTTTAATATGTAAATTTATACATTCTCTAATTGATTTGATAGCTTTTTATGTCAACTTTGAACTTAAATTAAAAGATCGGAGTTTCCGGAAATTTTAACCCTCCGTTGTGCCGTTTAAAAATAGTTCTTTGTTATAATGTTAAAAATTACAATTAATTTAAAAATTTCCGATTACTTAGTATATAAGAACGGGAATTTTACACTCCATCGTAAAGCCTATTGTAAACTATAAGATATATCAGTAACTATACCCAATTTGTTCTATTTTGTAATCAGGGTTGCTAAAACATAAACTAAACTTTGTCCAAATTAGGTTGAAGAATTTTATGAGTTCAAAAATAAGTTTTTAATATTGATTAATTATTAATTTAAATTTCATTGAAATATTTAAAAAATAAGGGGTTTTATTGACTTAATATATATTAAGAGGAAGGGATCAGGGAGAGTGATACATCCCATACAAATAACATATTAAATATCGAATATCTATAGAACAAGTACAGTTAGAGTTTTAAAATTTGTTGCGAATCATTTTCTAAAAGAAGTATTTTTCTGGCAAAAATGCAGTACGGATAGGATCAGTGGAATAGGTATCCTCCTCATAATCAAATACTCATAAACATATAACGAAAGAACTTTTGTCATAAGAATATTAAGATTTCATATTAATTACTTTCTCAATAAAATGTTTTAATGAACAAAATGGATGATGGATACCTAAAGGGGAGAAGCATAAGGGCTTCAAAGCACATTAATGAATTTAAGCAACAACTCGCATTATGTGAGGTGTGTCTAGAAGGACCGATATTAATTTAGGGTACTTATACGACATAAAACCCCTTTTTACATGGAGACCTTTTAAGGGAACTATAACTAAATCGATAGATCGATATTTGCAAATTAATAACATATAAATGTTAAAGACAATTAGATAAATAAATGTACTAATAATAATGATCTTAGTGTGATACAATAAATTTATCATATAATCCGAAATTGGGGATATATTTTTGATTATAGATGGCTCAAAAATGAGAGCTGAGTCTCTATACATTTTATAATATCAATATGATATTATTAGAAACCCATAATCAACGTCAAGAAAAAGTAGGCTAATCTGAAATAGTATACCTGATAATATAATACAAAGGAGCATATCGTATTAACTGTCCCTCGTATGAATTGGTTTAATGATTTTTTCTTTCGTAAAATATACTTATCTAAAATATGATCATGAAACTAACAATTATGTGGGGTTTAAGATATATGAGATGTTTTTTGGGAAGTAATGGTTATATGAGAGAGAAAGTAATGTACCGATTCTTGTTAATTTAAATAACAGTAGGAAAATTATAGAGAAACAACCTCCTCAAATCGAAATCTTTAATATCCTATAAATCTTACAAGAAATATAATAAAATGTGAGAATCATATAGGCCACGTTATTTTGGAATACGACACAGGGGAGTAGTATCCGTTACATGAGGAATAAATTAGATGTAATTTAGTTCTTTAGATATTCGTTTTTAAAGAAGTGTTTCTCCCCTGGTCCTATCCTTTCTATGTTTTGTGTAGGAAAACGTCCCTTAAAAAAGTTGTTGGGACCAAATTTGAGAACTCTTGCTGTTATAGTTCTTTAGATATTCGATACCCAATATTTGCTTTGTATATGGTGTACTCCTCCCCCTGGTCCTATCGAAATTTTTAACAGCCTGTGATACTTTATATTATGATCATTCTGTTAAAATTTCATCAAACTTTGCACAGCCGTTTTGAAATCTATACGTTACATTCATTACATACATACATACATACATACATACATACATACATACATACATACATACATACATACATACATACATACATATATGCATATACATACACACATACATGCATAGATACATACATAGATACATACATACATACATACATACATACATACATACATACATACATACATACATACATACATATAAACATATATATTCTATTGAATCTTTTGTGATATATTTTTTATGTTACACATGAAATACCAAATCATTTTTTGCATGGTGTAGGGTATGAAATCATAGCTCATACGCTTCGATTAACACTTTAACTGGATGTACAAGAAAAAATTATGTGAACAAATAAAAATTATACATAATTAAACAAAATTATTTTTACCACCAGTCGTGTTGTGCATTCACTCATAAGTGGAAATTTATGCACAATAAACTTCCTTTAACAGTAAAACACATAAAAATTAAACTTCATATATTATTATAAAAAATATGGAAAATAAAGAAAAATAATGATGAAATATAACAATTAAATGTCTTACCAGCATAATTAAAAAAACTACAACAAGAAAAATAAAAAAGTTTTTCTTTAGACAACTAATAAAAATTAATTAAGAAAAACTGAATTTTATTAAACATTTTTCAACTTTATATTTTAGTTTTGTGTTTTCATTATTTTTTATTGGTCGAGGAAAATTCATTTTTAGCTTCTTAATCATATGAAAAATCGACCATAATTTTAATTTGGAGTTGTAAAACATTTTTTTACAATTTGTTATACATAAACATATATAAATGCATATGTATATGTTTACATATGTTGAATAAAGACAAAAAGACAATAAAGTTTTATCTAACAAATTAATGTTGAATTTTTTATTATTTTGTTTTTTTTATTTATATGAAAACAAAAAGAGAAAAAAAGAGTTCAATGCCCTTATTCATTGGATTAATTTAACTTAAATTAAATTTTTTGTAAATGTCATAGAGTTTATTGAGGAAGAAGTCATTTGGTTTAATAGAAAATTTGCTTAGATAAGCAACTGTAATGCGAAAAAATTCTAATTCTTTTTAAAGTCGATGCCCAGAAATCCTCCATTGTCCTCGATTCGAAAAAAAGTTATAGACAACATCTTGTTAATAAAAATTTAATGCAACAAATATAACTGATATCTGTTTTGAATAGAGAATAGAGTGGTTGAGATGATTAATATTTGTTTCTTATTTTTATATTTGTTTCAGAAAAACTGTTCCTTAAGTGTATTAAGATAAAATCGTGATATTCTCACTTTAGTAATACTTCATATATTCGATAATTTATGTTTACTTTATATTGGGATATCGCTCCTCTTGATCCTATCTGTTCTATATTTTATCCAGTGAAACAATTCCTTTAGAAGGTGATTGGTACAAAATTTTAAAACCCTCGTTGTATTAGCTCTTTAGGTATTTAATTATGGTGGTATCTCTCTCCAAACCCACCTATTATACATTTTGTCCAGTTAAACAGCACCTTTAGAAAGTGATTGGCACCAAATATCAAAACTATCGTTTGTGATATTAAGATATTCCAAAATAAAATGGGAAATGTTAGAGAGGGGGGGGGTGTTTATCGCTCTCCCTAATCCTATACGTTCCACATTTTGTCCAGTTAAACAATTCTTTGGAAAATAATTGGAATCAAATTCTAAAACAATTGCAGAACTTGGTTCTTAGATGTTCCATAATTAAAATTTGCTTTTAAAGGAGAGTAACCCACCTCTGATCGTTTTGTCCAATGAGACAGTTCCTTGAAGAAAGTAGTTGGGTCTTATTTATTACGTTAAAATTTATCAAAATCGGTCTATAAGTCCCATAAAAAATAATAGTATAAATGTGTTATTCGACTTGAATACTTTTGTAAATATTAATTGGACTATAATTTCTTTTGCCTCAATTCATAAATTTATTTTGGGGTGAGGATCTGTACTCCTTATCAAAAACACATTAGCTATGCAGTGCTTGGGAAGTTATCTATTTTTTCATTCCCACTATTTCTCCGGGAGTGTTTGATGAGTGTACGAATCATTTCAATAAAATATTATTTCAGCTGAAAACTTAATTTTTAAAGATAAAATTATTCGATTTGATAGTGAATGATTATGCATGATCTGAGGATAAATGGCGAAAAACGCTTGAATTAGACATATTATGGGTTGGATTTATATCATTTGAAAACCGGATGTATTCTGTTTTAGTTATTTTAATGTAAAAACCGTTTGATTTTTTAATTTTGGAACTATGATTTTTTTTGAATGAGGAAGACTTACGTATGTATGTTCGTGTGTGTATGTATGTATGTATGTATGTATGTATGTATGTATGTATGTATGTATGTATGTATGTATAGGTTTTTAAAGATCTGGGTCAATTTTGATGAAATTTTCATAGAATGATTCCAATAGACCCGAAAGTAACATAGACTATAAATAATTCCGATAGGAGCAGGGAAAAAGGTAACCCCATAGGAAGCAAATATTGATTATAAAATATATAAAGAATTATAACAACGAGATTTGGTACCAACTCCTTCTTCAAGGAACTGGACAAAACATAGGACGGATAAATACAGGAGGAGGGGTACTACCATACAAATCAACGGATACGACCATGGGAAGAGGTACCCCTAGTTATGAAATATTATAATTGCGATAAAGTCGATGATCATTTATGACACAATTATAAAAAATATAAAAACTGTTATCCTTTTGTAGAGTACTGGAAACCATAGATATAATTTTGGATCTCTAGAAGAATTTTATTATTAAAGTTTTGATGGAGACGTGACCAAAATGATCGAATAATTATTAAATCATTAAATGCGCATTTATTACCATTTCTCTACAGCTCTACGTACGTGCAAATCTATGAACAAGCAATTCTTCTACTTATATTAGTAATAATTGCTAGAAACAATAAATTACTTCAGTGATGATGCATCCACAATACTATTTGGCTCCTTCTGGATTGAAATTTTGACCTCATAAAATATAAATTATATAAAAATATTTCAATAAAATTGGGAATATTTAATTTCAATCGCAAATATTTTTCGAATTATAATTATTGAAAGCTTTCGAACAAAGTCTATTTCTGGAAATCACTCTAAATTACGTATAACTCTCTAAAAGCGTCTGGTTGGTGAAGATATATAGTTAAATAAAGATTTATATATACACAGGTCTGAATTTAAAAATAAACGATTCATTATTTTCCAAAGCTGTCGTAAAAGGTCCATATGAATTTTTCTAATGCACACATTCCATATTATAGATTTTCTATTAAAATTCTATTACTTATTTGTTTTTATAATTTATATAAAGAATTTAAGTTCATTTACCTTAATTTCAATCATTTGGAAAATAAATGACGTTCGTGTCTTAAGTCTTTTATTGCATAATTAATTTTTTTTGTTCGCAAAACAAAAAAAAAAACTTGTTCATAAAAATATATTTTTCTATTCGTTTTTCTTAAATAATCACTTCCTGAACTTTATAGAACTTTCCTATGGTGGATTATATTCTTTGTATCTATAAAGTATGTTCATGAACATATTTAAGATTTAACTTTTAATTTTTCTCTTTCTTTTGGTATAATCTATGACTTATATCTACTTCTGGAAAACACCTCCTCTTAAGATCTTTATTAAAATCTAAAAAACAAACAATCAATAATCATAAGAAAGCAAAAATTTTAATCTTTTCTTTTACTCTCTTTCTCATTCACTATCGCTCAAATCCTGTAAAAATAATGGTAATATGGATTAGTTATAGTACTTTAAGCAAGTCAGCCAAAGAGCCTGACTGAAAACTGACTGCCAGCCTGTTTGCCTGCCAGCCTGCATGCTGTTACAATGAACATGTTTAAACAAACAAAAAATCATAATAAATAAATAAAAACATTTATTAAATCGTATAATAAGAAGAAAAAACAACAACATTTATTTTCCTATATTCTATATTAGCTGTAACCCGGTGGGCTTTGCTGCACAAAAATTCTACTCGAGATACAGAAATAATTTAAAAAATCATACAATATGGATATGACCAAATTGAAAGATTTTAACTGTAATAGTTCTTCAGATATGCGATCATTGTCCAGAAAAACAACTCCTCGAGAAAATGAATGGGACTAAATTTTAAAACTTTTGCTGAAATTACTTTTTTGATATTCTTTAAATATATTGGCTATGTATTGGAGTACCTCCCCCATGATTCTATCCATCTTACATTTGGCCAGTTCGCTATTGCAGTTCTTTAGATATTCGATAATTAAAATTCGCCACGTATACAGGACATCTCTCCTCCTATTCCTATTCGTCCTAGATTTTGTTCAGTAAAACAGATGCTTAAATGCTCGTATTTACAGTTCCTTACGTATTCGATTCCTCCAAATACACCCCCCCCCCTCCCTCGGTTTCCCACGTAATATTGTGATCATTTTGTGAAATTTTCTTCAAAATTGGCCAGCCCATTTTGGAGTCCATTCGTTGCATAAATACGTACATATACACATCCTATTTTATATATATTTTTCGCATTTTTTTAATCATATTCAACATTAATCTTTTATTTGCAGGAAAAAAAAGGAGTTTGCCCGCAAATTGGCTCACGGTGGTTAAAAAAAAGAAAAGAAAATAGTGAAGAATGGAAAAAGATGAACGCAGCAAAAAGTAAACTATTTCATGGGTGAGTTTGTTTTTTATTTGTTTCTTATTTTCTTATATATAAAACATTAATTTAGTTTAAATTACTACAACTACTACTGCTTCTTCTTCTATGGTTGGAAGAAAAATGTTGAACATCCTTTTCGCTTTTTTTCAATTCATTTTCATTGTACTCCATATGAAAGCTGCCTGAGTTTAAAGATGATTTTTACTTTTTTTCTAAGGCGGCTTTTGCCTCGTCTTCATTTTATGTTATTCTAAGTGATTAATGGGTTTTTATTGCAACAAGTGTTGGCTTTTTTCTGATTTCTTTTGTATTCTTGTTTCCAGTCTCTAACGATTATACTCAAGCTTTAAGATTTCTTCGTATATTCTTTCTTTGTAAGACGTTTATTTGTTGTTGTTGTTGCTGTTTTTTTTTTTTTTTGTAAATAAAAATAATATTACTTAGATTTCTTCCAGTAGCTTAAATCTTTATACTTCATGTTTAACACTTTTTCTATATATTTTCTCGATGTTTTTTCTTTTCGATTTTTATTTATTTTTGGCCTGTAAACATATCAGTGCCATCTTGTCTCATTGTTTTAATATTGGTTAAGGGAAAAAGTATGTTTCGTAATTATCAAATAGTTCTGAATAGTTCTGAAAAGTTCTGAAATTTGATCTACAAAAACGAGATAAATTAAAGTCTTAAAGACCTGAGATTATGGTACAGAAATTTAAATAAAATTTCTTTTAAAAAAAGAATTGTTGGTCAAGTCCGCCTAAGAAATACTCGATATCATATAGTTAGTTATACGTAAAAGATTTCAATACCTCATTGAAATAATAACATTTACCTGAGAACGGTTTTAATGGGGGTTTATATGTGTCTTCGGGATATTGTTTTGTTTATATTTATCTTATGAACTTAAAACCTTGTCCGGAGGGGACATTTGTATGCGGCCTATATGAATTAATGCACTAATCATATAAAATTTCAGCAGGCATAGGTTAAATTATACTACGTGTCAAATTTTATTAATATATCGTAAATATTGACTTGTACTTTGACTTATGATTAATTTGACTCAGGAAGTGATTCTGGGTTTAATAATAAATTAAAGGGTATACTGCTGGAAATTTGGAGTTTGTGCTTGAAATGAAAGATAATATTTCATTCATTAAATCTACTCAATGATAACTGTTTAGGAACGTATTGAATCCTTCAATATGAACAACTTGGTAAATTAATAGAATGGAAAAATGTTTAAGGATTCGCGATTCTTTGAACATTGTAAATTTAAGAATTGAGCTTTGAAGATGTGATGGGAGGATAGTGGGCTTATATATGTCATACAGGACTCACTATATCAGCTTCATGTGTGATTTCCTTGTTTAGGAAATATCAAAACTTGACATAAATTTATATGAAAAGTGTATCATAAGTAATAATTATTTCAATGACTTCCAGTCCCCAATCACAAAATTCAGATATCTCAGCTTAAATATACCCCATTTAACTTTGTTGATCTCGAATTTGCAAGAGCTGTGTATTGACAAAAAGAATGTTCAATAGTTTCAATCTTACTAAACTATTTTCTTTTTCAAGTTCAATACATCCGTGTTTTTTTCTTATCAGGATTTACACACCATTACAATCCAGGATCGTTTTGTGTCTTTAATGCTCTTGTTACCATTTAAACATAAGTAAAAGTATTTGTCCTAAATATAATCGAAAGCATTTCTATATTTTGTATATTTTATATTTGAACTTTTGGTTAATTAATTATCCCATTATCATATCATATTATATCATATCATATCATATCATATCATATCATATCATATCATACGAATAATATCGTTTCCAATGCTCCAGTTTCCAATGCAGTTTCATTGAGTTGCTTATTCCTAAGCGGCAAAATATTTGAAGTAGTTCGATTATTTTAATAATGCATTTGTTTTCCACTATGTGACGGCAGTGCCGACCGATCGCATGAAAAATTCTCAACTTTATTCTTAGAATATGAAAAACTTACTTAATCTCTTATTCAAAAATTAAAACCATAGAAGAGACTCTCTGGCCAACCCAAACTTAGATAACAAAGAAACACCATTCAGTTAGTGCTGCCAAAAATAAACATGTCAAACCGATACGAAGTTTTATCGATAGGACTTAGGATTTTAATCATCTGAGGTCTATGTATGTTGATGACTCACATGAGAAGTGAAAATGTATCTCCTTGTGGCATTCAGTTAATTAGCAATCTTTTATATAAAGTTTGGAATTTTGGATTTGTGTCCAAATTAATCTTTTTTTTTGGGGGGAAACAATTCTGTAACTTTATAATTATCTGTCTTCACAGTGGCGTTTTCGGAGAGCTTCCCAAGTTTCTTTTATTAAAATAAATATTTAAACTTTAATAAAATTTAAACGATTAAGAATATTTATTTGAAATTTCAAAATTATATACATAAACTTGTCTATGAAGCAGATAATGAAGAAGATTCCGCCTTTTCCATAAGAAAATACCCAAAATCCCAAAATCTTACAAATTATGTTAAACATAAGCTTGAATTAGACTTGTAAGACTTATTCAAAAGACTTGAAAACATTTTACGTTTCAAATCAAATTTGTTTCAGTGTTACCACCTTTGTTTGTTAAGGGTTTAAAGAATATGGAACTTATTAAAAGAAAAAGATGGAACCTATATTAAGCTCGCTAACTTAAGAAGATTAAGCAAAACAAGGGTAAAAATAGGTTGAAAAGTAATTTCGGTGTCGACAATTTTGGACCGTCACCGACTACGTCCTTGACTAAGTAGGGCCATGCACCCTACTTAATCAACAATATAAAAATACAAAATTATTTTGTTGCTTTTATTATCCAACTTTAGTCTTAACAATTTTTATCTAATAAAATTTTTTTTGACTTCTGCTTTTTCCCCTTGTCAAATAAGTAAATTATAAAAAAAAATCAAAATTCTTTCAAAACTATTTTGCTCTCATGAATCTTTGACAGATTTGTTCATTCAATTGTATTTTCTTCTGTTCATTGTACTCATCATCATCTTTGTTTATTTTGTATTATATTTCGTTATTATTTGTTTTTGTTTTTGTTTGTAAAGTTTTCAAAATGTTTAGTTAAATACAAGCATTTTTAACTTAAGATGATGATTTTCTGTTTATTTGCTAAAATAATAAAAAAATATTTATTAAATGCTGAAAATATGAAAAAAGAAGAAAAATAACATCATTTGCAATTTTCAGAGTTAAGTTTAAGAAGTTAAATATTTCTATGATTTTTTTCCTCGTAACCAGGTTAATTGTATTTCAATTTCATAAAACCAAAGTCATTTTAAATTTACACTAGAAACTAGAAGCCGAACAAGAAGAAGAAGAAGGAGAAGAAGTGTGGCATGGGTCGCACTTTATAGTTTTATCACCATAAAGTTTTTTTTTTTAAGTTTGTTCAGCTGCAAAAGTATAGTAAACATTTACTCTTAAATACACGTATATATGTTTGGTTGTATGTAAGGTGTGAGATCGAAAAATTCTTAATTCACGTTAATAATTAAAACTTTTAACCCGAGTATTATTCGATGTTGTTTTGTTCAAGTCAATGTCAAACAAATGAATATTTTGTTCGTGTGATTAAAATGAGTGATCCGAAAAAAGTGTGTACCACAATTATTACAACAAATTTTCAAAAAACCCAACTTGGTCCTACAAAAGGTTGGCCAAGTATTCAATGGACGCCGTCAAAATGTTTCCAATATAATTAAACTGTATCGGGAAAACTAGTCCGTTGATAGAAAACCTGGTTCAGGTAGAAGGAATGATCTACATAATGTTTCTAAAGCCAAAAAATAAAAAGCATCCGGTATGAAAGCAACCCGTTTAAAAGCATAAAAGGCTCAGAATGTTCTTGATACAATAAATGAAGTCAAGTTTTCTTAAAAAATATTCTTGTTGTACAATTACGAAACGTATGTTCTGCCAGATTTTTGGTAACTTACTGGTCAAAAATTATTTGTCGCCGTTGCTCGAGGAAGGTCGAAGAAAAGTTTAGGACCCAAAATCAGTCAATATACATTTATTAAAACGTCCTCTTTAAGTACCGAAATTAACTTCCAGGAATGGTTACAAAAAAGGCTCCTTCCATTCATAAGACTTTATTAATTATCCACTTATTTTTGGCCTGACTTGGCATCCTGTCACTATGGTAAACAAACCTTTGATTGGAACAGGAACAATAATGTGGTATTTGTACCAAGAGAAGCAAATTCTGCAAACTGCCCGAAACTATGGCCAGTGGAGAGATATTGGGCTCCTGTTAAAAGGTTTCCGAAAGAAGATTCAAAATTTCATCATAAGTGATTAAGACTATCAAAATATATATTTTTTGTGAAATTCAAATGAAAATATTAAAACTTTAATTAAAGCAGTTTCACCTTTATGAAGATATATTTATGTTAGGAATTTTTTCAAACTCACTCCTTAGTTTGAATAGTGTTCTTCTGTCTGATGTTTGTTATGTAGTTTTAACACTTTTTTCTAGCTGGATTTTTTTTGTGTTGCATTTTTTCGCCAACATTCCGTTTGGCAATTAACTTAACATGACACCTGTTTTGCACACCTCTTTAGTTGGTTCACAAGAAGAGTTTACTTTTTTTAATTTCTATTTTTCTACAGATTTTTTTGTTCGACTTTTGTTGTTTCATCTTGTTTTTTTTTAGAGTTTGTAAGTTAAGTTTAGTGTGAAGAAATGAAGTTTTAGTATCTTCTGAAAATGTACATTTTCATGAATATCAGTTGATTTGTTAAAATGTGTGTTTATTTCTTCTTATTCTGCTGGCAATTAGATTTTTTTCTTGTCTGTTCTTTTTTTCTATTCATATTTTTTTGTTTGTTTTCATCTCAGATTCACTCTCACTGTGAAAATCTTAAGTTAAACTTTTTTCCGCTTGAATTTTTTTTCTGAAAAAAGTTCTTTTGTATTCTGACACACTTTCTGAGGATTTGTTATCTTTTCTTTCGTTAATTTTATTTTTCATATTATTTTTTTTTTTTTTGCTTCTTTTATTTCTATTTCCATGTCTTTTAGTCATTACACTTTACTCTACTAAAGTTGGTGATGAAGTTTTATTTGAGGGAAATCTTTAACATAAGAAAAGTGTAATTTTAATATTTATTCCAATGTTAAATCAACATGAATTTTTGATGATTTAAGGTATTATGGGTTTTCATGAAAAATATGGTTTCTGAAATTGAATTAAAAATGTTTATAATATTTATTTTCACTGTTTATTTACCGTTTTTAAGATATTTAGAATTTTATAGATATTTTTCTTGAAAAAATGAAGATTTTTAGAAATATGAAAAAGTGATCTTGAAAGATACGCCTTTTGGCATGCAAACTTTTTGAACATTTTTTTGTAGTTAAATTTTTTTATGGATTTTTTCACGAAAATTGCAAAAGTGATCAAAATGAACAAATTTCCTTTTTATTTAAGTGATAAATAATTTCAGATTTGGCATTTTTCAAGAAAAAGGTTGAATTTTAATTAAATAGAAACAGGATTAAAAATTAAGCACATTTTCCATTAAAATTCGGATTTCCTGTACGGTTAACCACTCAGCGCCTGCAGAAATCATAAAAAGATAAGTTCTATGCTATGACGCAAGATGGGTGTTATAACGGACCAACATGTCTACTCACCAGGGTGATCTGGCCAATATTCTCGTTTTGCAATAAATGCAACGAGAATGGATCTTCTTGCTTACGATTTCCGCAGGAGTTGTAGAAATGAGAAGGAGAGTATTCCTCATCTGTAATGCCAATATTTTGCCCTTTGGAACCTACTATTTCATTTCTTTTGCTGCAGCTCATAACAATCTCTGACAGATTTGGCTAATACTGGTTTGATGGATATCTGCGATTTTATTCGAAATTGCGAATGGTTTCACGATGGATCTATTCCATCGGTTCTCCACTGATTTTCTGTTAAAATTACTGCTGAGTCAGACATTAACTTTTAATAATTCTCTTTACCACTTTTTTTTATCTGATCTGCTTTTGCTCATATCTCCTTTCATGTGAACTATCGGTTTATTGCAAAATGATCATTAGTAACCATTTTTAAAAACTGTCAAATTTTCGAAAAAAGTGAACATGAAAATGGCTCATTTTTCAATTTGAATGATTATTTTATAAATTTGTTATGAAAAATATCGCTTCTCTTAAAAATTTTCATGAAAAACATCGATGTTTGAAAAAATTTTTAGATGATTATAAATGACGTTTCTTTCTCTATTTTAACGCTTTTTGACGATCTAAGATTTTATTGCAAATAAAGATTTTTTTGAAAATTCAATTGTGATTATATTTATTTAAAAAGCGTTTCAGAGGTTCATCAATGATTAAAGATTGTATGGATCTTTCGTGAAAAATATCCATTATTCGATTACCACTTTTTAAGATCATGTTTATATATATTAAAATGAATCTGTGTTTGTTTGTCCGTTTGTTTATTTGTTTGTTTTTTTTTCTTGTTTGGGACTTATAGACAGCTAAACTTCTGGACAGATTTTGCTGTTAATAAAACTTTAATAGAATTAGGGGAAGATGTAGCCCTCATACAAGGCAAATAATGATCGTAGAATATTTAAAGAACTATAACAACGAGAATTTCAAATTTGGTCCCAATAACTTTTTCAACAAACTGTTTAAAGGATGAATAGGCTCAAGGGGAGAGGTTGCCTCCATACAAACAAAATGTCGATAATCGAATATCAAAGGAACCGAGAATTTTTAAATTTGGTCCCAGTAATTTTTTTAATAACTGTTTTATTGGACAGAACGAAGGACGGAAAGAAACATGGAGAGTGGTGTTCCCCACACAAGATCATTCACTTTCTTAAAAATTTATTTTACTGGACAAAATATAGGACGGGTAGGATAAAGGGGAAGGGTACACCCATAAAAGGCAAATATTTGTTATCGGATATCTTAAGAACTGTAAAAGCGGGAGTGTTCAAATCGGTTCTAATTACTTTCCTGAGAATAATTTTTACTGACGAAAATTTAGGACGGAAAGGACCATGGGGAGGGGTACCACCAACTTTATAAGCAAAGCTCACCGGGTCTTAGCTAGAATTAAATATATAAAATGCATTAAGATTTTGTAAATTTTTTACGAAAAATACAACTTTTTGTAAAATTGAAAAAATAAGAACGAATTGAAGCCCTTTTTTCACTAATGCGCTTATAAAAGCAAAAATAAAAAGTTCTTATGTTATTTAAATTTTAAATTCATGCCTTTGCTGATCTTTCGGATTTTTAGGGTATCTTTTAGTCTTCATCGCTTGCCTTGTGTAACTTTCTCGCTTATTTTTGTTATTTAGAAAATGTCAGTTACTTCTTCTGCTGGTTGGTTGGTATCATTGGTAACTTGTTCACATCCGTGTTAATTAAGTATTTAATTTATGGGCCTTGAACTCTCTTTAACTATTCTTCTTCTATTATTATTATTATTACTATTGTTTTTGTTTTCTTTTCGTTGCGTTTTATTTTTTATTTTTTTGTTCACCAACTCTCCTTGTTAAGAACTTGGCTGCTTAACTCTTGATGTACTTGTTTTAAAGTTGGGACATCAGTCATCATGTTCATATTTTTCTTCTATGAGTGAATTTTTTGAATTTTAACTACTTTCAGCAAATATTTTGTTTTTATTCTTGTTATTGTGTGGTTACAGACATGCCCACTTTCGGTTGAAGAAAAAATTACCTGCTGTTTTTAAGATCAAACAGGTCATTAATCATTACGCTAGAAAGCAACAGCTACAACTAACTAGTAGCTGCTGCTAAAGCTTTTCTTCTTTTCAAAAAGTTTTGTGAAATAGGAAAAACCAAAACAACAAAAAGAAATATATAACGAAATCAAATTCTCTTGTTTTTCCTTTCTAAGTTAAGAAAAACTTTTTCATATTTTCATTTATCAAAAGTTTTGAAATTCATATTTTTTTTGTTAAAATTGACACAATATGAGGAAAATAATTGAAGTTTGTAATGGTAATTTTTAAATTAAAAAGTTCTAAGTTTAAAGAAAAAATCATAAGTTTTAGTAGAAACGAATTAAGCGCTACTAAAATTGGAAACTTCGTTTTTTTCAAAACAGCTCAGAATTCCTTTTAAATCGAACCTAAATTGATAAGAAATGAATTGTGATCAAAAAGCAGTGGTTTTGCTCCAATTTTATATTTGAGAAAGTGATCGCAAATAAACTTTATTTTTGATAAGAAAAGAATATTTAATGAATTATTTTGTCTTTAAAATATAAACCCTTTTTCACTCCAGACTTTGCTTTTTTAAGAAAGTTATCTCAACTAAGTCTTATTTTTGACCAAAACGTATAATTTTCTGAGTTATAGACTCCTATAATTTTGAATTTAACTTTTGTATGCTTGAAAAATCATCACATATAAACGTTTTTAATTCTATTTTGACTCTCAATTAATACTTATTATGGTAAAAAGATCAGTATCTCTTCAAATGAGGATCCATTTAGATTAAGCTTATGTTGGCCTAAAGCGCTATATTTACTGAACTATAGAAGTTTTTAACTTTTATTACAATGGGTTAGAGGTTCTTAATTTTAAATTTGATTTCAGATCGATTTTGATTTGAACTACTAGAAGTAGTGATGATCACTTGGTAATCTTATTTTTTGTTAAAAAGCTGTATCTATAGATACAAGCTAATTATGACAAAAAACGTGGTATTTACTGAGTTATAGAAGTTTTAACTTTGAACTTGAACAAATGGTATTGAGGTTATATTAACTATGTCATTCTGTGTGTAACATTAAGTTCATATATTCTTGCATCATACAAAATCTGAATCGATTTTGCTATGTCCGTCTTTTCGTCTGTTTATTGAAAACATTCTTACGTCTAAGATAATTTGTTGATGTTCCAAACAATTTCCTATTTTAAACCAGCTATAGCGGTCCTTTAGCAAAGAATTTATAGACTGATATCTGAGAGAACCTAAAAATTCCGAAGAAAAACTTTTCTTATTATTTTTCAATAACCAATTGGGCAGAATAATTTGTTATTAATTCTTCCACATCAGACAAAACGATTTTAAACTTTAGAAATTCTTCAATATACCCAATTCTATTAAAATTTGGTATATTTATGTCTATAACTGTTTTAAATATATGTTGTTAATGTCATCAATATTGGTCTATATATTTCTAACAGTCTAATTTGATGAATATAGTTTCATATCTGGCTATAGTTCCAATAAAAGTCCTTTTCCTAAAAAGGGACTTAGGCTTATAAGACTATAAATTTTAATTATTTATTGAAATTTGTTCGAATATGTATTTTTTAAAATGTTTTTTATAGATCCTTTTTGGCAATTATCGGGCCATAGTCCCTCATTTCTTAATGTCTCTTTCGTAAAAAAATTTAAGGTGTAAAAAGCTCTTAAAGATGGACCGATTTTATTGAAAATCCATAAAAATTTCACTTTTGTTTTTTATAAAGCCTCTTTCAACACATGTAAATCTGTATAAAATTTCACTTTTCCATAGATTTTTTGAGAAAGTGATCAGAATAAAATCCAATCTATTTTCGAGAAAAGACACAAAATTTACAAAGTCGCAATGTTTTCATTTTTGAATTTTAGATTCTTAAAAAGAACTGTTTACAATTAAAGCTTATTTCGATAAACAAATAAAATTATTTTGATTTTACCAAACGTATTTCCAACTATTACATTATCTTCCATAATTTCTTTGTTTCCATCAAAATTGATTACTTTTTCCTTCAATTAACTGTAAATTTAAAATTTGATAAAATTAACAATTTTAAATATAAAATCGCAAATTTTATTTATTACTTCATTTTTGAAAATTCATATAAAAGAAAACAGCGAAATAAAACAAAAACAAAAGTAAGCTAAAACATAACCATAACCACTAATTGCAACACTTATCATCTAACACATCACCATAATCATCCATCCATGCATTCATCCATTCCATTCACTATAAATTTTCCAACCTCAATATCATCAGCATGATCATCATCACACTCATCATAATCATCATTTCTCCATAAAAATAAAACTGCAGCCGTGTAAATGGAGGGGATCTAAAACAATGTGGAGAATCACGTAAGAGATCATGTCATAAGTTATTAGTGTCTTCAACACTTTTAACCATATTTATCAGTAATATATTTTATACAATATTTTCCATTGTTCCACTACCGACAGTTTTTGCTTCTCTTATTTTATTATTAAAGTTTTATTAACAGCAACAACAACAACAAAATAATAGAAAAAAAAACACATTATTAACAAAAATTATCATTAAATGAAATCATTATTTGTTAATACATATAGACAATTGCATATGTATTTATATACATATGTGGATAAATGTATTTGTGGCATAAATGTTTGATTGTGGTGGTACGAATGTGTTTTTATGAATTTTCCACAGAATATAAAATTAAATTAGTGTGAGTCATGCTTAACTTTGAAAATACAGCACCATAAGGAGAAAAATAATATTATTTCTAGTGAACAACATTAGATGAAATGGAATCTAATGGAATCTAATGGGTCCCTACAGAGCTTTAAGGGAAAGTGATCTTAACGCAGAGTCACCACAGAGGAATAATTTGTCATTAACATTTTAAACTTAAAAAATCTAAATTTTATAAAAAAAATGGTGTATTTTAGAAAAAAATTATTAATGATTTACAATTCATCAATATATTGACGTATAAACTTTAAATTTCATATTCACTGTATCATTAACGATTTAAGTTTTTATGGATTTTTCATGAAAAATATCGATTTTTGGATAAATAAGAAACTCATAAAAAATTAAGCTCCTTTTTCTACTTAAACGCTTATTTGCCGAAATATGAACGATTTAAGTTTTTATGAATTTTTCATGAAAAATATAATAAACGATGTTACTTATTCCTCTTTAACTTTTTTTTTACCTCGATACTTCACAATTTCTCATAACTCAACAATTATTTTTATTGCTATAAATTGCTACTGACAGCTGTATTTATTCGCATAATCTTCTATCCATTTTCACCGAATTCCTACTGTTTTCTACGTTATTGAATCCGGTATTTATTTCACAACCATTAAAATTATTTACTTAATTAATGAGTTATTTTAAAACTCTGTTATCAACAACTATAACAATTTTCTTTTAATGGGTTTGTTAATAATTTTAGTCGTTTTTTCTTTAGCATCAATTTTCAAAACAACAAGCAACTAAAAGAAAACACCCACACAATTGTAGACATAAAAATAATAAAATAATCATTATGAAAGAAAAACAACACATTTTCTTCTTTTCCTCATCATCATCAGCCTCATCCGAGTACAAATGACTTGACCATCCATCTGTCTGTCCATTCAGTCCATTGAAAACATCTTCAAATGTTGTACAATAATGTTCATAAAGAACAACAACAACAAAGATACAATTTACAATTGCCAAGACAAAAAAAGGAGGGAAAAAACTGGGGAAAAAGTTAAATGGGGTTAAAAGCTTTAACTGTACGTTTATTTTATTTAGTAACTTTTTTCTATATTTATATTCGCAATTTTAGTTTGTTTTTCTTTTTGTCTTTTTACTGATTTAAATGGCATCATTAGTTTTATTGCATATTATTTATTTGCCGTTATTATTATAGTTGTTGTAGTTGTATCTGTTGTTTGCTATATTAAAATTAATTTATGATCGTTTTTTATTCGGTGCGCGGACTCATTTTGCGTGTTGTTGTGATCTTTGGTTTGTTTTCCTCAAGTTTTTGCAACAATTAAATGAGCATAATTTATAATTGTTAGATTTAATGTTAGAAAGATTAGAACTAAATGAAACCATATTAGGGGGCCTTTTCATGCTTCTGACAAGAAAATGAGGTTAGAAGACATTATTTATAAAAAGGGTAAATCTTTAAACTGTCGAAGAGCAGTTCTCACAAAAATTGATATTTGCCATGAAAAATTACAAAACTTCAATCGATAATAAGTCGGCAAATAAGCATTTAGATTAAAAAATGAGCTCCAGAACAATCTCCAAAAATTTTAATAGTAAACAACTCCGCAAATAAGACTTTAAATGGAAAACGGAGCTTCATTTGTACTCACTTTTCAATTTTTCCAAAAATCGATATTTTTCATGAAAAATCTGTAAAAACTTAAATCGTTAATAACTCGGTAAATAAGCTTTTAAATGGCAAATAGAGCTTCATTTGTAATCACTTTCTAATTTTTCCAAAAATCGATATTTTTCATGAAAAATCTATAAAAACTTAAATCGTTAATAACTCAGTAAATAAGCCTTTAAATGGAAAACGGTGCTTCATTTGTAATCATTTTTCAATTTTCCCAAAAATCGATATTTTTCATGAAAAATCTATAAAAACTTAAATCGTTAATAACTCGGTAAATAAGCCTTTAGATGGAAAATAGAGCTTCATTTGTAATCACTTTCTAATTTTTCCAAAAATCGATATTTTTAATGAAAAATCTATAAAAACTTAAATCGTTAATAACTCAGTAAATAAGCCTTTAAATGGAAAACGGAGCTTCATTTGTAATCACTTTTCAATTTTACCAAAAATCGATATTTTTCATGAAAAATCAATAAAAATTTAAATTGTTAATAACTCGGTAAATAAGCCTTTAAATGGAAACGGAGCTTCATTTGTTATCACTTTTCAATTTTTCCAAAAATCGATATTTTTCATGAAAAATCTATAAAAACTTAAATCGTTAATAACTCAGTAAATAAGCCTTTAAATGGAAAACGGAGCTTCATTTGTTATCACTTTTCAATTTTACCAAAAATCGATATTTTTCATGAAAAATCAATAAAAACTTAAATTGTTAATAACTCGGTAAATAAGACTTTAAATGGAAAACGGAGCTTCATTTGTTATCACTTTTCAATTTTACCAAAAATCGATATTTTTCATGAAAAATCAATAAAAACTTAAATTGTTAATAACTCGGTAAATAAGCCTTTAAATGGAAAACGGAGCTTCATTTGTTATCACTTTTCAATTTTTCCAAAAATCGATATTTTTCATGAAAAATCTATAAAAACTTAAATCGTTAATAACTCAGTAAATAAGCCTTTAAATGGAAAACGGAGCTTCATTTGTTATCACTTTTCAATTTTACCAAAAATCGATATTTTTCATGAAAAATCAATAAAAACTTAAATTGTTAATAACTCGGTAAATAAGCCTTTAAATGGAAAATAGAGCTTCATTTGTAATCACTTTCTAATTTTTTCCAAAAATCGATATTTTTCATGAAAAATCTATAAAAACTTAAATCGTTAATAACTCAGTAAATAAGCCTTTAAATGGAAAACGGAGCTTCATTTGTTATCACTTTTCAATTTTACCAAAAATCGATATTTTTCATGAAAAATCAATAAAAACTTAAATTGTTAATAACTCGGTAAATAAGCCTTTAAATGGAAAACGGAGCTTCATTTGTTATCACTTTTCAATTTTTCCAAAAATCGATATTTTTCTTGAAAAATCCATAAAAACTTTAATCGGTTATAACTCGGTAAATAAGTCTTTAAATGGAAAATAGAGCTTCATTTGTAATCACTTTCTAATTTTTCCAAAAAGCGATATTTTTCATGAAAAATCTATAAAATCTTAAATCGTTATTAACTCGGTAAATAAGCCATTAAATGGAAAACGGAGCTTCATTTGTAATCATTTTTTCAATTTTTCCAAAAATCGATATTTTTCATGAAAAATCTATAAAATCTTAAATCGTTATTAACTCGGTAAATAAGTCTTTAAATGGAGAACGGAGCTTCATTTGTTATCATTTTTAAATTTTTCCAAAAATCTATATTTTTCATGAAAAATCCACAAAAACCTAAATCGTTAATAACTCGGTAAATAAGCCCTTAAGTGGAAAACGGAGCTTCATTTGTACTCACTTTTCAATTTTTCCAAAAATCTATATTTTTCATTAAAAATCCACAAAAACCTAAATCGTTAATAACTCGGTAAATAAGCCTTTAAATGGAAAACGGAGTTTCATTTGTACTCACTTTTCAATTTTTCCCAAAATCGATACTTTTCATGAAAAATCCACAAAAACTTAAATCGTTAATAACTCAGTAAATAAGCCTTTAAATGGAAAACGGAGCTTCATTTGTTATCACTTTTCAATTTTTCCAAAAATCCATATTTTTCATGAAAAATCCACAAAAACTTAAATCGTTAATAACTCGGTAAATAAGCCATTAAATGGAAAACGGAGTTTCATTTGTACTCACTTTTCAATTTTTCCCAAAATCAAAATTTTTCATGAAAAATCCACAAAAACTTAAATCGTTAATAACTCGGTAAATAAGCCTCTAAATGGAAAACGAAGCTTCATTTGTACTCACTTTTCAATTTTTGCAAAAGTCGATATTTTTCATTAAAAATCCACAAAAACCTAAATCGTTAATAACTCGGTAAATAAGCCTTTAAATGGAAAACGGAGCTTCATTTGTACTCACTTTTCAATTTTTGCAAAAGTCGATATTTTTCATGAAAAATCTATAAAAACTTAAATCGTAAATAACTCAGTAAATAAGCCTTTAAATGGAAAACGGAGCTTCATTTGTACCCACTTTTCAATTTTTCCAAAAATCTATATTTTTCATTAAAAATCCACAAAAACCTAAATCGTTAATAACTCGGTAAATAAGCCTTTAAATGGAAAACGGAGTTTCATTTGTACTCACTTTTCAATTTTTCCCAAAATCGATACTTTTCATGAAAAATCCACAAAAACTTAAATCGTTAATAACTCAGTAAATAAGCCTTTAAATGGAAAACGGAGCTTCATTTGTTATCACTTTTCAATTTTTCCAAAAATCCATATTTTTCATGAAAAATCCATAAAAGCTTAAATCGTTAATAACTCGCTAAATAAGTCTTTAAATGAAAAACAGAGCTTCATTTGTACTCACTTTTCAATTTTTCCCAAAATCGATACTTTTCATGAAAAATCCACAAAAACTTAAATCGTTAATAACTCAGTAAATAAGCCTTTAAATGGAAAACGGAGCTTCATTTGTTATCACTTTTCAATTTTTCCAAAAATCCGTATTTTTCATGAAAAATCCATAAAAGCTTAAATCGTTAATAACTCGATAAATAAGCCTCTAAATGAAAAACAGAGCTTCATTTGTACTCACTTTTCAATTTTTCCCAAAATCGATATTTTTCATGAAAAATCCACAAAAACTTAAATCGTTAATAACTCGGTAAATAAGCCTTTAAATGGAAAACGGTGTTTCATTTGTACTCACTTTTCAATTTTTCCAAAAGTCGATATTTTTCATGAAAAATCTATAAAAACTTAAATCGTAAATAACTCGGTAAATAAGCCCTTAAATGGAAATCGGAGCTTCATTTGTACTCACTTTTCAATTTTTCCAAAAGTCGATATTTTTCATGAAAAATCTATTAAAACTTAAATCGTCAATAACTCGGTAAATAAGCCTTTAAATGGAAAATTGAGCTTCATTTGTAATCACTTTTAATTTTTCCAAAAATCGATATTTTTCATGAAAAATCCACAAAAACTTAAATAGTTAATAACTCGGTAAATAAGCCATTAAATGGAAAACGGAGTTTCATTTGTACTCACTTTTCAATTTTTCCCAAAATCAAAATTTTTCATGAAAAATCCACAAAAACTTAAATCGTTAATAACTCGGTAAATAAGCCCTTAAATGGAAATCGGAGCTTCATTTGTACTCACTTTTCAATTTTTCCAAAAGTCGATATTTTTCATGAAAAATCTATTAAAACTTAAATCGTCAATAACACGATAAATAAGCCTTTAAATGGAAAACGGTGCTTTATTTGTAATCACTTTTTAATTTTTCCAGAAATCGATATTTTTCATGAAAAATCTATAAAAACTTAAATCGTTAATAACTCGGTAAATAAGCCTTTAAATGGAAAATAGAGCTTCATTTTTAATCACTTTCTAATTTTTCCAAAAATCGATATTTTTCATGAAAAATACATAAAATCTAAAAACGTTAATAACTCGGTAAATAAGCCTTTAAATGGAAAACGGTGCTTCATTTGTAATCACTTTTTAATTTTTCCAGAAATCGATATTTTTCATGAAAAATCTATAAAAACTTAAATCGTTAATAACTCGGTAAATAAGCCTTTAAATGGAAAATAGAGCTTCATTTGTAATCACTTTTTAATTTTTCCAAAAATCGATATTTTTCATGAAAAATCCATAAAATCTTGAATCGTTAATAACTCGGTAAATAAGCCTTTAAATGAAAAACAGAGCTTCATTTGTACTCACTTTTAAATTTTTCCAAAAGTCGATATTTTTCATGAAAAATCTATTAAAACTTAAATCGTCAATAACTCGGTAAATAAGCCTTTAAATGGAAAATTGAGCTTCATTTGTAATCACTTTTAATTTTTCCAAAAATCGATATTTTTCATGAAAAATCCACAAAAACTTAAATAGTTAATAACTCGGTAAATAAGCCATTAAATGGAAAACGGAGTTTCATTTGTACTCACTTTTCAATTTTTCCCAAAATCAAAATTTTTCATGAAAAATCCACAAAAACTTAAATCGTTAATAACTCGGTAAATAAGCCTCTAAATGAAAAACAGAGCTTCATTTGTACTCACTTTTCCAATTTTTCCAAAAGTCGATATTTTTCATGAAAAATCTATTAAAACTTAAATCGTCAATAACACGATAAATAAGCCTTTAAATGGAAAACGGTGCTTTATTTGTAATCACTTTTTAATTTTTCCAGAAATCGATATTTTTCATGAAAAATCTATAAAAACTTAAATCGTTAATAACTCGGTAAATAAGCCTTTAAATGGAAAATAGAGCTTCATTTTTAATCACTTTCTAATTTTTCCAAAAATCGATATTTTTCATGAAAAATACATAAAATCTAAAAACGTTAATAACTCGGTAAATAAGCCTTTAAATGGAAAACGGTGCTTCATTTGTAATCACTTTTTAATTTTTCCAGAAATCGATATTTTTCATGAAAAATCTATAAAAACTTAAATCGTTAATAACTCGGTAAATAAGCCTTAAAATGGAAAATAGAGCTTCACTTGTAATCACTTTCTAATTTTTCCAAAAATCGATATTTTTCATGAAAAATCCACAAAAACTTAAATCGTTAATAACTCGGTAAATAAGCCTTAAAATGGAAAACGGAGCTTCATTTGCAATCATCTTTCAATTTTTCCAAAAATCGATATTTTTTATGAAAAATCCATAATAACTTAAATCGTTAATAACTCGATAAATAAGCCTCTAAATGAAAAACAGAGCTTCATTTGTACTCACTTTTAAATTTTTCCCAAAATCGATAGTTTTCATGAAAAATCCATAAAATCTTAAATCGTTAATAACTCGGTAAATAAGCCTTTAAATGGAAAATAGAGCTTCATTTGTAATCACTTTCTAATTTTTCCAAAAATCGATATTTTTCATGAAAAATCCATAAAATCTTAAATCGTTAATAACTCGGTAAATAAGCCTTTAAATGGAAAATAGAGCTTCATTTGTAATCACTTTTTAATTTTTCCAAAAATCGATATTTTTCATGAAAAATTCACAAAAACTTAAATCGTTAATAACTCGGTAAATAAGCCTTTAAATGGAAAACGGTGCTTCATTTGTAATCACTTTTTAATTTTTCCAGAAATCGATATTTTTCATGAAAAATCTATAAAAACTTAAATCGTTAATAACTCGGTAAATAAGCCTTTAAATGGAAAACGGTGCTTCATTTGCAATCACTTTTTAATATTTCCAGAAATCGATATTTTTCATGAAAAATCTATAAAAACTTAAATCGTTAATAACTCGGTAAATAAGCCTTAAATGGAAAATAGAGCTTCATTTGTAATCACTTTCTAATTTTTCCAAAAATCGATATTTTTCATGAAAAATCTATAAAAACTTAAATCATTAATAACTCGGTAAATAAGCCTTAAAATGGAAAATAGAGCTTCATTTGTAATCACTTTCTAATTTTTCCAAAAATCGATATTTTTCATGAAAAATCTATAAAAACTTAAATCGTTAATAACTCGGTAAATAAGCCTCTAAATGAAAACAGAGCTTCATTTGTACTCACTTTTAAATTTTTCCAAAAATCGATAGTTTTCATGAAAAATCCATAAAATCTTAAATCGTTAATAACTCGGTAAATAAGCCTTTAAATGGAAAATAGAGCTTCATTTGTAATCACTTTCTAATTTTTCCAAAAATCGATATTTTTCATGAAAAATTCATAAAATCTTAAATCGTTAATAACTCGGTAAATAAGCCTTTAAATGGAAAATAGATCTTCATTTGTAATCACTTTTTAATTTTTCCAAAAATCGATATTTTTCATGAAAAATCTATAAAAACTTAAATCGTTAATAACTCGGTAAATAAGCCTCTAAATGAAAAACAGAGCTTCATTTGTACTCACTTTTAAATTTTTCCAAAAATCGATAGTTTTTCATGAAAAATCCATAAAATCTTAAATCGTTAATAACTCGGTAAATAAGCCTTTAAATGGAAAATAGAGCTTCATTTGTAATCACTTTCTAATTTTTCCAAAAATCGATATTTTTCATGAAAAATTCACAAAAACTTAAATCGTTAATAACTCGGTAAATAAGCCTTTAAATGGAAAACGGTGCTTCATTTGTAATCACTTTCTAATTTTTCCAAAAATCGATATTTTTCATGAAAAATCTATAAAAAGTTAAATCGTTAATAACTCGGTAAATAAGCCTCTAAATGAAAAACAGAGCTTCATTTGTACTCACTTTTACATTTTTCCAAAAGTCGATATTTTTCATGAAAAATCTATAAAAACTTAAATCGTTAATAACTCGGTAAATAAGCCTTTAAATGGAAAACGGTGCTTCATTTGTAATCACTTTCTAATTTTTCCAAAAATCGATATTTTTCATGAAAAATCTATAAAAAGTTAAATCGTTAATAACTCGGTAAATAAGCCTTTAAATGGAAAATAGAGCTTCATTTGCAATCATCTTTCAATTTTTCCAAAAATCGATATTTTTCATGAAAAATCTATAAAAAGTTAAATCGTTAATAACTCGGTAAATAAGCCTTTAAATGGAAAACGGTGCTTCATTTGCAATCACTTTTTAATTTTTCCAGAAATCGATATTTTGCATGAAAAATCTATAAAAACTTAAATCGTTAATAACTCGGTAAATAAGCCTTTAAATGGAAAACGGTGCTTCATTTGTAATCACTTTCTAATTTTTCCAAAAATCGATATTTTTCATGAAAAATCTATAAAAAGTTAAATCGTTAATAACTCGGTAAATAAGCCTTTAAATGGAAATCGGAGCTTCATTTGTACTCACTTTTCAATTTTTCCAAAAGTCGATATTTTTCATGAAAAATCTATTAAAACTTAAATCGTCAATAACTCGGTAAATAAGCCTCTAAATGAAAAACAGAGCTTCATTTGTACTCACTTTTACATTTTTCCCAAAATCGATATTTTTCATGAAAAATCCACAAAAACTTAAATCGTTAATATCTCGGTAAGTAAGCCTTTAAATGGAAAATAGAGCTTCATTTGTAATCACTTTCTAATTTTTCCAAAAATCGGTATTTTTCATGAAAAATCTATAAAAACTTAAACCGTTAATAACTCGGTAAATAAGCCTTTAAATGGAAAACGGAGCTTCATTTGTAATCATTTTTCAAATTTTCCAAAAATCTATATTTTTCATGAAAAATCCACAAAAACTTAAATCGTTAATATCTCGGTAAGTAAGCCTTTAAATGGAAAATAGAGCTTCATTTGTAATCACTTTTAATTTTTCCAAAAATCGATATTTTTTATGAAAAATCCACAAAAACTTAAACCGTTAATAACTCGATAAATAAGCCTCTAAATGAAAAACAGAGCTTCATTTGTACTCACTTTTCAATTTTTCCCAAAAATCGATAGTTTTCATGAAAAATCCATAAAAACTTAAATCGTTAATAACTCGATAAATAAGCCTTTAAATGGAAAACGGTGCTTTATTTGTAATCAATTTTTAATTTTTCCAGAAATCGATATTTTTCATGAAAAATCTATAAAAACTTAAATCGTTAATAACTCAGTAAATAAGCCTTTAAATGGAAAATAGAACTTCATTTGTAATCACTTTCTAATTTTTCCAAAAATCGATATTTTTCATGAAAAATCTATAAAAACTTAAATCGTTAATAACTCAGTAAATAAGCCTTTAAATGGAAAACGGAGCTTCATTTGTAATCACTTTCTAATTTTTCAAAAATCGATATTTTTAATAAAAATCCATAAAATCTTAAATCGTTAATAACTCGGTAAATAAGCCTTCAAATGGAAAATAGAGCTTCATTTGTAATCACTTTCTAATTTTTCCAAAAATCGATATTTTTTATGAAAAATCCACAAAAACTTAAACCGTTAATAACTCGATAAATAAGCCTCTAAATGAAAACAGAGCTTCATTTGTACTCACTTTTCAATTTTTCCCAAAATCGATAGTTTTCATGAAAAATCCATAAAAACTTAAATCGTTAATAACTCGATAAATAAGCCTTTAAATGGAAAACGGTGCTTTATTTGTAATCAATTTTTAATTTTTCCAGAAATCGATATTTTTCATGAAAAATCTATAAAAACTTAAATCGTTAATAACTCGGTAAATAAGCCTTTAAATGGAAAATAGAGCTTCATTTGTAATCACTTTCTAATTTTTCCAAAAATCGATATTTTTCATGAAAAATACATAAAATCTAAAACGTTAATAACTCGGTAAATAAGCCTTTAAATGGAAAACGGTGCTTCATTTGTAATCACTTTTTAATTTTCCAGAAATCGATATTTTTCATGAAAAATCTATAAAAACTTAAATCGTTAATAACTCGGTAAATAAGCCTTTAAATGGAAAATAGAGCTTCACTTGTAATCACTTTCTAATTTTTCCAAAAATCGATATTTTTTATGAAAAATCCACAAAAACTTAAACCGTTAATAACTCGATAAATAAGCCTCTAAATGAAAAACAGAGCTTCATTTGTACTCACTTTTCAATTTTTCCCAAAATCGATAGTTTTCATGAAAAATCCATAAAAACTTAAATCGTTAATAACTCGATAAATAAGCCTTTAAATGGAAAACGGTGCTTTATTTGTAATCAATTTTTAATTTTTCCAGAAATCGATATTTTTCATGAAAAATCTATAAAAACTTAAATCGTTAATAACTCGGTAAATAAGCCTTTAAATGGAAAATAGAGCTTCATTTGTAATCACTTTCTAATTTTTCCAAAAATCGATATTTTTCATGAAAAATACATAAAATCTAAAAACGTTAATAACTCGGTAAATAAGCCTTTAAATGGAAAACGGTGCTTCATTTGTAATCACTTTTTAATTTTTCCAGAAATCGATATTTTTCATGAAAAATCTATAAAAACTTAAATCGTTAATAACTCGGTAAATAAGCCTTTAAATGGAAAATAGAGCTTCACTTGTAATCACTTTCTAATTTTTCCAAAAATCGATATTTTTCATGAAAAATACATAAAATCTAAAAACGTTAATAACTCGGTAAATAAGCCTTTAAATGGAAAACGGTGCTTCATTTGTAATCACTTTTTAATTTTTCCAGAAATCGATATTTTTCATGAAAAATCTATAAAAACTTAAATCGTTAATAACTCGGTAAATAAGCCTTTAAATGGAAAATAGAGCTTCATTTGTAATCACTTTTTAATTTTTCCAAAAATCGATATTTTTCATGAAAAATCCATAAAATCTTGAATCGTTAATAACTCGGTAAATAAGCCTTTAAATGAAAAACAGAGCTTCATTTGTACTCACTTTTAAATTTTTCCCAAAATCGATAGTTTTCATGAAAAATCCATAAAATCTTAAATCGTTAATAACTCGGTAAATAAGCCTTTAAATGGAAATAGAGCTTCATTTGTAATCACTTTCTAATTTTTCCAAAAATCGATATTTTTCATGAAAAATCCATAAAATCTTAAATCGTTATAACTCGGTAAATAAGCCTTTAAATGGAAAACGGAGCTTCATTTGTAATCACTTTTAAATTTTTCCAAAAATCGATATTTTTCATGAAAAATCTATAAAAACTTAAATCGTTAATAACTCGGTAAATAAGCCTTTAAATGGAAAATAGAGCTTCATTTGTAATCACTTTCTAATTTTTCCAAAAATCGATATTTTTCATGAAAAATCATAAAAACTTAAATCGTTAATAACTCGGTAAATAAGCCTTTAAATGGAAAACGGAGCTTCATTTGTAATCACTTTTTAATTTTTCCAAAAATCGATATTTTTCATGAAAAATCACAAAAACTTAAATCGTTAATAACTCGGTAAATAAGCCTTTAAATGGAAAATAGAGCTTCATTTGTAATCACTTTTTAATTTTTCCAAAAATCGATATTTTTCATGAAAAATCATAAAATCTTAAATCGTTAATAACTCGGTAAATAAGCCTTTAAATGGAAAATAGAGCTTCATTTGTAATCACTTTTAATTTTTCCAAAAATCGATATTTTTCATGAAAAATCCATAAAACTTAAATCGTTAATAACTCGGTAAATAAGCCTTTAAATGGAAAACGGAGCTTCATTTGTAATCACTTTTTAATTTTTCCAAAATCGATATTTTTCATGAAAATCTATAAAAACTTAAATCGTTAATAACTCGGTAAATAAGCCTTTAAATGGAAAATAGAGCTTCATTTGTAATCACTTTTTAATTTTTCCAAAAATCGATATTTTTCATGAAAAATCTATAAAAAGTTAAATCGTTAATAACTCGGTAAATAAGCCTTTAAATGGAAAATAGAGCTTCATTTGTAATCACTTTCTAATTTTTCCAAAAATCGATATTTTTCATGAAAAATCCATAAAATCTTAAATCGTTAATAACTCGGTAAATAAGCCTTTAAATGGAAAATAGAGCTTCATTTGTAATCACTTTTAATTTTTCCAAAAATCGATATTTTTCATGAAAATTCACAAAAACTTAAATCGTTAATAACTCGGTAAATAAGCCTTTAAATGGAAAACGGTGCTTCATTTGCAATCACTTTTTAATTTTTCCAGAAATCGATATTTTTCATGAAAAATCTATAAAAACTTAAATCGTTAATAACTCGGTAAATAAGCCTTAAAATGGAAAATAGAGCTTCATTTGTAATCACTTTCTAATTTTTCCAAAAATCGATATTTTTCATGAAAAATCTATAAAAAGTTAAATCGTTAATAACTTGGTAAATAAGCCTTTAAATGGAAAATAGAGCTTCATTTGTAATCACTTTCTAATTTTTCCAAAAATCGATATTTTTCATGAAAAATCTATAAAAACTTAAATCGTTAATAACTCGGTAAATAAGCCTTTAAATGGAAAACGGTGCTTCATTTGCAATCACTTTTTAATTTTTCCAGAAATCGATATTTTTCATGAAAAATCTATAAAAACTTAAATCGTTAATAACTCGGTAAATAAGCCTTTAAATGGAAAACGGTGCTTCATTTGTAATCACTTTCTAATTTTTCCAAAAATCGATATTTTTCATGAAAAATCTATAAAAAGTTAAATCGTTAATAACTCGGTAAATAAGCCTTTAAATGGAAAATAGAGCTTCATTTGCAATCATCTTTCAATTTTTCCAAAAATCGATATTTTCCATGAAAATCCATAAATCTTAAATCGTTAATAACTCGGTAAATAAGCCTTTAAATGGAAACGGAGCTTCATTTGTAATCACTTTCTAATTTTTCCAAAAATCGATATTTTTAATAAAAATCCATAAAATCTTAAATCGTTAATAACTCGGTAAATAAGCCTTCAAATGGAAACGGAGCTTCATTTGCAATCATCTTTTCAATTTTTCCAAAAATCGATATTTTTCATGAAAAATCCATAAAATCTTAAATCGTTAATAACTCGGTAAATAAGCCTTTAAATGGAAACGGAGCTTCATTTGTAATCATTTTTAAATTTTTCCAAAAATCAGTATTTTTCATGAAAAATCTATAAAAACTTAAATCGTTAATAACTCGGTAAATAAGCCTTTAAATGAAAAACGGAGCTTCATTTGTAATCATTTTTAAATTTTTCCAAAAATCGATATTTTTCATGAAAAATCCATAAAAATTTAAATCGTTAATAACTCGGTAAATAAGCCTTTAAATGGAAAACGGAGCTTCATTTGTAATCATTTTTAAATTTTTCCAAAAATCAGTATTTTTCATGAAAAATCTATAAAAACTTAAATCGTTAATAACTCGGTAAATAAGCCTTTAAATGCAAAATAGAGCTTCATTTGTAATCACTTTTCTAATTTTTCCAAAAATCGATATTTTTCATGAAAATCCATAAAATCTTAAATCGTTAATAACTCGGTAAATAAGCCTTTAAATGGAAGACGGTGCTTCATTTGTAATCACTTTCTAATTTTTCCAAAAATCGATATTTTTCATGAAAAATCTATAAAAACTTAAATCGTTAATAACTCAGTAAATAAGCCTTTAAATGGAAATAGAGCTTCATTTGTAATCACTTTCTAATTTTTCCAAAAATCGATATTTTTCATGAAAAATCTATAAAAACTTAAATCGTTAATAACTCGGTAAATAAGCCTTTAAATGGAAAATGGAGCTTCATTTGTAATCACTTTCTAATTTTTCCAAAAATCGATATTTTTCATGAAAAATCTATAAAAACTTAAATCGTTAATAACTCAGTAAATAAGCCTTTAAATGGAAAACGGTGCTTCATTTGTAATCACTTTTTAATTTTTCCAGAAATCGATATTTTTCATGAAAAATCTATAAAAACTTAAATCGTTAATAACTCGGTAAATAAGCCTTTAAATGGAAAATAGAGCTTCATTTGTAATCACTTTCTAATTTTTCCAAAAATCGATATTTTTCATGAAAAATCCATAAAATCTTAAATCGTTAATAACTCGGTAAATAAGCCTTTAAATGGAAAATAGAGCTTCATTTGTAATCACTTTTTAATTTTTCCAAAAATCGATATTTTTCATGAAAAATTCACAAAAACTTAAATCGTTAATAACTCGGTAAATAAGCCTTTAAATGGAAAACGTGCTTCATTTGTAATCACTTTTAATTTTTCCAAAAATCGATATTTTTCATGAAAAATCTATAAAAACTTAAATCGTTAATAACTCGGTAAATAAGCCTTTAAATGGAAAATAGAGCTTCATTTGTAATCATCTTTCAATTTTTCCAAAAATCGATATTTTTCATGAAAAATCTATAAAAACTTAAATCGTTAATAACTCGGTAAATAAGCCTTTAAATGGAAAACGGTGCTTCATTTGCAATCACTTTTTAATTTTTCCAGAAATCGATATTTTTCATGAAAAATCTATAAAAACTTAAATCATTAATAACTCGGTAAATAAGCCTTTAAATGGAAAACGGTGCTTCATTTGGTAATCACTTTTTAATTTTTCCAAAAATCGATATTTTTCATGAAAAATCTATAAAAACTTAAATCGTTAATAACTCGGTAAATAAGCCTTTAAATGGAAAATAGAGCTTCATTTGCATCATCTTTTCAATTTTTCCAAAAATCGATATTTTTCATGAAAAATCTATAAAAACTTAAATCGTTAATAACTCGGTAAATAAGCCTTTAAATGGAAAACGGTGCTTCATTTGCAATCACTTTTTAATTTTTCCAGAAATCGATATTTTCATGAAAATCTATAAAAACTTAAATCGTTAATAACTCGGTAAATAAGCCTTTAAATGGAAAACGGTGCTTCATTTGCAATCACTTTTTAATATTTCCAGAAATCGATATTTTTCATGAAAAATCTATAAAAACTTAAATCGTTAATAACTCGGTAAATAAGCCTTTAAATGGAAAATAGAGCTTCATTTGTAATCACTTTTTAATTTTTCCAAAAATCGATATTTTTCATGAAAAATTCACAAAAACTTAAATCGTTAATAACTCGGTAAATAAGCCTTTAAATGGAAAACGGAGCTTCATTTGTAATCACTTTTAATTTTTCCAGAAATCGATATTTTTCATGAAAAATCTATAAAAACTTAAATCGTTAATAACTCGGTAAATAAGCCTTTAAATGGAAAACGGTGCTTCATTTGCAATCACTTTTTAATTTTTCCAGAAATCGATATTTTTCATGAAAAATCTATAAAAACTTAAATCGTTAATAACTCGGTAAATAAGCCTTTAAATGGAAAACGGTGCTTCATTTGCAATCACTTTTTAATTTTTCCAGAAATCGATATTTTTCATGAAAAATCTATAAAAACTTAAATCGTTAATAACTCGGTAAATAAGCCTTTAAATGGAAAATAGAGCTTCATTTGTAATCACTTTTTAATTTTTCCAAAAATCGATATTTTTCATGAAAAATCTATAAAAACTTAAATCGTTAATAACTCGGTAAATAAGCCTTTAAATGGAAAATAGAGCTTCATTTGTAATCACTTTCTAATTTTTCCAAAAATCGATATTTTTCATGAAAAATCCATAAAAACTTAAATCGTTAATAACTCGGTAAATAAGCCTTTAAATGGAAAATAGAGCTTCATTTGTAATCACTTTTTAATTTTTCCAAAAATCGATATTTTTCATGAAAAATCTACAAAAACTTAAATCGTTAATAACTCGGTAAATAAGCCTTTAAATGGAAAACGGTGCTTCATTTGCAATCACTTTTTAATTTTTCCAGAAATCGATATTTTTCATGAAAAATCTATAAAAACTTAAATCGTTAATAACTCGGTAAATAAGCCTTTAAAATGGAAAATGAGCTTCATTTGTAATCACTTTCTAATTTTTCCAAAAATCGATATTTTTCATGAAAAATCTATAAAAACTTAAATCGTTAATAACTCGGTAAATAAGCCTTTAAATGGAAAACGGTGCTTCATTTGTAATCACTTTTTAATTTTTCCAGAAATCGATATTTTTCATGAAAAATCTATAAAAACTTAAATCGTTAATAACTCGGTAAATAAGCCTTTAAATGGAAAACGGTGCTTCATTTGTAATCACTTTCTAATTTTTCCAAAATCGATATTTTCATGAAAAATCTATAAAAAGTTAAATCGTTAATAACTTGGTAAATAAGCCTTTAAATGGAAAATAGAGCTTCATTTGTAATCACTTTTAATTTTTCCAAAAATCGATATTTTTCATGAAAAATCACAAAAACTAAAATCGTTAATAACTCGGTAAATAAGCCTTTAAATGGAAAACGGTGCTTCATTTGCAATCATTTTTAATTTTTCCAGAAATCTATATTTTTCATGAAAAATCTATAAAAACTTAAATCGTTAATAACTCGGTAAATAAGCCTTTAAATGGAAAACGGAGCTTCATTTGTAATCATTTTTAAATTTTTCCAAAAATCGATATTTTTCATGAAAAATCTATAAAACTTAAATCGTTAATAACTCGGTAAATAAGCCTTTAAATGGAAAACGGAGCTTCATTTGTAATCACTTTTAATTTTTCCAGAAAATCGATATTTTCATGAAAAATCTATAAAAACTTAAATCGTTAATAACTCGGTAAATAAGCCTTTAAATGGAAAAGGAGCTTCATTTGTAATCACTTTTTAATTTTTCCAAAAATCGATATTTTTCATGAAAAATCCTATAAAAACTTAAATCGTTAATAACTCGGTAAATAAGCCTTTAAATGGAAAACGGAGCTTCATTTGTAATCATTCTAAATTTTTCCAAAAATCGATATTTTTCATGAAAAATCTATAAAAACTTAAATCGTTAATAACTCGGTAAATAAGCCTTTAAATGGAAATACGGAGCTTCATTTGTAATCACTTTCTAATTTTTCCAAAAATCGATATTTTTCATGAAAAAATCTATAAAACTTAAATCGTTAATAACTCGGTAAATAGCCTTTAAATGGAAAACGGAGCTTCATTTGTAATCACTTCTAAATTTTTCCAAAATCGATATTTTTCATGAAAATCTTATAAAAACTTAAATCGTTAATAACTCGTAAATAAGCCTTTAAATGGAAAATAGAGCTTCATTTGTAATCACTTTTCTAATTTTTCCAAAAATCGATATTTTTCATGAAAAATCTATAAAAACTTAAATCGTTAATAACTCGGTAAATAAGCCTTTAAATGGAAAACGGAGCTTCATTTGTAATCATTTTTAATTTTTCCAAAAATCGATATTTTTCATGAAAAATCTATAAAAACTTAAATCGTTAATAACTCGGTAAATAAGCCTTTAAATGGAAAACGGAGCTTCATTTGTAATCACTTTTAAATTTTTCCAAAAATCGATATTTTTCATGAAAAATCTATAAAAACTTAAATCGTTAATAACTCGGTAAATAAGCCTTTAAATGGAAAACGGAGCTTCATTTGTAATCATTTTTAATTTTTCCAAAAATCGATATTTTTCATGAAAAATCTATAAAAACTTAAATCGTTAATAACTCGGTAAATAAGCCTTTAAATGGAAAACGGAGCTTCATTTGTAATCATTTTTAAATTTTTCCAAAAATCGATATTTTTCATGAAAAATCTATAAAAACTTAAATCGTTAATAACTCGGTAAATAAGCCTTTAAATGGAAAACGGAGCTTCATTTGTAATCACTTTCTAATTTTTCCAAAAATCGATATTTTTCATGAAAAATCTATAAAAACTTAAATCGTTAATAACTCGGTAAATAAGCCTTTAAATGGAAAACGGAGCTTCATTTGTAATCATTTTTAAATTTTCCAAAAATCGATATTTTTCATGAAAAATCTATAAAATTAAATCGTTAATAACTCGGTAAATAAGCCTTTAAATGGAAAACGGAGCTTCATTTGTAATCATTTTTAATTTTTCCAAAAATCGATATTTTTCATGAAAAATCTATAAAAACTTAAATCGTTAATAACTCGGTAAATAAGCCTTTAAATGGAAACGGAGCTTCATTTGTAATCATTTTAAATTTTTCCAAAAATCGATATTTTTCATGAAAAATCTATAAAAACTTAAATCGTTAATAACTCGGTAAATAAGCCTTTAAATGGAAACGGAGCTTCATTTGTAATCATTTTTTAATTTTTCCAAAAATCGATATTTTTCATGAAAAATCTATAAAAACTTAAATCGTTAATAACTCGGTAAATAAGCCTTTAAATGGAAACGAGCTTCATTTGTAATCATTTTTAATTTTTCCAAAAATCGATATTTTTCATGAAAAATCTATAAAAACTTAAATCGTTAATAACTCGGTAAATAAGCCTTTAAATGGAAAACGGAGCTTTATTTGTAATAAGCCTTTAAATGGAAAACGGACTTTATTGTAATCATTTTTAAATTTTCCAAAATCGATATTTTTCATGAAAAATCTATAAAAACTTAAATCGTTAATAACTCGGTAAATAAGCCTTTAAATGGAAAACGGAGCTTCATTTGTAATCATTTTCAATTTTTCCAAAAATCGATATTTTTCATGAAAAATCTATAAAAACTTAAATCGTTAATAACTCGGTAAATAAGCCTTTAAATGGAAAACGGAGCTTCATTTGTAATCATTTTTAATTTTTTCCAAAATCGATATTTTCATGAAAAATCTATAAAAACTTAAATCGTTAATAACTCGGTAAATAAGCCTTTAAATGGAAAAGGAGCTTCATTTGTAATCATTTTTAATTTTTCCAAAAATCGATATTTTTCATGAAAAATCTATAAAAACTTAAATCGTTAATAACTCGGTAAATAAGCCTTTAAATGGAAAACGGAGCTTCATTTGTAATCATTTTTAATTTTTCCAAAAATCGATATTTTTCATGAAAAATCTATAAAAACTTAAATCGTTAATAACTCGGTAAATAAGCCTTTAAATGGAAAACGAGCTTCATTTGTAATCATTTTTTAAATTTTTCCAAAAATCGATATTTTTCATGAAAAATCTATAAAAACTTAAATCGTTAATAACTCGGTAAATAAGCCTTTAAATGGAAAACGGAGCTTCATTTGTAATCATTTTTAATTTTTTCCAAAAATCGATATTTTTCATGAAAAATCTATAAAAACTTAAATCGTTAATAACTCGGTAAATAAGCCTTTAAATGGAAAACGGAGCTTCATTTGTAATCACTTTCTAATTTTTCCAAAAATCGATATTTTTCATGAAAATCTATAAAAACTTAAATCGTTAATAACTCGGTAAATAAGCCTTTAAATGGAAAATAGAGCTTCATTTGTAATCACTTTCTAATTTTTCCAAAAATCGATATTTTTCATGAAAAATCTATAAAAACTTAAATCGTTAATAACTCGGTAAATAAGCCTTTAAATGGAAAACGAGCTTCATTTGTAATCATTTTTAAATTTTTCAAAAATCGATATTTTTCATGAAAAAACTATAAAAACTTAAATCGTTAATAACTCGGTAAATAAGCCTTTAAATGGAAAACGGAGCTTCATTTGTAATCATTTTTTAAATTTTTCCAAAAATCGATATTTTTCATGAAAAATCTATAAAAACTTAAATCGTTAATAACTCGGTAAATAAGCCTTTAAATGGAAAACGGAGCTTCATTTGTAATCATCTTTTTAATTTTTCCAAAAATCGAATATTTTCATGAAAAACCTATAAAAACTTAAATCGTTAATAACTCGGTAAATAAGCCTTTAAATGGAAAGGAGCTTCATTTGTAATCATTTTTAAATTTTTCCAAAAATCGATATTTTTCATGAAAATTATAAAAACTTAAATCGTTAATAACTCGGTAAATAAGCCTTTAAATGGAAAACGGAGCTTCATTTGTAATCATTTTTAAAATTTTCCAAAAATCGATATTTTTCATGAAAAATCTATAAAAACTTAAATCGTTAATAACTCGGTAAATAAGCCTTTAAATGGAAACGGAGCTTCATTTGTAATCATTTTTAATTTTTCCAAAAATCAATATTTTTCATGAAAAATCTATAAAAACTTAAATCGTTAATAACTCGGTAAATAAGCCTTTAAATGGAAAACGGAGCTTCATTTGTATCATTTTAATTTTTTTCCAAAATCGATATTTTTCATGAAAAATCTATAAAAACTTAAATCGTTAATAACTCGGTAAATAAGCCTTTAAATGGAAAACGGAGCTTCATTTGTAATCATTTTTAATTTTTCCAAAAATCGATATTTTTCATGAAAAATCTATAAAAACTTAAAACGTTAATAACTCGGTAAATAAGCCTTTAAATGGAAAACGGAGCTTCATTTGTAATCATTTTTAATTTTTCCAAAATCGATATTTTTCATGAAAAATCTATAAAAACTTAAATCGTTAATAACTCGGTAAATAAGCCTTTAAATGGAAAATAGAGCTTCATTTGTAATCACTTTCTAATTTTTCCAAAAATCGATATTTTTCATGAAAAATCTATAAAAATTTAAATCGTTAATAACTCGGTAAATAAGCCTTTAAATGGAAACGGAGCTTCATTTGTAATCATTTTTTAATTTTTCCAAAATCGATATTTTTCATGAAAAATCTATAAAAACTTAAATCGTTAATAACTCGGTAAATAAGCCTTTAAATGGAAAAGGAGCTTCATTGTAATCACTTTTAATTTTTCCAAAAATCGAATATTTTTCATGAAAATCTAAAAATTTAAATCGTTAATAACTCGGTAAATAAGCCTTTAAATGGAAAACGGAGCTTCATTTGTAATCATTTACAATTTTTCAAAAAATCAATATTTTTCATGAAAATCTATAAAAACTTAATCGTTAATAACTCGGTAAATAAGCCTTTAAATGGAAATAGAGCTTCATTTGTAATCACTTTCTAATTTTCCAAAAATCGATATTTTTCATGAAAAATATAAAACTTAAATCGTTAATAACTCGGTAAATAGCCTTTAAATGGAAACGGAGCTTCAT